>LLCE01000117.1:0-129006 GCA_001414415.1 Hymenoscyphus repandus
GGAAGGGGGGGGAGGGTGATTATGAGGTTAGTGGGGGATGGGGACGGGAGGAGGCAATTGTGTTGTTGAGACGGTTTTATGTGCAGGAGAATGGGAGGGCGCCCGATCCGAGGAAGAAGGGTGAGAGGGTGCTGAGGTTGGATGTTGAGCCGGTGGGGGAAAGGGGAGGTTCGTGAATATGAGACCATGTCCGTAGCGATGGAGTCTGGTGTTTGGATGATGTTTAAAGTTCAAATTTAGGCCTCTTTGAAAAGGCGAGTTGAGTGAAGTTGGTGCCCTTTTTTCATAACGCTTGAAATGAAAGAGTGTCGATTATAATCTCGTCTGGCTTTGGCGCTTAGTGGAGAGAAAGTTTAGAGCCTATTTTGCGAACGATATTGAGGCCAAGCCACAATGACTTTGACAAGGATTCGACAGAGGATGTCTCAATTGAGCATACGCCAATCCATACAGAACACAATATGTACAATTCCTCCTTTTCTTCCATTTCCATCTAATTCACAACCTTTCCCGTCCTCTCCGCCTCTAGCTCCCTCTCCGCCTGCTGATAATACTTCGCCGTATCCACCCCATGCTGATCATGGTTGACAAAGTTAAACCATGGGATCACGTGCAAGAAGACTCCCGTGTATCTCGAGTTTCTGCTTGCGACACCTTGCATGTAGGGTGTGAGGGTAGATTTGCCGTAGAGAGGCTCGCCGGATTTGACTTTGGTGACCATCTCACGCATGTCCATGTCGAGCTCGCGCTTGTTTTCTGTCATGCCGTAGAAACGTACTGTAAATATTGGTTAGAAAGTATCGTTGTCTAAGGGGTTTAGGAGAGTTGAATGGGCAGAAAAGAAGATAGGGCGAGGGAAAACGAACATGTAGATCTTTGATACATCATCAGGAATCCAGCACTCAATCCCACAAAACCTGTGAGTCGCATGATCGGTGGGAATCCTCCTTTTCCCACCAGGGACGGGTGGACTTGTTCCCATGCTAGCATGACCAGTGGAGCAACACTTGCTGTCGCACCGGCGACGGCGTAATCTGAGGTTCGCGCATATTTGACGACTCGTTTGAAATGTCTGTTCCAGTTGTCAACACCCATCCAATACCGACAATTCCATCAACTAATCGAAGGCTACGAGGTAGCAAAGTGTTCCTCGCGGTGGGAAAGCTTACGGGTCACTGTCAATCAACTGCAACGAGGGGGATATAAATTAGTATTTGAGCTTCGCATACACTACACAGTCGGGGAAACTTACAGGATATGGTGTCTGGACTTTCTTGGAGCCCACATAGGTCTGTGTAGCAGTGTTGGACATTTTGATGGCCCAATTGCGGGGACAATGGCACTTTTGAATTTGTTCGCAGCTCGAGATTCTGAGCTTGTCGTTGCTGACTATCGGCAATTGTGGCGCTAGTGATTGGGTGGCTGCGGTGGGCGCGGAAGACCAAAGGTGCAAGTCGCGTCTGCGGAACTGGAGGCGCGAGGTCGCGTAGAGGGGAATTATCATAGGAACAACTCTTTGGCAACAAGGACGACACGATTTCTACAACTTTCAAGATTTGGAACTAGTGTAATTTGAATGTTAAAAATGTCTTCTGCAGTTGCAAATCGACCACTCCCTACTGAAGGACCATCCGCAGGTGGAGGAGACGAATATGGAGACTTGGAGGACTACGATGGAGGTATAAACGATCCATTTAGCGACAATTACGTTGTTTCCCGAAGCAAGGACGCCGCGAAAGACTCTTCAAAAGATGCAGGCACCAAGAGTCGAGGTTCTGCAGCCGGATTAGGTGTTGATGACGAGATCGAGGTTACCAGGAAACCAAGGGCTCCTAGAGTTAAGCTTGATGAACACAGGCATGTTTTCCAGGTACTCTCTTTGCTCATCGGGAGCTAATTCCACTCCTAGATTATTATCGAAATCTGGCATACCAAAGTTGCGACAGCGAGCGAAAGACCATCTTCGTTTCAAAGGCAAGGGCCATGAATACTCAGACGCAACTCGACTTCTCCAATTCTACCAATTGTGGCTGGACGACCTATACCCCAAGGCGCAATTCCTCGACGCATTAGCTATGGTCGAAAAAGCTGGACATAAGAAGATGATGGCAATGGCGCGATTGGAGTGGATCAATGAAGGAAAGCCTAGAGTATCAGTACACGAAGAGTCTATATATAACGAACCTGAGCTGCCGAGGAATGGGGATGAGGAACCGGAAAAGACAGCACCAAGAATTGCGCCGATATTTGAAAGAGTTTCCACCACGAGACCGAAAACACCTGTTAGGGATGAGTTCGATGACTTGTTCGATGATGATTTGTACGATGCTACGCCGAAGCAAAACAAGACCCAGCCAAGTGGAGATGGTGTGCCTCGGACGGATTCAATATTTGGTGGTGGATCAACGAGTATATTTGGAGCAAGGAAAGATGTTTCTGCTGATGATGAATTTCCCGAGGATGATCTAGATGCTTTGATGGCGGAGCAGGACGTAATAGAAGCTGCCAAGACCACACAACATTCAGCAGTCTCAAAGAAACCTCCTGTTCATGACAATTTTGATGACGAGATGGAGGCAATGGCGGGAATGGACGATATGTTTTGATAGACGATCGACGGCGTTAGGGCTTCATAATGGTTGCATGGAAGGCGTCTGTGAGTGTTGAGGGCCTAGGCATCCATATCAGCCAGGTGGTATTCTAGAAGTATGATCGTATTAAAAGATAAGAATTACAATCGGCGGCATAAAGTGATCAATTGATTCCACATAAATGCCCTTAGACATGAGAGTGTAGCCATTGATGACATTGTCGAAGGGTGCATGTTGTAGGTGCCGGCTCGCGTAAATACATTTCCTTGTCAACACCCCGCGCTCCTTCTTCACCCCACCACAATAGCCTTTCGACAAGGCTGTTGAACATCTCACATCATGCCAGAGGCCTTGATCGACGCCCTTGAGAAGGCCCATCTGGACGGCTCCGATGGCGATAGTAATTCGGACGATTGGATAGACAGCATTCTTAACACACAGCGACCGCGCAAACGGGCGAAGCAGGACCCAGACGAGCTCAAGCGCTCGCTGGAAGAAAAATATCTTACGCCATCCGCCACATTCTCTGCGAAATGGCTCAACAAGTTGCAGCAGTACCATCTATTCACTTCGTACATAGCCCAATAGCTAGCTAACACATTCCTGCAGGAGATGGGACACTCCCACCGACTTCACGACCCTCTTCAAAATTGCGCCTACACAATCCCGGACAATTACCCGTTTCACGCGCGAAGGCCTTGAAGGACGTGTCACAGGCTACAGAGAAGTTACAGTCCCTGCGAATAGTGCCACGGCGAAGAACTCCACTTCCTTCCTGCGAAAACCTGCAAACAGAGCGGACATGGTACGAGGCGCAGCTGGATTCTTCCCTTTTGCGCCTGGCGGACTTGAAAGCGTAGAAGCAGCTGCAGCATTAGACGACCAAGCTCTGAGAGCGGAGGCTGGTATTGTGGAGGGCGGTGCAAAGAACAAGCTTGAAAGAGTCATTAATTTCGGGGGCGAAGGAGGACTCTTGAGCATACCACCTGGTTTCACAAGAGGGTTGGACTTTGACCAGATTAAGAAGAGTGAGGCCGATGCAAAAGAGGCTGAAGAAGTAGAGAATGTGCTTGAAGAAGAACCAGATCCTGAATTGGCGCAGAATGGCGTTGATGGCGCGGTCAACACTTCTGGGGATTCAGCAGAGGCCTCAGAGGAGAGCGATGAAGACGATATCGATTCGTTACTACCCGTTGAATTTCCAGCCCTGGAACCGCATGGTAAACTGGCAGCGTCGAGTGCGAAGAGAGGTGGAAGAGAATGGGCGCACATGGTAGATGTCAAACGGGAAATCACGAATTTCCATGAATTGGTACCTGATATGGCACGAGATTGGCCTTTCGAGCTCGATACGTTCCAAAAGGAGGCCGTCTATCACCTAGAAAACGGTGATTCTGTCTTTGTTGCCGCACATACGTCCGCAGGAAAGACGGTTGTTGCAGAATACGCCATTGCCCTGGCAGCGAAGCACATGACGAAGGCCATTTACACGTCTCCCATCAAAGCTCTAAGTAACCAGAAGTTTAGAGATTTTAGACAAGTCTTCGATGAAGTAGGCATTCTGACGGGAGATGTACAAATCAACCCCGAAGCAAGTTGTCTTATCATGACTACAGAAATTCTGCGAAGTATGCTATATAGAGGGGCTGATTTGATTCGAGATGTCGAGTTCGTCATCTTTGACGAGGTTCATTATGTGAATGATTTGGAGCGTGGTGTCGTTTGGGAAGAGGTCATCATCATGTTACCGGAGCATGTGACATTAATCTTGCTGTCCGCAACAGTCCCCAATACCTACGAGTTCGCTTCCTGGGTTGGCAGAACGAAACGGAAGGATATATATGTCATATCAACTCCAAAGAGACCTGTGCCATTGGAGCACTATCTTTGGGCTGAGAAAGGAGTTCATAAGATTGTGGACTCAAACAAAAAGTTCCTCGAGAAGGGGTGGAAGGATGCAAACGACGTTCTATCCGGGCGGGATAAGGTGAAGGCAATACCCCAAGCAGATACTTCGAGAGGAGGCGGTAACGGTAGAGGTCGTGGTAATGATAGAGGGGGTCGTGGCAATAATCAACGTGGAGGTCAACAGCGAGGTGGCGGACAGCGAGGAGGACCACAGCAGAGAGGTCGCGGCGGACCTCCTAGAGCGAGCCACAACCCTGGACATATGGGAAGAGGTGGTAGACCAGGCGGTCGAACCTCCGCTGCTCAGGACAAGACTCTCTGGGTTCATCTCGTCCAATATCTCAAGAAGGAGAGTCTTCTGCCAGCTTGTATTTTTGTGTTCTCGAAGAAGCGATGCGAGGAAAATGCGGAGGCTCTAAGCAACCAGGACTTTTGCACTGCATCTGAAAAGAGTGCGATTCATATGATCATAGAGAAGTCGATTGCACGCCTGAAGCCAGAGGACAGAGTACTACCTCAGATTGTACGACTTCGAGAAATGCTGGGTCGAGGTATCGCTGTGCATCATGGTGGGATGCTGCCAATTGTCAAGGAGGTTGTGGAAATGCTCTTTGCTCAGACCCTGGTCAAAGTTCTCTTTGCAACGGAAACCTTTGCGATGGGGCTAAATCTACCGACTCGAACTGTGGTGTTTTCAGGTTATCGAAAGCACGACGGTCACTCATTCCGAAATCTGTTGCCCGGTGAGTATACCCAGATGGCCGGTAGAGCAGGCCGTCGTGGTTTAGATACGGTCGGATCTGTCATTATTGTCGCACCGGGGGGTGGTGAAGCTCCGCCAGTAACAGAGCTTCGCCACATGATATTGGGCGACCCTTCGAAACTACGGTCGCAATTCCGACTAACTTACAATATGATTTTGAACTTGCTTCGTGTCGAAGCGCTAAAGATTGAGGAGATGATCAAGAGAAGTTTCAGCGAGCATGCTACTCAACAACTATTACCGGAGCACGAAAAGTCCATCAAGCTATCCGAGGCAGACTTGGCCAAGGTTAAGCGAGATGCATGTGATGTTTGCGATATAGACATTGAGATCTGCCACCAAGCCTCTGAAGACTTCAAGCAGCTTACTGTCAATTACCACCTAGCTTTGCTAGCTACTCCTGTTGGGCGACGAATGTTCACTAAGTCAAGATTAATAGTGTTCAATAGGGATGGCATACGATGTCCGGGCATCATACTTCAGGAAGGAAGCTCTGGCAATCCACCAACGGTTCACGTTCTCGAGATCAAAGTACAGAGAGACCAGCGTGATTCTACAGATTTGTTACCTTACTTAGCTATGTATCGGAAGTTCTTCACAAGATTACCTAAGGACAAAAAGCACATATCCACGAAAAGTCGACATATAGCTGTCACTGATATTGAGTGTCTTACACAAACAGTCGTCAAAGGTATTGTTCCAGAAATTTTTAACGGTGGTGAGAATTATAACAAAGCTAAGAGCCAGCTTCATCGTTTGTGCTCTTCCTGGGAGCTTGATGAGTGGAATGAGATGGACACTAATAAAGTCAAAGAGATGTCTATTCGAGATATCATTGCTGAAAGGTTTGAGAATGCACGAATTGCACAGACAGGAAAATGTTTGAAGTGCCCGCAATTCCTCAAACATGTAGGTTAAGCTCCCTAATTAACAGGTGTATGCTAATAGTTTTAGTTTGCCATGTGTCATGACCAATGGCTCATCCAAGAAAATATCATACAACTACGACAGCTGATGTCTGACCAGAATCTGCAGTTGCTTCCAGATTACGAGCAGAGAATTCATGTTTTGCAGGATCTTGATTTTATTGACGAAAGCTCTCGGGTACAGCTCAAGGGTAAAGTGGCATGCGAGATTCATTCTGCAGATGAGCTTGTGCTTACTGAGCTCATTCTTGACAACGTCTTAGCAGCGTACGAGCCAGCCGAGATTGTGGCATTGCTCTCTGCCTTCGTCTTTCAAGAGAAGACTGACACGGTCCCCAATCTCACCGCTAACCTCGAAAGAGGAATGAAGATGATCATTGAGATTTCGGAGAAAGTCAACGAACGTCAAACATATCACCAAGTGATCCTCTCTTCGGACGACTCCAATGATTTCGTTTCAAGGCCCAGATTTGGACTGATGGAAGTAGTGTATGAGTGGGCTCGAGGAATGAGCTTCAAGAACATCACAGACTTGACAGATGTTCTGGAAGGAACAATTGTTAGGGTGATCACCAGGCTCGACGAGACATGTCGAGAAGTGAAAAATGCGGCTAGGATTATTGGTGATCCTGAGCTGTTCACGAAAATGCAGACCTGCCAGGAGATGATCAAGAGAGACATCACCGCAGTGGCCAGTCTTTATATGTAACGAATTGTCTGTCTGGAAAATAAAAAATAACATCAATTGAAGGAAGTTCGGCTTACTGAATGTCGACGAGGCGCGACTGAACGAATAGTGGAAGAGCATTTCTTCCATGACATCCTGACTTACATGCCACAGGCTAAGGTACATCTATCGTCAATTACGGGAACGGACCGTTCAAACACCGATTGCTTAACGTTGAAACGGGGCATTCGTGGATGATCTTGAAACAGTCAAACGACCAATCGTAACCCGATGCCACCTTTCCGTGCACAGATGATTCTCGGCCCAAGCATTTTTCCCCGAGCACATCAAAGCTTATTTGAGCCCCATCACAGCATTGGCGGTCTTGGTACTACAGAGCTGTCACAGGCTTTTCATACTGTGACATTTCCTGTCTTGCCTTGGCCGCCTTGAGTTTATCAGTGTTATGTTCCTGAAAAACAAGAAGCAGTATCCTTGCACTGAGAGGATCATCTGGTTTCACAATTGGATATAGAGATGTTGAGCGTTGGCTGAACGGCTTGTCTTTCGCAAGAAAGGTCTATTCATCAACATCTACCTGGTCCAGAATTTTCTGAGCTGATTTGACATCGTACGGAACACAACGGCCCTTTAAGAACCCGAATCTACCAAGACTCTGCCACGCCTTTCAGCCTTGACCTTGCATAGCATATCCTAGAAGCTCATCCACTGACACTATTCTTGGATCCCCGGAAAGCTTGTGCCAAGTTGTATAAGGCCACAGCTGCGTCGTGTTTCCCGCCTTTTCCCTTCTCTTGCTCTTCGTACTCTTTCAAGCCCTCTGTCTGTATCATCATTTCCTTAGCATTTTGTCTTTACAACAGCATTTCTTCAATACAACCTTCTAATACTCAACTTCCATTCATACGATCATTATGCGTGCTCAATCCACTCTGTTTTTTGCGCTGGCCGCACTCGCTTCAACTGGCTTTGCAAGTCCCTTGACCTCTGAGATTAAGCGTGCGATCGCTGCTGTTGGAGCCGACTTCGACTCCCTTTCCACCCGCCAGGTCTCTGAGCTCGTTGAGATTGCCGAGCGTGCTCAAATTGATGATGAGATTTCGGCTATACAAGCAGCTAATGCCGCCAATCATGCTGGCGAGACTGTGACCAAGAGACAGACAGCATCTGCGGAGGAGATCGATGCTATTTTGTCTGCTAATGCTGCAAATCACGAGAAAAGAGCAGATGCTACACCATCAGCAGAAGAAATTGATGCTATTCTCGCTGCGAATGCTGCTAACCACAAGAGACAAGAGGCTACACCATCTGCAGAGGAGATTGATGCTATTCTCGCCGCCAACGCTGCCAACCACAAGAGAGCAGAGGCTTCGCCCTCCGCCGAGGAAATCGACGCTATTCTCGCTGCAAATGCTGCAAACCACAAGAGACAAGAAACTATACCTTCTGCTGAAGAAATCGACGCTATTCTCGCCGCAAACGCTGCCAACCACAAGAGACAAGACATCTCCCTTACACAGGCTGAGATTGATCAAATCATCGCTGACAACGCGGCTAACCATGCTGGCGAAGCCGCCGAGAAGAGACAAGACAGCTCCCTGACACAGGCCGAAATCGACCAAATCATCGCCGAGAACGCCGCTAATCACGCCGGTGAACCAGCTGAAAAGCGACAGGAGACAACCTTGAGCCAGGCTGAAATTGATCAAATCATCGCCGAGAACGCGGCGAACCACGCTGGAGAAGCTACTGAGAAAAGACAGGATACAACACTGAGCCAGGCTGAAATCGATCAGATTATTGCTGATAATGCCGCAAACCATGCTGGGGAGGCTACCGAGAAAAGACAGGATACAACATTGAGCCAAGCTGAAATCGATCAGATTATCGCTGATAATGCTGCGAACCATGCCGGGGAGGCTACTGATTGATATTGTCTGTGTTGTTTGAGTGTTAGTAATGAGATCGAGAGTTGAGGTCGGTGGCAAATTGATAGTAAAAGCCATGTGATTTATGGATGGGATTTCAAATTGTATATTTTTTAAAGTGGTTGTGGATGTATGATGGTTGAGGGAGGATCATGTATACGTTCCTTACGTTTCCTCGGTGCGAACAGGATTCTTAGCAGTACCAAAGGCTTCTTGGTTGGGGGGAACAAATTTGGATGTGTGTAGGGAGATTGGTGGTTTAATGGAGGCAATTAGCTTATACGCTCTTTTTTCATGGCGCAAATCTTCTCTTGATATTGTGTTTTATAGGCCCCTATCTGACCTTTCTCCCAATATTACATGAAATCTCTCCGCTTTTACAACAGGTGTAAACACAAGTACCTTCGGTGAACATAACATTCTCCTTCAGGCGGTTGTTTGCAGTTCTCAGGACTTTCTCGTACAATTCTTCAATCTACAAACAATGGCTCCTCATCCCTGATGAGAGTACACCGAATATATATTGCTGGACAAGATCAGTGTTCGAAATTTCTTCGATCTTGATACGTTTGTTCATGCTTACTTCAACATCGAGGCCAATATTCTCACGATTTCGCTTGAGACTGTACAATCTTACGACATGGCAACTTCCATAGCAGTAGGAGCAGACAAAACTAGGGTATACATCGTTATTATGGCATGGCTGTTGACAGTTGAGGCACCATTGTTGATATTCGTCAACTCCACGAGCTAGGAATTCTCTGATTTCTTGCTGTCTGCGAGGATAAGTTCTCAATATGACCATGGACCAAGCAGTGACCACATGCGTCTTTTGGACATTGAGTTGGAAAGTGACTTCGTGATTGGCGCTTGTCGCAGAACTTTGACCGGGAAATTGATACCAATGTGACCACTTTTCTGACATTTTTCGCAGATCTTCTTTGGGCATTCAGTAGTAAGGTGACCGGTCTCCTAAAATTTGTTGAATTTCTTCGTAGCTCTATTTTCCTTCTTGTTCAACGGGTTCCTTTGTCGGATTTCGACTACGATATTCGTCGTCGGATGAGTTGACCACTCTGAAAAGCTCCTTTCGTTCTGCAACTCACTAGCGTATTTTGTCGACTCGTTCTTCCTTTCTGCATCTGAGCTCTCTTTCACCCTCTCGTACTCGCTGCGAATCCTGTGGAAATCTTCTTGAGCAGTTGTAATCTCAACCCTGTCTAGCCAGGATTTGATAATCCCTCGAAGAAGAGGCGATGATCTGTCAAGTCCGAGTGTTAGTGCAAGCACTGTGTGTGTGCCATGTTTAAGAATTACTCTCGCTGAGTCTAGGCGTGCGGAAAGAGATTGGGCCTTGTCTAGAGATTTCTCGAATGTATAGTTCTTGTCGCCCTCTCGATGTCGTCAACCAAAGAACTCATCAATGCTCCTTGCTACATTGACTTCGCTCAGCGTGAACATCTTTTCAAGTCGGTGCATGGGCTTCTGCCCATCGCGTATCTCTTCACGGTTCAGGTTCTTTTGTATGGCTCCCCAAATGCAACCCAATATCAAATTGGCTGCCTTCGTGCGTTCGATTATGTCTTCCTGATGACTAGCAAGCGCAAAGCTATATATCCCCCTTTGTTTGACGGTGGCGTTCTCGTCGATTGAATCTAGTTCAGGCGATATTTCGGTGCCAGCATAAGCCCAAATATTGTTGCACTTCAGTATGGCGCGCATACTAAACGACTACTCATCATCGTTTAAGTCGTAGTTGAGAATTTTACGTTGCTTGCCTTTCATAGCTGGAACTCCTGCCACCGTGCTGATGCGGTCTGGTTGTCAATGTAGCGAGCTGGGCTGTAAGATAACTCAAGTCAATTCCCGCCAATCGTTTGGCCAAGGGAAAGTAAGCAAGGCGAAGGAATAAATTAGTACATGTGACTAGATCTTGCTATCTGCACCAAAAGGCAAGGGGGTGGCGACAGAGTGATGGAGCAAATGCGACGTGTTAATGAGCTTATCTGATGTGTTCTCCTTCCTGCCTATGGAAGTTAGCACGGGGCGATCAAGGCGGATTAGAGTTCAAGAACCCATAATGGCAGGACGGTACTCTACTTGCGTAAAGACGTATCTAAAAATTGCGGGGAAGATGTTTGGCGATATATGGAAGCGAAATGCTGATTTGAAGAGCGAGAAAGGAACATGTGCGTTCCAAGTTAGGAAGTCAGTTTACCTCGTGAACTAGAGGCAGCAACCATGCTAAGAACTTGGATCAAGAGAGCACGCATTTGGTTTGCAACGCTCCTTCCAGTTCTACTAGGAGAAAATTTATGATTATCACCCACCTTGAGAAGCTATAATGACTCGAGTTGTCTCCAAACATCCCTGCTATGCATTACTTACCAATCTGCACTCAATCTAAGCGCCAGTGTTGTGTCTACCCTTATTGTGTAACGACGATTCATTGATAATATTTAGGTTAGTTTGTGCCTCGAAAAGAATTGTACCAGGTGCTGGTTAGTGAAATTAAAGTTCGTCGTCTGATTTGGTCTCCCAGCCAAGTCCAGTCCCAGTGTCGAAGGCCAAGCATGTCCCATGCCTTCCACCGTCAGGCTCCTAACTTCTGCCCCAGGACAGTCCCAGACCTCTTCCCAAGTCCCTGAGTGGACTTCTTCGATAGTTGGCTCTGGCCATGTGCCGCCGAATGCGCCCTTGCATCCATTTCTCTCCGCCCATTCTCTCCTCCATACTCTGACGTCTGGCTCAGTGCCGAAACCAAACGAACTGGCCTTTGGATCCGGACGACCATAAAATGGGGTTATGGCATCCTCTATTCCATGGGCATGAAGAATCGGGACTGGACGAGAGGGCGAGCAATTGTAAAATGAGAAAGTGCCTTGATAGAGAGCTGGGGCAACCGGCGCAAATGCGGCAAAGATAGAAGATGTATCTGGGCGGCATGCGAGTAAAGCAGTAAAGCCTCCACCATTGGACTTGCCACAGGCGTAAATACGGGATGTGTCGACGTTGTAGGTCGCAGAAATGGTAGATATTATGTCATAGACATATGCGATCTTCTGCGCGTTAGATTTTGGAAGTGTTTGCCAATCAACTTATTGAGACAACTTACATCGTCAACAGTTTTATTCTCATACAGCGCGCCTTTCCAGATATGCGTCATGTTCCAGTCAGTGTTGTTAACACCTTGAGGATATGCAGTAAGGAATGGTTTGCCTGCGATGCTCAAGGATGCATCAGACAGTTCAGTGATACGTTGTTGCTTTTCGCTAAACCCGCCAGCTGAGAAAGGAATTAGTGTATGCAGGTTTCATAAAACACACAGTACAAATAAAACTCATAGCCTCCTAGTTCATATTGCAATGTCAATAAATTTGTTGTTAGAAAATTTCATGACCTGAAATTTGGTCATGACCCTAGAATCCTGCCGGAGAAGAATTAAGAAGGGAAGTCTAAGAGCTCTCGAGCATAAGAAAGGTAATAGAAGTGTTGTCCTCTCTACCTCAACGACAGATAAGTTAATTTTGTACTATTTGAAAAATTGACTGACCTCCGTGGAAGGACAGAACAAGAGGATGTGGCTCCCCATGACTGTAGTTATTTGGAACATTCAGAAGAAACGTCCGCTCAGTATCAAGAGTGTATTCAATGTTTCCTCTAGCAGGTTGTGTTGATAATACGGCTTGTGAGGCTTGAGTGAGACCTGCGAGGGCCCAAACAAAGTTGACGGTGTTTCTCATGTTGAACAGTTGTGTACGAGGAATAATTAAACCGAAGATGGGAAGAGATGCTTGGAAACCTGGAATTTGGCAGTATTATTAAGCGGTGAGAATGACACCACTTTTAAGGTGAACCATGGGCCCTGGTCAGGAGTGGGGTCGCGAGAGGGCTCATCCCTCGACAAACGAACTTCACCATATCTGTGGGCATTGCTCCGAGCTACAGGCAATGATTAACTTATCATTGAGATGAGAGAGACTCGGAGATCCAATGCAAAACATGACAACTGGGCCTTGCGCATAGCAAAGTGTGCATTCGTGCCGATGAGCAGCCGGAAATGTTGGTATTTTCTCCTTGAATGTCGTGATTGAAAAGTTCATTTAGAGACTCCACAATGGGAATAAACTTTTTTTGGTACTTTCAGACTAACAGGTAGGGGCTATGGGTGTTTATAGTTTGCTCTCCTGGCGGTGTCACTTAAGAGTGGCTTACAGCTTTGCCAATGTCGCGACATGATATACCTCAAAAACTTCCTCTTATAACATCTTCTTAGGCAGGACTCACTACTACAGATGAGAAAAGTTACCCTAATATTCACCTTCTACCTCGACATGGTCAGTTTGGTTGAGGATGTGGATAGTAGTGACTAAGGAATAACTGCCAGTATATATGATGGAGTATGTTGGTTCTCCATCTTTGATGTCTTCATCGGGACACCACCGAGATCTGTGGGTCAGTCGCTCTCAATGCTTTCGTGAAAAATAGCACGCAATTGAAGATGGGGGCATAGACAGAAATCCTGAGTCGGTGCCCTACTCTCTAGTTGATAAGAGAGGCTGCGTTGCCAAGTTCTTAAATTCTCTTCGCGTTGTTCCTTCTCTACTCTTCACAGCCACGAGAAAGGAGGACAAGCTTTACGCCATGGCCGCCGAGATCCAAGAAGTCGGTCTGCCGCAAGCAAGATCAACGCCCAACAACAAAGAGAAGGAGACCATCGATGTAATAGCAAACGATTCCTCGTCAGATCTCGAGGCCGAAGATGAAGGAGAGAACAAGGGATTGGCTTACAGGGAGGACAAGACTGAATTAACTCCAGTTGAGGCATTCAAATGGAATGTCGATGGCGATGATTCTCCTTGTAAGTATTCAACGGCTTATCCGGCCGTTTAGAGAAGCTTTGGAGGCTGACTTGGCTTTCTAGTTGCCGAAGTTCGTGCCTGTGTTCCGGCAACGGACGACCCAAACATGCCTTGCAACAGTAAGGAATCCCCGTTAAGGATCTTTCAGATAGATTTACTAAAGAATTGATCCTGCAGCTGTCCGAGCCTGGATCTTGCTCACGGTATTCGTGACTGTCTTCGCAGGTGCTAACCAGTTCTTCGGCTTGCGTTATGTATGTTTTCAAGAGCTTCCTTAACATTCAGAATTGTTCTCATTTGAGACTATTCCACGAGCCGAGCCGCTGCCGACATCACCACTTTGATTTCCAACCCACATAAGGGCAAATGACTGACCACTGCCCTTTTCTAGCCTTCCCTCTCGATCGGCTATGTTGTTGCACAAGTCCTCGTTTTTCCCATCGGCCGAGCTTGGGAAAAACTCCCACGATGGCGAGTACCATTGGGCATTTTCACATTCGATGTCAACCCTGGGAAGTTCTCCATCAAGGAGCATGCTTTGATTGTCATTGTAAGTACTTCGATAATTAATACGAAAAGTTCTTCTGATGATTCTTTAGTGTGTCAATATTAGCGCCAATGTGGCTTATGCTTCCTCATCGCTTGTTGCCATCACCAGTCCAGTTTACTGGAATCTTGATTATGGAGCAGGTTTCTCTTTCCTCTATCTTCTGACCACTCAGATGATCGGGTAAGATAATATTTCATAGATTCTCTATCAGTCATATTTCTTATCATTAGGGATTCTTGCTCACATTCCCAGATTTGGTCTGGCAGGCCTCTCACGACGATGGATTGTCTACCCAGCAGCACTCGTCTGGCCAGCATCACTCTCCTCCACGGTCCTCTTCCGAGCTCTCCATGAACCTGAGTCTGTTACACCTGCCAATGGATGGAATCTGTCACGATATCGCTTCTTCGGCTACTTCGCCCTCTTCTCGTTCGTGATCTTTTGGTTCCCAGATTACATCTGGACCAGTCTCAGCACGTTTTGCTTTATCACTTGGTTGGTGCCACATAACCAGAAAATTAACACGATATTTGGAGTGAGTGAAATGCTTTTCTTTTCAAATGAGTAAATACTGACTCTATTGAAAGATGAATTCAGGTCTTGGAATGTTACCTATTAGCTTTGATTGGACACAGATCAACTATGCTGGCACCCCGCTCGTAACGCCGTTTTACGTTACCTGTAATGCCTTTGCCGTTATCGTCATCTTTTATCTCTTCCTATCACCAATATTATATTACACAAACGTGTGGTACAGTGCTTAGTAAGTATAATCTCCCTTCCGATGCTGTTTGGAGGGATCCTTTCTTTCACGAGAGTTCCAAGCGACAAGGCCAAGGTCGATTTTAGTTGAACAAATTCGAAACACCTGCCTAAGCTGACCATGTTGCTAGCCTTCCTCTCTTGTCTTCCAGCACTTTTGACAATACGGGAAAGACATACAATGTGACCCGCGTCGTCGATAAGAATCTCAACTTTCTGATTGACAAATACGAGGCCTATTCGCCCATGTACATCTCCATGTCATACTCACTATCCTTTGCGCTTTCGTTCGCCGCAGTGACTGCAATCGTTGTTCATACCTATCTGTACAACGGCAAGGAGATCTGGGCAAAGCTCAAGAATTCAAGACATGGCGGCGAGGACGTCCATAAACGTTTGATGAACAATTATCCGGAAGTGCCTGACTGGTGGTACGGTGTACTCACCATCATTGTTCTTGGCATGGGTATCCTGACGGTGAGAAATTGGGACACTGGTCTACCCGTTTGGGGATTCATCGTGGTATGTTTTGGAATGGGTGCGCTATTGATAATTCCGGAAGGCATCCTGCAGGGTACAACGAATCAGAGAATGCAAGTATATTGCCGCAGATCTGTGACTTTCATCAGCTGATGCCATCTTATAGCTTCCTGAACATCATTACAGAACTCATTGCAGGTTACGCTTGGCCAGGGAAACCAATCGCAAATATGATGGTCAAGACTTACGGCTACAATTCTGTGAAGCATGGTATGGACTTTGCGCAAGACTTGAAGCTGGGTCAATATATGGTAAACAGACCCTTGTATGTGGTTGCTCCATAAGTGTCATCTAAAGTTCGTGTAACAGAAAATCCCTCCTCGGGTCCTCTTCGCTGGCCAGATTTACGCCTCAATCCTTGCAACGGCAACTCAGACCGGTGGTAAGTACCTCACTTGTCTCTGTATCAAGTATCGCTAATGGCAATAAATTAGTTCTAAGATGGATGTTCGGAAACATCAAAGACCTTTGCAAGCCAAATAACACACAGCGCTTCACCTGCAACGCTGCTAAGACGGTCTATAGCACATCTATCATATGGGGTTCTATTGGCCCCCAAAGAATGTTTCAATCAGGCCAGGTCTATTCGGGAATAATGTATTTCTTCATCATCGGGGTAAGTTATCTTCTCCTCGTATTCTGTAGGCGATTTACTGAACATCTTGTAGCCTGTGGTGACAGTCCTGGTCTGGCTTGTGTACAGAAGATACCCCAACTCTTGGGTGCGATATATCAACGTCCCTATCTTCTTCAACGCTGCGGGTCAAATTCCCCCTGCTAACACCAGTAAACCTCCCCTTTCCTTTTTAACTATGCATGGACTAATATCTTCCAGCTCAATACTCCCTCTGGTTCATCTTTGGCTTTATCTTCAATTACAGCATCAGACGTCGCGCTTTCTCTTGGTGGAACAGATACAACTGTTCGTACCCTTATTACTCATTCTACCTCAAGACATCCTAACCTTGTTTCAGATCTCCTCCAGGCAGCCATGGACACTGGTACCGCGCTTGCCACAGTGCTCATATTTTTCGCGCTAAGCTACAATGGAATTGTTTTCAAATGGTGGGGGAACACTGTGGGAGCAAACACTGATGACTCAAAGTCGGTTCCTTGGTTAACTGTTCCGAAAGGACAACATTTTGGCAAAGGTCCCGGGGAGTTTTAGGGGAGTAAAAACCTTGCCCAAACGGCATGAGTTATGTGTATATTGTCGTTGTAGAATGCAGGGGCATGGCATTACATTCTATTGAGCCTTCTAAACAATTTTTAACATAAGAATTCTAACATTTGCTCTACATACATCTAATCCTATTTAGCTCATCTCTACTGCTCAGATATCAGATTTATTCTCTGTGTTCCCTAATGGGCAATGTGACCAAGTGAGTCGGCATCGGAAAAAAGAGTAGATTCCCCCTGCAGCTGCTGCCACTTCGTCTTTAAGCTATTATACGCGCTGTGGTAATTTTGTCATGATACGGTCTCTGCTACACCGTAACCGAGGTGGTAATGTGTGGTTTGGTAAGCTGGGTGAGGTATGCGGGACTATCACTGGTTTGCTAGGCTCGGAGATCTAACTCTCGTGACAACAACTGTACGATAACAATATGATTCATTTGCCATGTTTAGTTGAGCACGAAGCTCCTATCAAGTGGGTGAAGACCCAGACTATATATCATTACTATGGGGCAGGGAGCGCGAGGTGCGACAGTCGGTCCCATAGTCACATGATCTAAATACTATGAAATCCCTGGACCGCTTACTAGCTCGTAATTGGTCCTTTTACTATAACAGCCCAAGGTCTCCTGAAGGCTGCAGCCTCTTGAGCCTATGGTCTTGGAGCTGCATGTACTCAATCTCGTGATCGTAACACTTATACTACAGTGGAATCTGTACGTAGAGTAAATACCCCTTCATTGTAGGTTGTTGGCTATGCCTTTGAGGGTGGGGCAGATACATCTCTACGCTCAGCCACTTCAATTATGAACACTATTTTTTCCCAGTTCCATTCTAAAAGTGAGATTAGCTCGAATGCACATGTATAAATGTGGCGTTATATTTACTGAAATACTTACGATATTGTATAATAACGCGTTGCTCGCGGAGAATTCCACCACGTCTAAACGAATTTAAGACACTAACCAGTATTTGAATTATACTAAGTACTATAGTAATAACAAATATTTTGTTCATCGTATATGTATAGAGCTAGCGAGTCAAGGGCTCAAAATTGAACTAGCGATGAGGAAAATATACGGCAAGGCTGGCGGGCGTGGTAGAATTTAACGTGGAGATTTCTGTAAGTCGTAGCAGAACTTGGAGCTGAGGCAGTCGAATTGTCAGAGCAGGTTATAATAATTCAGACTTTAGAAAATAATATTTTGAAGTATACTAAAGCGTTAAGAGTCAAAGAAGAAAATTTTGGCACCAGAATTTGGACAATGCTTCCTATCTTATATAGATGCTGACATTGAAATCCTGACTAGTATTGCGACAACCAATAGAGAGTCGCCCAAACTGGGTTGAATCAACACACGTCATTGTTGTTCTCGGTGAGAACGTTCTGCTACGATTGTTTGTTTATGTTTACTTTCGGTTCTCGTGTAGATGCCACTTACGCGATGGCCAATTAGAGTGCTTACCCATTCAGACTTCGGCGGATTTTTCCCCTGCACGAGGACAAACGAGGAACCAATAAGACTAAATCCCCAACACCACCAGTCAAAATCCAGAGGATTGCCTTGCCAGCGCCATAAACACTACGCAATGCACGACTTTCGACCGGATGAACAAGAAAGCCTACCACTATGACTCACAACCAATAAAATCACAGATTTGCTAAATCTTATGTCAGATTTTGATTGGAACCGAATACGGGAGCACTAGTGAGGTGTAAGCTAGCATCTTGCGCTCTTACAGTACTAGTCAACTTATACTTGCCGTGGACCTGTTAGCCCCGCACCCTAATATAATTCAAATATGATATTTCTGTAATTACTCTACAACCAATACTATATTAGTATTATATTTAGAGGGTTATAATTAGCTGATTCTCACCTATAAAATACGCTTTTCAGAAAACCGTACTTATAGTTTTAAAAGCTTAATATTTCGTATACCAGCCACCCGCCTTGATATACGCTGCCACCCAACTAGGCATACTTTGATAGAGTGTATTAAAGTTTTCCTTTAGAATCCGGTCCCAATAATCTTCTAGGGCCTCCTCTATAGCCTGATATTTACTTTCTGTATCGCTAGCATTTACGGAGAGCTCAGGGTATTGCTTAACTTAGAGCCTTTTCAAGAGCCACAAGACATGCTCAATCAGGTTCAAATTCGGGGAGTATAGTGGCCAATCCGTACATTGAATTCCATTATCAGTGAACCACTAGCTTACAGTAGCTGCTGTGTAATAGAGGAATTATCCTGGATGAAAATATAACCTGCATCCTCATGGTCGGCGTAGTATGGGCCTACCCGGTCCCTAAGGATGGCAAGGTAGCTTTAGGCGGAATAGCCATACTTTTTAGACTCGAAACCCCTATCCAGGATATATAAGTCACTCCAACTCAGGTCCCAGAAGCAGCTCATACCATAACCCTTATATCCTTTCCAGCCTTATAGGTTTGGACTATTTCTGAGTCGTGTTTCTGGACAGTAGTCCTGAAGGCCAATTCATGACATTTATCTCCATTTACCTTACGAGATCTCTTATAATATTCCCACGGTGATGGTCAGCCAGTTCCTGCATAAAATTTCCGTCCTCAAATATAACGCCTGGAAGAAATACTGGATATACCTCCATTATGCTCGGCACGCTAATCGAGCATCGGCGTAAGTTTATGGAATTTTTAGGCGGTTTATTTATCACCACTTCCTCTTATTCATCTCATACAAGGCCTAGAAGTGATCGATTTTAACACGCATCGTCGATAGAGTATAATAGGTCACCCATCTTAATACGAGGGTCGATATCGAAGACACAATTCTTTGCTCTTTGGTAAGAGCTTGAGGACCACCACATTGTAGCTTTGAAAAGTTATTAAGTCGAGAAGCTTCGTGTCGAATCGTAGTCTTGATCGTAGAAATAGGTTATTCGGGGTGTATCTTTAACATTCGAGTGGGGTAGAATGCTATGAAGAAAGTTCGAAAAGTCGATTGCGCGCGCCGGGAGATGACCCTTTTCGAACCATTGTAAATAGCTCTAAAAACATATGTAAGAATGAGGGTTAACTTTACAAAAGCTGCGAGAATATCAAGTCCAGGATGGATTAAAAGATCTTGGCGAAAATTGACATGGGTTCAAATTCTTTGCACCCTACTGTACATCAATCATCAAGCAATTAAAAACGTCTCCCGCATGTCTTGTCCTTCCTCAGCCACTTCCCCTTCCATAACTCCATGTATGTAACTTTCTCCAACCAAGAGGCATTTCCCATCCACTCCTTCTCGAACAATATGCGGTATCTTTGCGCCATCAAATACACAGATCAAATCCCCAGGCAATGCATTTTTCGGCACCCAACCAAGATAACCTCCCTCAGTCCTTGCTCCTCTTCTCCCTGTGAGAACAGTACTGGAAACGCCTTCATACTCAAGTGCGATCTCCTCAGTCGCATCAAGTTCTTCTTGCACCTCGCTTGTTACTGTTCCACTAGAGGAAGCATCAAGATTCTCCAACCTCAAAGTATAGCCATTACATCCTGCCATGAACCATTCGTCGGAAGCTTTACTTGATGTGTATTTCTTGCTCCCAATCATCTTCTGCGAGCAAACAAAGAGTTGAGCCCAAACCAAGTCCCAATTCTGACCGGAGGGATACTGTATTGTTTCGTCTGTCTCATGGCAGATCTGGGCCATAATGTCTCGTGACTTTCGTGCGCTGGTGTTCATTGCTTCCAGAGGGTTTGAATCGCTTTCTGACTCGACTTCGTGCATCTGGTCGACCACGGAAGAGATGGTATCGAAGACAAATCCGGTCATGCTTAATGTTTTGTTCGAGTCGAGAAACTTGAAATGCGGTTTGGTGTCGCCAGCTGCTCTGTACCAAGAGGAGAAATAGGTTACGCTGTTGAAGATCTGTGATTGCGAGCCCATACTCCAATCCGGTACCCACGATGGTAGATGTAGGCTGGTTGGACCGAGATCGATGCCTGCTTCTGAAAGAACATCCCACAAAAGGCAGCTTTCCATTGTGCGCTTCGCATAGTTGATGTACAAGTTCTCACAGGAACTGTATTTCACAATGATGCCATCAGTATATGAGGAGTTGCCGAGACCCATCATTCCGAAGATCTTGTCATGAGGGTTCGTAGCGTCAAACTGCTTGGTGGTAGAGAGCAGCTTGAAAAAGGTGAGTCCTTGGTGTCTTTTGGTGTCTCGAATTAACCACCTCAAATGTCTCATCACTTCCAACCTGCTTAATATCGATGAATCAAATTGAACAGCGTGATTGAATTTCAACCAATCTGCAAGTCTACAAAGAGCACTCCATGAGGTTATATTGTTGCCACAAAGAATGACAATTTTCGTTGCCAGAACCACTTCTTGGATAACCCAAGTTCTCTTGAACCACGGCCGTTGCAGTAAAGTCGTGACGGCTTTTAAGTTTGCCTCCCTCTTTCTCTCTCCAAGAACGTATTCAGCATCGAGTTCGTTCCAATTAACGGCTCTTCCAGAGGCATCATCGAACTTCTCAATGATTTGAACTGCCTGTCTGTCTCCAGCTACTGAAGTGCCCAGCCATACCAGAACGCCTAGAGCTTTAGAGTAAATCTTCCCCATGACACTGATTTGCTTAGCCCTTTCATCTTCATCTTGATGGTTGATACATAGAGCATCTATCCAGACTATGACTGTCTGGTTCGGTCGTCTAAGATGCTTGAGCGCAGCGAAGAGATTTTCCCCGACATGAAACTTGCCGCCATTAATCTCGATTTCGTGGGCAGGATTTTCGTCTCCTCGGACATACGAGAGCGCTTCATAACCTGGATTCTTTGCAAAATTGACATTCGACAATTTGCAGTATACCAGTCCCGAAGTTCCCGGCTGGATGGTCAGGACTCGGAGCTCATCGAAACCGGTCAAAGGTGTATAGGTGTAGGATGGTTTTTGGTACGGGACATCGATTGCTGGCTTCCAAGTTTCGTATCGAACCGACTTATTTTCCAATATGCTCTTTGAGGAGAATTTCAATTTGAAGCGGTCAATGAGTTTGCTTTTCCGATTTTCACTCGATTGTCGCGCCATAATAATTACGGGTCGTGATTCATTGATCTAGGTAACGTTGGAGCTGAGAACACCCCTCAATTTCCTTCGCAGCTTTTGATATCAAATAACAGCCAGAATCCGACGCAAATCTTTCCGAGTAAGGAACTCGCAATTCTAGACATGACGGCATTTAAAGGAGTTCTTGAGGTTGAAGGAAACTTCAGCTGAGATCTCAGCCACAGCGCTTGGCTTGCATGAGTTCCCGATTTTCCTGTCAATGCAGCAATATTTGATCTGCTTTGGGAAGATTTTTTTGTGTCCATTACCTGATGGAGAACAAAAAGAACGCAGCGCGATCGACGCCGAGCTGAAAGCAATTTGTGACCCGATTCCGGACCTAGCAGCGCGGCAACACCGCAAAACTACTGATGTATCCGGAAAATTTCCTATTCGTTGATACAAACCTATTTACACCATTGAGTTGATCGTGTCAACAATGGAGAGGTTATGTTTCTAGTAAATCTCCGTTCATCTGAAACATACTAACCTATTGAGTCTCAAAAGTGGGGGAAGTCATTATATTCCAAGGTAATAGTCGTAGCCCGAAAACGTGCATGCAATTCCACACCAAATAAAATTTTCAGACTTTTGAATTGGTTGATCATACTCGCTAGGCTAGCGCACGCTCCAATTGTACCCTGAAATACTTCGCTTTGCAAGTACCAGTTTTTGTACTACAAATACAACCTGGAGGGGATATCGACGAAAACGTGTATAACAATTTAGTTCATTCTAATATTTCTGCTAGATTCAATATTAGCACATGTAAATCTGACCGTAGATGATCCGTGGTTGGATTGTTTCCGGGAGGTTTTCATGAGTATAATGTCGCTTTTCGTTCCTAATAGTCGACCAAGGATCATTTACCAGTCAGACACTAGAATATAAGTCAGTATATAACAGCAGTCCACTAGAAACAAAACATATATAGGTTACTATCGGTTGCATATTTTGAAATAAAATGGTTGTGAACAAGCGTCAGAAATGGTACGAAAATGAAGAGTGGGAAAATATGCTGTGTAGGGCGAGTGCTTTCACAAAAAAAGTCCCAGAGGGATGCTAGAAATTATTTAATTACAGCACTACTGGGACTTATTTCGCCGTAGACGGCACTTTTTGTAGTTGGTTGAGGCTCATCAACTTCTTCTGAAATAACACCTAAGCTGATAAGGTCACACTCAAAATGCTATAGCATTACGCCAGCGAATTTTGATTTCGATTGTATAGGTTCAGCACCTATCTGCGCTTCCGAAGAGTCCAGTGATGGAAGTTCCAAACGTATATTTTAGAAATTTGAGCACATCCTCTCCTTTTCCCTCTGTGTATGCTATGGCTATGTGGAAGGATTGCCCACGGCTTGTTGTGGACTATGGCCAGGGTCAACATTGAGCCACAACGTTGGAGGTTCAAGATTGTACAGATAATAGCGCACACTTATGGATCTTAGGGCTCTATGCTTGAGAAAACTATATGTACTTTTTGCTTGAACTCATTTCAGAATGACCTGGACCTCTTCAAAACGTTCACCACCAGCCCCATCAATAGTGAACTCCAGGGTACCTAAAGGACCTGCAGGATCGTGATGATTTATCTGAATTACACCTCTACAATCATATTCTAGATCATAGTGAAATTACAAATGGCTCAGAAAATAGCGACTGAGGCGCGTAGTAATCTTGGTAAGATGCCGTCGATATCTACCGCCTGCGCGACCGAAATGAATCCAAAATTGGATTAGTATTGGGTTCATGATGGGCTCTCGCCCATGAATGACGACTCATTAAGTGATAAGGTCTTTCCAGATATTTCGGGGAGCCATGTTGCAGTGTCTCACGGCGAAAGACTTCTTATCATTTCGGGCTGATCGGACGACTGATCCTTCCCCAAGGCTGCTAGGCTGGCTAATTTGAATCTCTATGCGGCTATATGAGGAATGATTTAGTTTAAAAGTGGGTGAGGCTTATTGTTAAAGGTGAATTACTTAAATCGCCAATCCATTGTGACATTATAGCGCATTCTTTGACAACTCAAGGTGCAATAATACCACCTGACGTGACCACTACGTTGAATCCTTTCAGTATTGTAGCTTCAAGAATAATTCCACTGTCATGCACATGTCCAAGACATAAATCAGGAATTCTGCTAAATATGAAGCAAATTTCCGCAAAATCAATGACATCGCTAATGTTGCTGGTCGAGATGCTGATGTTTGAGGAGTCTTCCGGAAAATGAGCAATATGGATACCAAATAGGCAGCAGCCTGTATTGAACTGGGATGGCTTTCTGAACAAGCTCTCCGCAACGATATCTACTGAAATTCTATAAGAGGCTGGGATGGAAAGTTTCTTGTTCGTGGATATGCCTCCCACAAGTAGCGCTAGTAAGTTTCATATTTTCATTCTGTTCTGTAACCCAGGCGTATTGGCGCTGACAGTAACTTAATATAGGCTTAATCAGTCTTGTCCCGGCTTCTTAATTTTTCCAACGTGAAACCACGTTCTCCGTGAGGTTTAGATCTGGACACCCTGAAGGCGTTCTTGTCAAGTAGTCATAAAAATGCTCCAGATACGTGACTCAGTAATCTTAGTGCTAGAAGACTTGTCAATATAGCAAGTATCAGCCCAGGCATAGTCGATGCTATTTTCCCGAGCAAGCTCGCAAGTCGTCTCAATTTTCGAAAATTTACATTTAGTCTTTGCCTGCTCAGGACCATTTAACTCTTAGAAGAGGATCTCACCATTGCCCGAACTGTGAGATAATATCGAGTATTGGGACTTGCGAAGGAATGAAAGTCTCGATTTTGAGTCTTGGACTTGATGAGCCTTATCGCGCAAGGCTCGTCGCGGAATATCTATTTATGACCAGAGTCCTGCTGAAGATGGCACGAGATGAATGCTTTGCAAAAGAACTGTATTTAAATTATGGTTTCAACACAGCAGCGCGGACAAGTTCAGTATCAACACAGAGGAAGTGGCCTCGAATTACCGAGACGGTCGGAGCTAGGAGGTGCCCTTGAAACGTGCGTTTCAGGGATAATTCCGTCGGGCGAGATTCTTTCAGAATGCGGACATAGATGAAGCTAGTCCATACTTCCAGTGGAAAGCAAAATCGATAAATAACCATTGTTAAGGCTAAAAGAAGGGTGACTGTTGCACCGAATGGTAAGCTGAATATTTGATTTTAAAACATGTGAGCACTTAAGAACGAACGGTTGGGATGAAATCCAAAAACCGAACTTCCGAGTCGACATTAAGCAATATATCCAGTCCCTACCCCGTTTTAGATAAAATTCGTCTTTTCATCCTCCCTAAGCTCAAAGAACCTCCCTTTCGCACTCCTACAATTTACAAAATCTCCCCAAAACACACACCTCGTCCCAATCATAACACCCCCAAAAAAATCCCACCACCCCCTTCATTATCCTCCATCATCCGCCGAAAATACACATCAAGCAACTTCCTCGCTTCTTCCTACACATCACCATCTTCATAATCCCTGCAATTATGGTCGCAGAAGAACCCGATTTCTTCCTTTTGATGATCTGGGAGGTGATGATTTCGGGGTAGTGGCGGGTTTTGGGATGAACTGCCTAGGAGGAGGTGGATTGGGAGCAACTAGAGGGATAGGTTAGTCCCACCGTAGAGGAATATTGTAGGAAACTTACATGTTTGTATGCTGTTTCAGAAAGAGTTGCGAGAGAGATGTTGGTGATGACTGTTCTGAATAATTTAATGACAGAAAAATGGTTACAAACAATATGAGGAGTTCAAGATAACCAAAGTGCCAAGTTAGGTAATAGCGCTAAGCAGCTGGGAGGAACTCTATCACATATAATAAAACTCCAAATAAATCTTGGCACTAGTCTAAAGGCTATTACTATCCTATTTAGGAGTAGAGAATAGAAGTTGTCTTTTATGTTACCTAGATAATTAAGTTTATTCTCCCAAAATATTAATAACAATCTAGTAGATTACCATATAGTATCTAAGATAATTGAATAGTATACGGACAGTCTGAAACCCCATGCCCTTAATCTCTAAACTAGATTCCCCAAATTTGCATAGTCTTGTAAATTTTCTAGAAAATCAGCCGAGGTGTACTAATGTATGATGACTGTCCTTTCAACCCATTCTACTGCAAGTCCCAGTGACTTGGTAAAGGAACCTGGTCCTGCACTAATATCCACCATGGTACACAGCACAGTTCAGACGACATCAGCATCGTATCCGCTGATTCAACATATTGCAGGTTCTGCAGGTCGCTTATGAAATCAGGAACTTGTCAGGGATTCGGCTGGTAAGCGAGAGCTGTTAGTAACACATTTCGGCCATTAGTGTATCGGCGTTACCGCAAGATCTAGCACTGATATCTCGTCGATGACGTTGAGCGAAAGTCACGATATCGGTGATAGAGGAGCTAAGTACAGTATAAGGGTAAAGGGAATGGGCAGAGGATAATTAAACTGAAACCTTCTTCCACTGAGATATTCTTGAAGCTCGGATACTTTCGGATTTCTCAAAAAAACTTGCAGTATTTTGAAATTCCTTTGGCATTTTGCATAACAAGACCGCCCTTCCATAACCTCAATTGCCCTTCAAAATGCCACTCACAATCCTCCTCACTGGCGCAAATGGCTTCATAGGCTCACATATCCTCTCCCAACTCCTCACTTCTGGCCACACCATCCACGCCATCGTCCGCAGCCCTCAAAAAGCCACCAAACTCCTCTCTGACTTCCCCACCTCTTCCCCTCGCTTAACCACCTCCATCGTCCCTGATATCACTCTCCCCGGCGCCTTCAACGCCGCGCTCTCCTCTCACCCCTTCGACGCCGTGATCCACACCGCCTCGCCTTTCCTCTATCGCGCCGTATCTAGCAACATGGAATTCCTCGACCCCGCGATCAAGGGCACGGGGGAATTATTGCGGAGCGTGAAGGATTTTGGGAAGAGGGTCCAGAGGGTGGTTGTGACGAGTAGTTGTGCGGCGATTGTAGATTTCGATAAGGAGTTTAGTACGAGCCCGAGGAAGGTGTATGTGGATGGGGAATGGAATCCGAGGAGCTGGGAGGATGCTGTGGGGGGGAGTCCGAATATTGGATATCAAGCCAGTAAGAAGTTTGCTGAAAAAGCTGGTAAGCATCGTCCTCTTTAATTATTTTACACGGGAATATAATGATTTGATAGCGTGGGATTTCATGGAGAAGGAGAAACCGAACTTCAGTCTCGTTACGCTGTGCCCACCGATGGTTTATGGGCCGCTGAGACATTCTATTGAGAGCGTGGGAGATTTAAACGAGTCAAATGGACGCATTTATACCCTTTTCATTAATTCATCTGAGGGAGCTGAGATTCCGCCGAATGGTTTGCATATCTACACAGATGTCCGGGTAATTACCATCTCTTCTATTCCGTCTGTAGGATTTTTCTAACAGCAACCCAAGGATCTCGCAGCAGCTCACATCGCGGCTGTGACCTCAGCCGAGGCAGCTAATCAGCGCTTCATTATCTCCGCTGGCAGAGTTTCGTCTCAGGAAATTGCGGATGTGCTCCGTGAGAAGATTCCGGAGTTGGAGGCGAGGACGCCAAAGGGTATTCCTGGGGCTGAGATGGACGATGGTTTGTTCGATGTTGATGGTACGAAGGCAAAGAAGGTGTTAGGCGTGACGTTTAGGAGTAAGGAGGAGTCTTTTGTAGAGTTAGGGAGGCAGTTACTGGAGATTGAGGGAAGGTCAAAATAGAATGAAGAATGAATTGAGCAGGGAAGTGAAAATCGAAGATTATTTCCCTTCGGAAGAATTTCAATTGAGTGGGGTTTGATGAAGCTGACCTGCATCGGAAAGTCTTGATAACTTAGAAACATATTGTGTTCTTAAGGCTATACAGTCCACTCGTCTGCCTGATATTGTCTCAAAAGCTCATCTTCTCATGTTCCAAACTCATCATCAAGCTGTGGCTTGAGAAATCTTAAGCATCTTGACATAATTTGGCGTTCCCAAACCAGTCGCAGGATCCCACCCCTATCAGCAAATTAGCATTTCATCCATTTCGCTTGCCTTTAGTGTTCCTAAAATCAAAAAAAGAACAGATCAACTTACGGCAACACCCGTGAATCCTGCCCCAGAAATCACACCTGAGCACCCAGTGATCTTCCCAGCTGTAATGTCGTTCATCCCACTAGCCCCCACACCATACAACCACGGATTCAAGAACCCCAACCCTTTCTTCCCAGCTGCAATCCTCTCACTATTCAACAACTGGATCACACTAGCAAAAGCCGGCGTTGCTGCACTCGTTCCACTAACCGCACTCGCACTCCCCAACAACACAACGAGGAAATTCGTCGCTTGAGCAGAAACATCTGGGTACGCTCGACCAGAAGCATTGAAGTAGGGGGAAACTGCTGTGTGCGTTTTATCGTTGGCGAGCCAGGTGGAGACGGTGGCATCTTGATATGAAGGGCGAGCGAAGATCTCTGAGAAGCCTCCACCGCCACCACTCCATGCACCTTCGGGAGAGGTGCCAGTGGTGCCACCGACGGTGGTCACCCAGGGGCAGCCACCGGGATAAATGGTGGTGAACTGCTTCTTGCCGTCTACCGTGCATTCATTACCTACTCCCGAATCACCACTTGCAACGAGGACAGAGACACCACGCGCGCCGAGCTGTGCGAAGAGATTGCATTGGGCGTTGGCGTAGGCAACGGGGATGGTAGCAGAGTCGTCGCCGTAGGAGATAGAAATGGTATTTGGGAGGGATTTGTCGGGGAGCGCGAGCATGTAGTTGAGCCATTCGAGCCAGGGCTCGTTGGTGTTCTCGCCGGAGCCGAGCCAGGGGCCGTTGCCGCCGGTGCTGTAGTAGACGTTGGGGATGGTTGAGGTGATTGCGCGGGCGTATTGGACGTCAAGGTTTGCTTCGATAATGTTGCCGGTAGTATCTGTCGCGGGGCATGTGCCGCTGTTGATGGTAGTGCAGGTGTACTTCTCGGCTTTGTTGGCGAAGTAGGCGTATTTATTCATGAAAGTTGTCAGATCTGCGGCGACTGGGTGTTGCTTGAGGAAACCTGCAATACCCATCAACCCAACACTTTGGTTTGCTGCAGCTGCGAAGCTGTAGAGATTTGCGAGACATGTTGGAGTAATGCTTGAACCGGAACACCCTGGAACTGCTGCCACCGCTTCGGCATCATTGAGACTTGCGGCGTCGAAGTCAGCAACTGGTCGGACTGATGATATAGTTGATTTCATCTGTCTCAGGCCAAAAAAGGTTGTTGGTTGGATTACGGTAACGTGGTCCTTGAGAATGTTTGGCAAACTGTATTCGAGTGTTCGTACCACTCTATCCTTCGTCTCAGAGTTGACTTGGAAAATCAGCATGGATCCGGAGATGATTTATCGGGCTTATTTGTAAGATTTGAGAGGTGATGACTTGAGGTAGATTAAGTGATAGACTAACCAAAAGAGCTATACTCTGTTTTCAGAAGTCTTTCGATCTGCTTGATACTGCCCTCGACTACAACAGAGTCGGATCGGGGCGAGACACTGGAAAGATCTCTCAGTCCCTCCTTATGAAGCCAATCCAAAACAAGATCCTTCGACTTCTGCTTGGCGGCGATCATCGAGTCGATAGTATCTTGCGAAACATGGTTTCCATATAGGTCATCCCCAGGAGTTGCAATCTAAGAAAAAAATCAGCTTGGTCATGCTCAAAATTCTGGTGCAGCTAAATGCGAAAGACATGAAGACTCGATTGTAGATGCTATCGTTGTAAAGAATATATAGTCTCTCATCCACAATTGATTGAAAGATGATCCCTGCTGTCTTACTTACCTTCATAGCCAAGTCATGAAACTTGTGCATATTCTCCTGAACTAATTGAATTCTCAACTTAATCATCCTTTGGTCTTTGTCGAGATCATTGCTATGATCCTTCACCCATCCTGATGGAGGACCTGACAGCTTCTCTGCTGTATGGCAATCGGCACGTCCATAGGGCGATGCAAAAGCGGAAGTCGACAATGCAAGAAGAACAACATTTCTGATGAAAACCATGATCACGACTTGAAGACCACACAAAGACAGAAGATAGAAGAATGATGCAAACTGTATATGAAGGGGAAGACATCAACTTTATTATCCCAAAGCGGGGTTGTATACAAGAACACCAACAAGCATTCCTACCAACTGCTCACAGCCAATCTATTCATTAAGGAGGTTGTTAAAGCTTGCTCAACCTTGCTATATCATAGCAAACCCCTGAGGAGCTTCCTCACCCGGTCTTGTCCTCCGTTTCCTAGCCGCGATGCTCTGCAGTAAGCTTATCTATTTCTTGTGGGGTAATTGGGCAATCCAAGACTCAGTACCGGCATTGGTGCGATCTTTCGTGCTCGGCGCGAGATCTGCAATTGGGATAAATGCCGTTGTCCCAATTAGGCAAGTCGATAACGAGCGCAGCGCGGTGTGATGTACAAACTCAACATCCTGCCCAATGTTGTCGTGAAACCGATCCTGTGATACTGAAGGTGGCGTTATTTGATACGTGTTCCTGGATTCATTGCAGTCCAAAGTGTATGGTGTAGATTGATAAGCTTTATTGGCGGCTCCGAGCAAAAAAAGTCCAAGGAATGACCGTCGGCAGGTTCCGGCATTAAACATTATGTGACAGACACGTGAAGATATTGTCACCCAAGACCTGCAATCCGGCTGGAAGAATAAATTGGCCGGTAAAAGTGTCACCCAGGACCGCTTCTGTCCACCATTGATTATCGCTCTCGAATTGCACCATCCAAGGCTATTGTAGAGTGGATTCATCCCAGAGGCTCAGCAGCTTTGCCTAAAGATATAGTCTAGATCCAGAGAAGTATTCCTATTGGACTGACACTGTGCGTGACGGGTAACTCATAGCTCTGAGTGTTCATAATCTTTGTTCGATGTATCCCGAAAGACGGACTGGTCGAACATGTCTCTCACAAGAATCTATGGCGCTAAATTTCAATATTGGTTGGCACCAGGTCCTTAAAGATACAGAAGTTTTATAGAATCGATCCGATACAGTTCCGTTCTAAAGCCATGCAATGGTTGCGAGTTTTATTTTCGAGGAGGCAGAGGCGGCCATTGATTGGTGCCCTGAACGTTGCTTGGTAGTTCACACATCGCTGTTTTTCGTCTAAGAACTTCAAGCTCGTAGATACTCTTCTTTTTCGCCTCCGCACCCCCAAGCTCGTAGACCTCTTCGCGACGTATCAGGGATACCGGGCTTGTCAATTTGGCCAGTGCATGTTCTGCCCAAGAGTCCCGGGCTAGAAATTCTGCTTCTATGTGACGTAGGCGCTGGCGTTTCTTCTTCCGACGAGCAAGGAATAAACTCAATATTATCGAGGACAGAGTCAAGAAGAAGACAACCACAAGAAGACATATAAACACAGGTTGTGGTACACCTGCGATCGTGCGAACTGGCTTGGAGATAATTGGCACAGCGGTTGGTGCGGGTGGTGATGAGGAGGAAGTCGACGTGGGTGACGGTGGGCTTGGGGTTGATGGGGTAGTTGACTTAAGGGGAGGAGCGAATAATGAAACATGACTGTGGATAAAGGTAGATGAAGAGAGATGACTTGTAGCTGAGGAAGGATTACTCGAAGTTGTTATAAGGACAGGCGCCGATGTCGAAGGGGGCGTGCTCCTGGGGGCAGTCGCCAACAATGCTGTGGTTTTGTTCGAGACTAATCTCACAGGTAAAGTGCTACTGATTGTTGAACTGAGGCTCGTGATCGTTGGTGCAATTGTGCGACGTGTTGTTATGGTTTCTTGCCTTTCTGTAGAGACTGGAACGATCGCAGAGGATGGCGTATTCTCAGAAGCAGTCGATATCGCGGGAAGTGTCCCATTGATTAGAACAGATCTCGTAAGGTTCATGAATCCGGAAGAGAATGCGAATGTATCATCATCGAAAGTTTTGTTCGAATCATGAATCGTAAGGAAGTAAACGTTGCTGGTGTCAAGAGATAAGGAAACTGGATCCACGGTCCAGAGAAAGCTCTGAGAACTCGATGAGAGATTTGCTGGACAGAAGATGTCAGTAGAAGCTATGCAAACAAGTGGGATTTACTGACTAGCTATTGACTGGGGTCCATCTACGCACCCCACACAGTCTGGTGTATTAGACAGTTGCTGGAAAAGATCCAAATCCACCATCGTGGCATTCGTACTCCATGATACTTCCACATCTGAGCCAATGGCAAAGAGTACATTATTTAGTCCGCTTACTCCTGCAAGACTTGGATTGGAGAAAGCGTTCATGATTCGGTCTGCTCTCCGATAGCTGAAGGGGCTTAAGGCATGATGTGAGTTCATCTGAATATCATCCAGGCAAAGCTCCTTTGCACTTTGTGTCCACCTTCGGTTTGGTTCTGATGATTCGCCTCGACAGCCTTGGTAAAAGCAGATGATTGGCCCCCAACTCGTGGTTCGAACAAGAAAATATATTAAGAATAGGGCGTGAGAAAGATATAGAAAAGTAGAAATTAAGAAATCCAGAGGCATGTTACCGATCAATGCACTTGGTAGTCATGAGCATACAGGCACCCGAGGAGGCTTCTCTGTTGATGGCGCTAATATGTTGGCCTCATTGGAGCAGAAAGCGCGGAATCACTCGGCTGCAGTGAAGAGGCGCCGATGGCTCGAACGACGACCAAGCCGTAGAATAGCCCGACCATTGCCTCGGGTGGGAGATATAAAAGAATGCGAGTAGGGTTTGTGGCCTCAATGTGCGCCGAAAAAGTGTTACTAGAAAGTCTGTTGAAAGTCCACTGTAAAAATTGATAGCAATTCGAACTCTGAAGGAAAACCGACATATAAGAAATTGACTATTGCTGCTGGTTTCTAGGGGTGTTCCCTCTTCTCTTGGAACTCTAACGACTACCCGTTTCATGGATGTGCATAAGCGCTCATCTTTTAAGGTCTCCCAGCCAGTTTTTCCAAAGAATAATCGCATGTTAGTCGGTCGGGGACAGAAACATCTGCTCGGCGCAGTCTTATTATCGTCAGGACCTGCGTCTGCAAGTATGGTAAATAATGTGGCGGTGGCACTCAAGCTTCTGTTATGAGGCTGTATCTTTTCAAAGGCAGTTTCAAGACTTCTTGAAGGCCTCAAGGTCGATTTCGCGAGCGTTGGAGTATCATGCTCAGAATGTGTGCGATGCTGGCATTAATACGACTCACTGTTGATTCATGTTGCGTTCTAGAGATTCACACTCAGTAGAAGGGAAAGATAACGATTATTAGCGCGAGGGATAATAGTATCCATTCTCCAGACCAATTCCCTGGACACTATTGTTCATAAGAAGGAAACTTAGACTGAACGTGTAATCTCGATGCTGCGAAGTTGTTCCATCAAATCGTCTGATGTACCACAAAATGGCAAAGCTCCGAGCTACCATGTAGGTTATGGAGGACAGTGGCACTCGGGAGACCTGACTGAGGCTCCGATTTCGTTTTGCGTAGAAGTGCGTCGAGGCCTGGAGCTGTTCGTTCGAGGTGTGATGTTTGACATGAAAAGCTCGAGACCACCTGTAGTGAGATGCTAGGAGATGAAGAAAGGGGGCGCTAATAATAGAGAGTTGGTAGCATTAAATGCGACCTCAAAGTAATAATAACCATGATGTACGTTGGTGGCGTAAAAATTGTTATGTTTGTGGGGTTTGTGGGTGTGTTGTGGTTGGTATTGAAGATGGGAAGAAAAGTTATCGTTGCAAGAAGCGCCATTCTGCCTCGTGGTCCGTGTCCATCAAGGGTGTGGAACCAGGAACCGGGGATAAACCGGTTTGGGTGGGTCGGCGGGCCGTTAGCAGCTTGGCTTGCTTGACACATCTCGGCTCGGCCAGGGTGCGAGGCTTTTCAAAGACAATTAACACAACCCGACCACATCACAGCCTCACTCAAGGTCAATGAGGCCGGGATTAATTAATTGCAGGACGAAACTCGAACAACGAGCCAACGCTGGCGCAAAGCTTAAGTCTTTCAGCGCGAGATCCACAATGTCGACCAAATCACCAGCCTTCCAGATCATAAATGCCCCCAAACCTCTCCCAGAGCCTCTTCCCAAGCCCTCAATCTTCCTCAGTGGATTCATATCTCCAGCCGACGACTGCTGGCGCCAGAGACTCTCAAGCAAATTCGAACACCTCCCAGTCGCAATCGTTAATCCCTTACGTCGCGATTGGGATGGCACCTGGAAAGAGCACATCGATGAACCAAAGTTTGTCGAGCAGGTATCGTGGGAGTTAAGCGCCCTGAGCAAAGCAGATATTGTGTTGGTCAATTTCCCCGATGCAAAAGAGATTCCCGAGAACAAGCCGAAAGAGGCTGCTATTACATTATTGGAGCTTGGCTTCATCGCTGGAAAGGGTGGAAAGATCGTCATAGTGTGTTGCCCGACGGGGTATGTGAAGAGGGGAAACGTCCAGATACTCAGTACAATTACGGGAATTAAAGTCGTCGATACTGCTAAAGACTTGGTCAGCGAGACCATGAAGGCGATCAAAGATTTCGGAGTCGAGGTCGATACTGAGGGATAAACAGCAGATCCACTGTCTTGGATGTTTCTGGGCATTCGAGGTTGGTTCGCCGGTCTCTCTAACAACTTCTTCTTATCAACATGATTCGTCTTTCACATTAATGAATGGCGTGCAAATGCATCCTCAAATATTCAAGACCACGATTACTATCCACAGCATGATATTACGGACGATAAATGTATCTCCTGATCAATATTCCATTATACGATCACAGAAGCATCATACAAATCGATATAAAATGGCCGCACGACGCTTCAAAGCTATTTAATCTCCTCAACGCCATGCTCCAGTAAACGCATTACCCAAAAAATTTCAGCAGCAGACCGGTATCTTCAAAGTCTATACACAACTCTCTATCCATTCTGCCACATCTAGATCCGCACCTCGCACTTTAAAAATGCCCAGGCGTAGTCTCACTTTGATCGAGGTCGCTAGGCAATTCTGGAACGCCAGCATCCGAGCGGGGCTTCGTACGTCGGATCTAGACTCCATGTACTCGACTTTCTCTGTGATGGTGCGTGGGACATATGAAGCACAGTATGTCCAGGAGACAAATAATAGATGCCCATCGTCAGGCTAGCGTCATATTGTTGGGCCCCGGAATAAGTTGTCATTCAGTCCTGGCTGCAGCTCTTGTCAAATTGAACCAAAATTGATCGAAGCCAAGTTTGAAGTCAGAACCAGGCCTCGCAAGCTTGAAAGAATAGTTGCAACAAGACGCTGGCTCAAAACCATAACAGTAAACAGTTGGCTCAGTACCAGCATCACCGCAAGGCCAGACAACGGCGAAAAAATAAATGGGATGTTTGTCCGCGGATCTATAATTCTCACGTTAGCCATGAGCTGTACGAGGTTCTTGCTCACTCACTCTTGTTGTAAGCGTCAAATTGCTTCGGACAAATTGCTTCGGACAATTAGGCAAGCCTCATATTTGATCAGTACAGCTCCCCTGGTACATTCATTCACTACTTCCCAGACACATGCTACTTATCGAGCAGGAGTCTGAAGAGTCGCAGAATACAGGATCCCCTTGGTATCGCCGAATTACAGGGGTACATGATTCTGGTCCGCAGTCTTCCCATGGGGCACCAACATCTCTCAGCCGTTCGAGCCAAGGTAAACAACGAGAACACGAGAAACGTAACCCAGTGCCGATGTATCATCAGTTGTAAATACCTGCTTGATATAGCACAGTTGACAAGAATGAATCACAAGAAGGTAAAAGAGAAGTGTCAGATACCCTTGGGTCTCAGGGATCCGTCACCACTAAATGAGACCCTGAGCCCCTGTACGTGAACACTTACTCCACTATACTTGGGTCCAATTAAGCAATGTCCATCTCGAACTAAGCCCCAGAGCGCCTAAACTTATTGGTGAGGCAGGGTTTGAGTTTGGGCTGCGGACCAGAAATAGCAACGGGGCTTGGAAGTGAGGCTCCAACTTGGATGGAAATAGTTATTAGGATCAAGCTTCTTAATGATGGGTTGTCACATGCTTGTATCGATGTCGTTTTGCATTTATGTTTGGGAGATGATAGTACTACTTAATGTTTTTTTTAGATAGCGAGGGAATATGAATTATCATATCTCAGAGAGCCGATGTTCAGGCTCCAATGAGACTATCTATCGTCTTCTTTTACGATTCTCTGTCACATGGATAGAGTTGTCCAGGTGGCTCAAATTACAATAAACTTAGTGAGGCGCTGGTAAAAGCCAAACCCAGCCCTGCGGGAAAAGGGACAGCTCCAGCTCGCATGTGTCACATCTTAATGTTTTATCTCATCAATATCGAGAGGAACCTCTGGGCTATCTATAATGGTTTTTATCTTTACGCTATATAAATGTATATCAAATTTCTCGTCAACTTGTGAAGTTACCATTTAATACTTCTCCCAGAAGCTAAGTGTATTCAATAGGATAGTCACGACTTTCTTGTCTCGTTTCTTTGTGCATAAATCCTCCGAGAATCCTCCTTCTGCTACAATTGCTTTGCTTCGCTCTCATCGTAGCGTTAGATCATCACAATACAATCAAAGATGAAATTTGATACATGTCTGCCGCTGGTCCGCTGGTTGACTAATGTAGACAATCACTCCTTCCTCCAAGCTATATAACTATTACTCTGTGGACAGTAAATCAAGCGTAGATATTCATCTGTCAAGAACGCAGCTAACCAATCTCGAGCGATAAATGTGTCATATCGTGTCCTTGTAGAGGTCATCCCACACCTGCCCTCCCATATAAAGCGGAAGAAGATGGAGACGATGTTGGAATTCATTCTGCGTCTCGAAGTTTCAGGATGTGGTAAGATTTGCGGCTTGTAGAATCGTTAGTGTGTGGATGGGAAAGGTGCTGATATGTTTTACTGGAAATGGATGAATTTTCGATAACAGACAGATTCTCTACATCAAAATCAAGCTACCCGATATACGATAGTGAGAGGGAGTTAGAATGTCGTGGGGTGGCCCCAAAATCACCCATGTAAAATTCATACTTAGGGAAGGACTTTCGTTCTGATAATGTGCTTAATTTGGTCCTACGTGCTGTAGCTAAGCCCACGAGCTAATTAGGTAGATAACAGGAACAGGTCAAACGATGGCGTATATTTTATAGAAGAGTCTCTGGCAGTATATGGCAGTCAGTGAACAAGTCTCAGCTTAGACTCTATGCAATCTGGGACTGCAAGTTGAATTTGACAAGATGGTCAGTGTTATGCCAGGAATAAACACGTCCGATATCCTTCACATTAGGTACTTCAATTCACCTGTTGAACACGAGGCCAGCCTACTCATACTACAACATAGTCGCACCAACATTGATCCCTCATAATTGACAAGACTTTGCAAGATGAGTATACATAGGAGTAACAGTCGAAGCACTTATAGCCAAGGATTTCCTTTGCGAGGATTTAGAAATAATTTTACAATTGAGAACCCCGACAGACTCCAATTATATTACAATTCCAAGGGGTTTCACTGATTAGAACCTCTTTCGAAAGTCCCTATCCTCACGTGTGACTACCACATTGTCTCTTCCAATGCTCCAAAGAAATCACGATAAGTGTATACCCAAATACATACATTCCCACACCCCCAATGATGCATTCAACATTATTCATGCTCTGGTCAGATATCGTACACTTCAATCGTGGGAACTAGAGATAACACTTCGAAACTAGATTATTCTACTTGGCTGAGCGAATTGTAACATGTTGAAATAAGATTCTGCTCTCGCGTCATCCAGAAGGGAGTTAATTTGTTTTCGAAAACAAAACGGCCAGGAGTAAACTCGAATAACGCCTACTCTGTACTGTTTCTTGGACCCAATGAGTATTTTAGTCACTGCTTACTCGAGAAAACACACCGTTCTACGTTAGGAAGTTAATAGGTCTCATCTCCAATATGATGTGGCTGCGAGCTCCGGGAAGTATAAGTATAATGATTTTTTCTGCATGGAAGCTTGTCTATTTTAGAACGCATCGAGCATTCCAAGCAGGCTTCAGCTAGGTCTAAATATCATGTTGTCTTTAGTTGTAGTGGACAGAATGCAGAGGATGGAAAAATCTTCAGGCAGTAGCCGAAATAAGAGGATACTTGACCTAGCACCACCAGAGATGTTAGATGTTAACGAGGATAGAGTGAAATTAAGGAAGAGATGGGTTCTTTCCTCTCTCATGAAACTAACACTTGGGCTCGGAAAGGCTCTAAACGCAAGGACCTATCTCTTGGCCATCGACGAGTATTTAGATGTTAATTTCCCCGAAACCATCATCTAACATCCGTAATGTTGTGTTTGGGGAGACATAATATGGCTCTTGGAAGATATCGAGAAAATGTAGTACTTATGTTCAAGAGTGACCGGAATATGAACCAGTGAATTTTTCTTCAATTCAAGGTTCACAGGTCGACCCAAAATGCCCTCTCCAAGGCGAGTGATTGACAACAAGGAGATTGCCCACATTAAAAAACCTAGGGGAAGAAATGAAACCAAGTGGATAACTGTGGCATGAATTAAACCGCGTAATGAATTTGCGAAAAACCCATTCGAAATCAGAGCCACGTTGACAGGAAGCGACATAATGGGAGAAAGCAGCCACACGTTCAGGGGGGTATTGAACCTCTGAATGGGGAAGTAGAGGTGGAGGAAGATGTTGTATATACTCGGGCCTGGTCGACATTTTAATGATTCTGAAATTGGAAAGGTATATCATCTCGAAGAAATCTTTCCACTGTCGTCCTTCATTTAACCTCCCACTCCCTCCTCTCTCACAACAAAACACCAGCCCAACATGTCTCAATCTGAACACTGTATTCTCTCCCTTCATCTAGCCTATCAAAAAGTGCTCTCATGTTCGCTCATGTTCGCTAAGCTGACCCACGATCACACTCAAAGAGAATCTTAATCAAGATTTGCTTCATTGTCAAACCTTTAAGCAAGAAATGACAATAAACCTATAAAGGGCAACAAACAAGTGAGCCATTGGGTGAAAATCGAATGATCAGAATGCTTGATGGCACTTGCTTGAAAATGCAAGTTGGGAGACAGGATCCCGTGAGGAAGATGAAAAACCTGAGGCAAACTGATGGGCTGGATGTGCGACGGCCATGACATATTGATATACAAATGACCTATCACAAGAAATGCACTAAGTCGTGTGTCATACCATCTCCTTAGCAACAGTCCCCAAACCAATAATTGGATTCAGCTCCGAGAAGTTGGGAACGGCCCCGGCTTACTAGGACGGAGGACTACTTGTTTACAATAGCTTTGCAGTAGGCATGTGCAAGTTGATTAACTTTGGCAGTCGAGCTATCAACGCACAGGCCGGCGTTGACGATGTTGATGTTGTCCTTGTCATGATATCAAGAGTTGGAAGGAGCGGGGCGGGGAACGCCACAGTGCGGTGATCCGCCCAAGAGATCGACCGATCGCCTTGGCAACAAAGTCGTCGCAATCCTTTCCCACTTGGCAGCGGGACGAGCCCCTCTTCTTCCTAAAACCTTTCTATGAACAACAACACTTGTTGAGAGTGTTTCTATGAGAAGAGCAAAGTTAAATGCCACATATCTTGTCCAACAACCTTTCAAGATGATTGCTAGTGCATTGTCCATTATTCAGCTTTCTGTCCTTCAACCTTCAAATCTTGTTCGTGACATCAAGTCGTGGCTTGGGAAAGTCTAGATGTATATGAACTGAGCCTCTATGTCGACTGTCACCGTATTGACTGCTACATCTCACAACGCCTAAGTGCTAAGTGCGACCGTCAACTATTGGGATGTGTTTCTGGTCGCCATGGTGATTTGCTCTCCGATTCAAACTTGAACCTCAAGTGGACTCGGACCGAAACACTCCTTGATGTACCTTTGTATATAAGCAGAAGGCAGCCAGCCGGGCAAGCCGGCCGCAAGACCATTCGGCGGTAAACTCGATACACTCCCTAGCATTGCCTCATGAGATTAGCGTAACTTTGTTGTTGGACTATCATAACACACAAGTACGCCATCGACTACCGATTTAGAATCGCCTGGCGAAGTCAAATTGAGTGTTATACTCTGAGCCTTCATGGACAAGCGATCACCCCATCATGCCGGTCCCCCGCAATACAACCCCAGTTTCCAAGACATTACTTCATCGTCAATACACTCGGGATACCAACTTCCGATTGCGATGCGGACCTCCCGCAACCTCAATCATGATACGTTCCCGCCAATCTGGGAGAACAGCAAGCATCACGGCCTGGTGGATTGACTCGTTGCTGTGCACTAACTGGACCCCTCTCGTATTCAGATCCTGCCTCCAATTATTTTTTGTTGAATAGTTCTTCCAAGAGACGCTTATTCCAGCCACCACAAGTCTTGCTTCTTGCAAGCACCTGGTTAGTGCCGCGCCAGACAACATTATAGCCCAGTTGAGAAGCCTCATTGTCTTTCATGCATACGCTAACGCTCGGCAAGGAGGAGGCGAGGGAGCTACTAAACTCTTAGTTACCCCTCCATCCCCCTCCTCCAACCACCGATTACCGGCAAAACCCTCCGTTTCAGTTAAACATTCATCCAAATCGAACCTTTTACATCAATTTGGTCCAAGAGGCCGGGCAGACTATCTTTACTACGCAACCATCAGGATGATAGATAGTTCAAGTCCGGTTGATTGGTCATAAGGATGGCCTTTCGTTATTCTTTTCCAGCCACTCACAGCCTATACCAGAAATCTGCACACCTCGGCGTCACTTTCATGCAGGATTTGCTGCGTCCTTTCCAACTAGGGCAGCTCCACTGTGGTCCGTCATGGATGTTTAGCATATCCATGAGTTTCGCAGCAAAAACTTGTGCCGTAGGTTGTGCCGTTAGGTTGTTGGTAGACCATGCTACTTAAGTGCTCCTGCCTCCTATTTTCCTGATCTTTGCATATAATTACGATACTTAAACATCCTCTTGTCTCACTTTCGTTACCAATTCCAAAAACCATATCTCTTATTGCTCATCACTTTAATAACTACAGTATTCCCTGCAAGTTCACTCGCTATCAACATGCAGTACACACTCACTCTCGCAGCTTTGGCAGCAATTGCCAACGCCCTTCCACAGGGTGTCACACAGTCAATTGCACCACAGGAATCTGCTCCACAGGGATGCTCGCCTTCACACTCGGGTGCTTTCCAGATTCAGGCCGTTAACTTCACCACTTCTGCTAAGGCAAAGGTACAGTAGATTCAATCATGTTTCAATCATCCATCACTGACTTATCCTTTAGCGTCAATCCCCAGCATGTGGCTCAGCAGGAACTCTCACTATCAACAGCCTCGCAGATGGGAAATTGCTCGATTCTCAAGGGCGTACAGGATACATCGCGGCAAACTATCAATTCCAGTTTGATGCTCCCGCACAGACAGGTGCCATCTATACAGCAGGTTTTTCTGCTTGCGGCAATGGATCACTGGCCTTGGGTGGCTCGGCTGTCTTCTACCAATGTTATAGCGGTGGCTTTTACAATCTCTACGATCGTCATTGGGCTGCTCAATGCAATCCAATCTTACTAGAGATTCTCCCATGCTCTGGCTCAACTGGAGGTGGTGTTGGACAATCATCTGATGGCCAACCAACTGGTACCGCAACTGGTGCTGTCTCTCAAATCTCGGATGGTCAACCTCAAGCTACCACAGCTGCACCAATCTCCCAAATCTCAGATGGACAACCACAAGCCACTTCCGCAGCTCCAATATCCCAAATTTCGGATGGACAAATCCAAGCCACCTCTGCTGCTGCTCCTATCTCTCAGATCTCCGATGGACAAATCCAGGCTACCTCTGCGGCTTCTCCTGCTGCCCCAATCTCCCAAATTTCTGATGGACAGATTCAGGCCACTTCTGTCGCTTCTCCTGTTGCCCCCATATCTCAAATCTCAGACGGGCAGGTTCAGGCTACTTCCGTCGCTTCTCCTGCAGCTCCTATCTCTCAAATCTCAGACGGACAGATCCAAGCAACCTCTGCCGTCGCGCCAATCTCCCAGATCTCAGATGGCCAAATCCAAGCCACTTCCGCCGCTGTCAAACCAACTGGTGGCATTGTCTCTCAAATCGGTGATGGACAAGTCCAAGCCAACGCAACCAGCGCCCCAGTTCCATTTACCGGTGCCGCCTCCTCTATCAGCAATCACCTTGCTATTGTCATCATGGCCGCCGTTGCTGTTCTCGTCTTGTAAAATTGAGAGAACGTAACAATCCATTTCATTTTCTCAAAATAATTAGGGTGGACGGATTCTGGCGTTAGCTGGGAACATTCCTTTAGCGATATCTCTTGGGCTCAGGAAAGGAAAATACACGACTGACGAGAACACAAATGCACGGAATGAAATGATATAACGGTCATGTGAGAGGGATTAATTGGAAGTCGTATTTCAGCATCATCTGCATAGCGCTTGAATCATCTATTATAGCATGATCTGGGGATGATAATGGAATGGATGGAGATAGTGATGGATGGATGGAATTGGTAGTATACAATAGATAATAATTAGCGAGCTTTATGCTCAAAAACAATTATAAGAGATCCAAACAATACCTTATAGCTCTGCCCCAATCTTCTCTCCTTCACTTCCAGCCTCTTTTTCGTCATTGTCAGAATTCACCCTAAGATTGATCCTAAAAACCTGCTCCTCATGTCACTTCAACTTTTTCTTACTTGACATCACCTCACACGACGTTAGTTCAGCCAAAAAGGGCTGCATCTCTAGACTGAATGGTCTGCTGTCATATAGACTAGACTACGTGGTCCAGGATCTGAAACTTGCATGTGAAAAGTTTGTCTTGGGAAAGAGATAATATTTTGGTTGGTGGGAATAACATAGTTCATGATGTCACTCACTTACAAAACTAAAAAATCACACCCACTTCTGTCACTTCCATCCGATTCCGCAAGCGGGAGCTTTGGGATTTTGATTTGTCGATTTGATGGATAGGGATTGACCTATCAATTGTGGAATTGATGGAGTCAATTCCATCGTGTAACGAGTTCGCACTGCACGCAAATTTTGGGCTCTTCAATGTTATACAAGGATATAAGTTGATCATCGATCCCCTGTTTCAGAACCATGTGGGAAACGTTACGATCTTCATTGTATGTCATCAACCGCATCCTCCCACCAATTCCGAACTTATAGAGTGTTGAGCTCTAACTCCAAGCAAAGAACCCGAAACCAGGGGTTGAAGATCGCACTGGACTGCAATATTATTATCTTCGGTCCCAGATTGAAGAATTTTCTGGAGTTGCCAATTGGATGCGTGGAGGAAAGCCTTTCGTAGCTTACCGAGTTTTGTGGTCGGCCCGGAGAAATGAATTTCAGTCCATCGGAGTCGGGACGGAAACGGAAGTCTAAACAGCCGCTAGGTAACCTGAACGTAAATTCTTTTGAAGCTTCGCGTGAGGCAACCTTACCTACTATAGTCCGATTGGTGAGAATCCATATCTTAACTCTACTAGAGTATCTTTCTTACATTTTGGTATAGGATAGGGTGGCAGAGTGGCACATGACACCCTAGGCACACTTTTTATATACTGCATATAGAACTCCGGTCAGTAGTGAACGGATATTTATTCACGTTCAAATAGAATATGTACTTGAATGTTTGCCATTGTTTGTAGTACGGCTGATTGTCTACTTGAAGATAGGTAGGTGGAGAATATCCCCACACCTAGCCAAAGGCTTGTATTGAGCGTAGATGTAGCTTGCTCAGTGTGCCATTTATAAGTTTACTATTTTAAAACTCTCTTAAATTGATATGATTTCTTTTTGCTCGAGCCCATTTTTAATCACAGCAACTTCACCTCCCTTCACGAAGACGAAATTACCCTTTGAAGTGACTTTCAAGATCAACCCTCGATTCACACTTATCCATTCCTCTGGGAGGAAGAAGTGCCTGTAATATTGCTCCTTGAAGCTTTCCAAGTCTAGACTGCATACCCACATATGACGGTCAAGAAAGAAAAGATTTCGTCCCATGCTGCCGACGATATGCTCTATCTTTGGAGATATCTTACTGAATGATGGAAGAGGATTCAACAATTCAGTACCAAGAATCATCACATTAGAGGTCGACTGGAAATTTTTCATCTCAGCAAACTCGATCGACAGCTTGCAGCCGTCAGAGCAGGTAGCAACGGCTTTCACAAGAATGTCCTCGCCCATGTCCGGTTCCAGTTTGAAGCCTGTCTCTTCGGAGTTCTCTAATTGATCGCCCCAATTGTGAATGTGTGCAGATTTTGCTGTAATTTGAATCAATTTATCCGGGCAGCGAGGGTGTTCAATCCACTTCCAAGGCTTTCGATTCAGATATGTGGAAGTTTTGTGTTGCCCGCTCTCGACGTTATAAACTGTGTCCGAAACTTTGGTTGATACGAGTATCCGTTTGGCTGTTGCATCTAAGATGATCTGACTGATGGAATAGTTTGGGATTCTCGCATCCAATAAAGGACCTTGCACATCCAATCGGCCATTCCCTAACACAAGCTTCCATGCCATAAATCTGCTTGAGGCATCAGCGGTAATGAGAAGGTCAGAGTTGTTGTGGCAGACAATAAAGTTGATCTCAGTTCCGTGGACATGACTATAGAGTATGCTTATTTCAGCACCAGTCGTGGCGCAGTATAGAGCAACGGCCCCATTATCTTTCCCGCAGAAAATAAAATCGCCACTACTATGACATGCCAATACCGTGATATCAGCTGTGTTTTCAGGACTGGTGATTCCCACAATTGTTGGATCTGGTGCGACAGTGTCTGACACGCTGTCGTTTTCTCCGTTATTTTCGTAGACAAGTACAGATGGTTCCCTGCAACAATATTGTTAGTAGCCAAGAAATTTGTCCCAAGCTCAGGACAGAACGCACCAAATGTTACACTGGCTACCTCGAATGTCTAAAAACCTGAGACTATCGCTACTAAATGCCAGCGACCTGATTGAATGATCGTGAGCAACCAGCTTGTAAATTAAAGTGAGAGACTCTAGTTCAAAAAGCTGTATGGTTCCTGTCTCATTGCCAGTAACCAATGTGCGACCATCCGGACTACAGGCCAATACTTGAGCATCAGTTTGGACAGAAATTTTGACGGACATCTCGCATGGATCAAACAAAATCAGTTGGCCGTCGTGTTGCAACGAAACAAGTGAACTTGCGTCAGCATTTGGGCTGAAGACAAAATCTCTTATCCACATCAGAGCAGCGCCTTCTATTTCAAGCACATCCTCCTCTTTCTCACAATGACCTAAGAGTGTGCCTCCTTCCATGTCATATAAGCCAATGGGTCTGCCGCGCTGCACAGCTGCGATCATATTGAATTCAAGTGAGACAGCGGCAGCAGTGAAAATTCGTCGGAATGGATTATCAGTCCCATTATCAGAAGGCTCAACAAGGAAGTCTGTTGTAAGTCTCGCACCCTTATCAACGGAGAATGAGGACAGAAGTCCACCCTTGGTCACGATCCACACAGTTCTGTCCTGGTCTGTGAAACATATCGTGATACATTCATGAGGTAAGCGTATGTGCCACATCTGTTGCCCGGTGCTTAGATTCAACATCGTAAGGAAATGAACACTACTATAAGCAATAAATCTTTCTGAAGCACTATAGACAATGAGCTTGGTTGGTTGAGAGGAGCTGATACCCTGTATCTGCTGGCATGTCGAGCGAGAATAGGTATTAATTGACTTATTTGATAAGCCGACCGTAAATGTCGAGTCAGCGAATGCGACAGCTCTGGTCTGGAAGTCTCTATATTGAATACAAGATATGCGATCGCTCCATACGAGAGCGGAGAGTCCACAGACCATAATTCCGTGCGAGGAGGATTCCGAACGTTCCCCAATAGCTGTCATCGGGGGACAAAAGGGTGGTATAAGCCAAAATATGCTCGAAGGTGTCTCGATCAATTTCTTCCCAAACTGAGAAACTAGTCTGACAAGATCAGTAGACCATGCATCGACCAGCTGGACGTGTTTACCAAGTGGAGAGTGGTACTTGGCGCGAGCTTGAAGAAATCCCTTAAGGTCTCTCGAGGTCTGTATAAGAGGCTTCAAATACCCGGTCTTGGAAACGAGCTCAATCCATGGAAGAACATTGATCGCCAGAAAATTGCAAATATTGAGCAAGCGAGGTGTATCCTCTGAGTGCGACCGGCGGAGATGTTGACTGAAGAATTCGGAGGCATACTTTGCGAAAGGAGATCGCTTTTGTGCCTTTGAATGATAAAGGCGGTATAGCTTGTGACTTCTTGGTGGCTTCATCTGATCACTACAGAGATATTGTAGGCAAATATCCGCAATCTTGCCATGGCAGTCGCCTTTGACTACGGCGAATTCAGATCGAAGATCCTCTTGGAGAAGAAATGCTCGCACCGTCTCATGAATTAAAGTCACCTTTCCACTACCTTCAACGCGCACAAAATGCCAACAACTTGATGTGATAAAAGTTTTCAGTGCAATCACTTTCTCCCCAAGCTCGAGTTCCAAGACCTGTTCGAGTTCCTCCAGAGTCAATGGACGGATAGCGCAAACTGTCCATGAGAGTATTGCCTTGATTAGATGTTTACCACGATTTGTCTGAGAGATCAGATCCAGCGCTCTTTGGTACAAAGCATCCATTCCTTGTGGTACAATGTTTAAGATGTGCTGGATGTCGCTTTTGCTAAACGCTGTCCGGACTTCTTCCAGCACGAGTACAACCCATAAAAATGAGCCGCTTGACTTTGCCATAATTGTGTCAGTGATATTCTGACGGGATAATTCATCAACCAGCGGCAATTCCTTCACATGAGCTTCTAAATAGAGGCTGATATCGCTAGTAGTGTCTTGGGTTGTCATCGCATGGACATGGAGTAAGCCACTTAGGAGGGAGGCCTCTCTGACAATATTCGAGGTAGGGCGACTAGTCATGAAAACCCTCAGGGGAAAACCATGGAGGTCGTTACTTAGCAACGACATAACGTTCGTTAAGCTACTGCTTTCATCCAACCCATCAATGACCCAGAAGTGTGGCCGATTCAAGGGGACTTCAAATATCCCACTTAGAAAGAGTTTCCTCCAAAGGGCGACTTCGTTGCTTTGATCTAGCCTGACAGATTCTGCCTTGAGAAACAAGATTTTCTGGAGTATTCGATCATCCACCAACGCCATCTGGTATGCGAGACTTCTAAGACAACTAGACAGATTATTCTTCGATTTGTCGCTGTGTTTGAAGAAATAATAGCTGCAGTCTGCGTTGATTCCTTCTAAATGTTGAATGACATGGGCCACTATGGTTGATTTACCAGTTGCCTGCTGAGCATTAAGCCAGAAATGAGGGTAGCTTTCTGCGTAGGAATCACGCCATGCCTGGAATTCTTCCATCCAAGTAAACCATTCACACGAACCATCAAGCTTCATGGCACTGAGAGTTTCCAGATCTCCATCTGGAATATCGACAACATCAAGATACTCTCCCAAAGCTAAGCGCTCAGCTCGACGCTGATCACGTTTCGCGGCTATGACTACATTTTTGTTAGAAGCAGCAATGTATGTGCGTGTGCAAGTGAATTGATTTACTTTTCTGTGTTGCACTCCTATTCAAAGTAGCAAGCGAGTTCCTCAAACTAATATAATTTGGATCGAGAGGTGTCTCGAATTTGCAAATACTTCGGTGTGTAGCATTGAGCAATGCACTTCTCTCATTAGAGTAGCCAAGGGTTGCCGAGTCTTGACTAACAATCAGACTGGACGACAATCCGAGATTAGTCTTCAGCGTTTCATAAAATGACAATAGCTCGAGGCCTTGACAATAAAATCGAAACTCATCATTGATTGATGATATGGTGATTGAATTCCTCTCAAGGTCGCTCACGAATGGTTTCTCCCCATGCAACACCGATGCCTTGAGCATGTTACTGAGAAGAGCTGCAATATCTGCGCCACGGTGGGGAGTTGCAAGAAATACCATTCCATGGACACGATCTGCCATGGCCCTAGTGGCCGGATTACGGGTCGCAAGAATATATGCCTGGTATACTAATATTAGCTCTCGAATAGCTCTGTAATCAGTCTTCCGTTGATAACAGGAGTAGCTATACCTGCTTGATGACTAGACCTCCCATGCTATGGCCAACGAGAATTATAGGCGTCTTTTGATTGTTAGTTTATGACCTATACAACAATCCTCTTTAGGGTACGAACATCACTATTCTGGTTGATATCAGTAGAATTTAACATCTCCGACAAGAGAGAATTTCCAAAATCATGTATGCTCAGCAGACTATCCTTCCTATCACCCCAATCCGAATTATACCCAAAGCTGTACACTCGCACATTTCTAAATTCAGGATCTCTTGGGAGCCACTCTTTTGGCCAGAACGAGAAAGGATCGCTCGAATGGCTCCATGTCTTTCTCGATCCTCCTCGAAGACCATGAACGAATATAAGCTCGAGCAGAGGAGCAGGCGGTGTGTGCAGGAGGTTTAGCCCAAAAGCTCCGACAATATTGCCAATGGTCTCAACAGACTGATTGCTCGAAGTCCGTCTGCGCATACGGGTTAAGCTGCGTTCCAAAATGCTTGGATCTGTACTGGTTGACTGGCTTGACGGGCGACCTCGAGGGGAGAACTATGAGAAAGGATATCAGTCAGTATACAAGTACTTGGCTAAGCTCGCATGGAAAGACTGAAGCTCACCATAGCGTTACCTCAGCTCAAATGGCAACACACCCGCAAAGAGCCCTGTCATTAGCTGATCCACCCCCTCCCAATCTAGCATGTCGGCACAGGCGGGAAGTAAAGACACGAGTACAACTGGGACCTCGTCTTGAGGTTGCGATACGTTCTGCGCCCAGGATACCGGGCGCCGCGATCTCTTCTTCATCCGCAAAGCCTCCCTGATCAAGGCGAAAATCAGCACCTAAATCCGCTTGCATGGTCTGCTAAGTCAGTGCGGGGAGTGACTTTCCGCCCCCAGCTGTAGCGCTTCAATTACGGGGTTTATTTATGCGCACAAGTGGCGCAGATATCAACAAACGAGTAAGAGCTCAAACCTCCCGCGAATAAATGGGCCCTCAGCATGGTATTTAAATGAGGCTGGCTGTAGAATCCTCTTCAGCTTTGCTATTTCCTGAAGTCCACCCGTATTGAGAATACTGTATTGTTTGAAAGTCGTTTCGACGCACTAACTCCTGTCTTTGCTAGTATATCAGATCACCTCTAACCGACTAGGTGATCAGATTGTCGCTTTTCCAAAAGCAATATGGTGGACCAGAGTAAAGTCCAGCTTTGGGGAAATTTTGCGGACTCTTCAGCCCAAAATGTCACTTTAGATGAGAATGTTCTCTCTAGTAATTGAATTCGACACACTCACCTACTTCGGTCTAACAACCACCTAGATATACCAGAATCTTCCGAGGCGAGTAGGATCCACGCAGCCGGTCATGGAGCGAGCTTTTGGACGAATACAGCATGTGTTTCACTAGAATTTCCCTGTGGACAAGAGAATAAATATTTCCTCAAGATTGCAGCTGGCGAAGGAGGCCGTGGGATGATGGAGGGCGAGTTTGAGTCCATGAAGGTCATACATGAGATTACACCCACATTTGGACCGAAACCAATTGCTTGGGGAACATTCAAATCGGATACCAATATTCACTTCTTCCTCTGCGATTTCCACGAGATGGATGATGAGCTGCCTGAAGTCAACAGGTTCGCAGAGAATCTTGCAAAGTTACACCAGGAGTCAATTTCGCCAGATGGAAAGTTCGGCTTTCATGTGACGACATACAATGGTAACATTCCTCAAGATGTTAGTTGGGCTGACACCTGGGAAGAGTGCTTTATCAATGGAACGAAACAAGATTTTGACCTCGAGACGGAAGCTCGCGGAAACTGTGATGAACTGAATGCACTCCGAGTTCCTTTGTTCGAGAAGGTAATACCCCGATTATTACGCCCGTTGGAGACAGGTGGCAGGACCTTGAAGCCTTCTTTTGTTCATGGTGATCTGTGGTACGGCAATAGTAAGTGACGAGTCAACGCTCTTAGAATAAAAAATGATTTAATTATCATAGCTTCGAATGATATATCAGCCGATCAACCGATAGTTTTTGATGCTGCCGGCTTCTATGGCCACAACGAGTGTAGGTCGCGTCAGACGTAGCAAATCGTTGATATACTGACTATAAACTAGTCGATGTAAAAGCAATGAGGATAGTACGATACCAGTTCGGGCGGAACTACATGAACGCCTACCATTTGCACTACCCCATTTCAGCTCCAGAGGAAGATCTAGATGCGCGGCTTGCATTATACTCGTTGAGGAGGTACACACAATAGAGGTTGACATGCAAGCATTGTTCTGACGAGGTTCCATAGTTACCTTCACGAAAGTACCCTGTTCCCCTCTGATCCAAAACGCAGAGAAGAGTGAGTACCACATACTGACGGTATCAAAGTCATGATACTAATGGGAACCATCAGGCTGATTGAGGAGACTCGCAAGCTTGTAGAAATGTTCCCAAACGGACTCGAGGATTTTCCCTGCAATAACAGCGCTCCGTTGCAGAGTTCAGATGTTGGAAGAGAGCCTGATGCTCCTAATAACGTCCCATTGGATGATACACAACGTAGCCTAGAAGTAGGAAGTGAACCTGATGCTCCCAATAGTGCTCCGTTGGATGATACACGAAGCAGCTTAGAAGTAGGAAGCGAACATGATACTCCTAATAGTGCTCCTCCGTTGGATGATAAACAACAGAGCTCGGATATAAGAAGAAAGTCCAATGCTTCGACTAGAGCTCCGTTGGATAATACACTAAAGAGCTCGGATGTTGAAATAGAGCCAGGTTTGTTGACTAGCGCTCCGTTGGATAATACGCGACGCAGTTCGGAAGTAGGAAGAGAGTATGATGCATCTACTAGAGCTCTATTAGACGATACACGACAGAGCTTAGAAGCCGGGACAGAATCTCCTACTTTAAATGGCGCTCTTCTAGATGATACACGACGCAGCTCAGGAGCAGGAGGAGAATTTATTGTCCCCATCCGCGCCAACACGATTATATAGAGAGTGTCACCGCACGAGGGAGTAATTCAAGGATATTCTGATCAAATTTGATAAAAAAAAAAACTTCCTTTCCCAAGAAAATAATTCTTGTATGATGTCTACTATGGTTTAGAATAACCTGACTATGGTGGGTAGACTACACTCACCTCACAGCTTGCCCCTCGCCTTGCTAGTTGCAACCCATAGCGCATCTCCCTTCGCCAGCGTGGCTCCACTGCTATCCTGCACTATTGCTCTCAGGTAAATCTTCCTCCCTACAATCTCCTTCACCATAGACTTCACGAGGATCGTCGATGGCGTAGGCACCGGCGCTAAGTAAGCAACCTCCAACTTCGCCGTAACAGCATCCCCGAGCCCCTTAACCCTCCCTTGGTGCTTATTGATCGAGAGCAGCAGCCCCATAACTTCGTCAAGAAGTAAGGCAACTATACCGCCATGAACAACGTGCGGATAGCCGTTGACACCGTAGCCTAAAGTTACGAATGTGTTGATGGAGTGGACCATAGAAGAGCTAGAATCAGGTTTGTCGTGGAACGTGAGACATGCGCTGATTGTGTTCTCGGTCTTGAGGGTCTGGGCGAATACGGCATCCTCGGTGCTCTTTTTATACACTCGGGACTGTGTTGGAACTATAACGATATGTGGAGAGGAAAGGGCCTCAGAGCACCAAGGGATGGATTTTATTGCGGCCTCGTCTGGGTCCATGGTTGCGGAAAAGGCGGATGTTTCGGGATCTTTGGCGCGAGCGCGGAAACGCTATTTTGTGCCAAATCAATCGATTGAAACCGAATAAACTCGACGAGAGAGAGACAACGCAGACGCGAGAATTTGGAAGCTTGAACCTTGTTTTTTACGTTAGATCAATCTATGTAGGCGATTTCAATTCTGAGAGGAGAAATTTCGAGATTGTACCTCTTGTACAGGGGTTAGTCACCGAGCAGCCGAGGCACGTTAGCATATGATGAGTCAGTGAAACACCAACTGGAGATCACTGAATTGTCATAGTGACTCCAAAAAAATAATTTGATCTCATATCAAAGGCAGCAATTATCAGAGATGGTCGTGCAAAGAGGAGGGCTGTATTTGGTGCTGTAATTAGGTTTATTTCTGCAGTATCGAAGACTAGATTCGATCTCTTCGTTCGCGCTGATGTTTGACTTCGAGACAGCAACTTATTCACATACAAATGGTGCTCTTAGAGAATTAACCTTTGTCAGCCATTTTGCCAAGAGTTCGTTATAATTACACAGCAGGCCGAACTTGCTATGCCTATTAAAGTCTTCATAGCATTTTACACAATGCAATCACTCTTAGCAAATCTGGGCTCGCGATAAAGGCCGGTACGTCAGCAGAGAACTAGGACGGCTCTTTATCCTCTTGGCTATTAATCCCCGTGGACATTCCATGCCATAGATCCAAGTTCTGCTAATGACTTCCGGAGCTATGTGTCTCCTATTTGACAACAGATTGGCATTCTCTAGCAGAGCTAAAGAGGACGAAAAGTTCAAGTTTACGGCTGAATTCTTGTGGCTTTAATTTGAATAACCTTCTTGGTGGTAAAAATACAGTGTGGCGTCCTCGCCACGTTTCACCCAGATGAAGCTTTTGTTGGTGGATCTCGAATCTCGCTCCGAGGGCTTGCTTCTTAAGATGATGTGAGACATGCATCTCTGGTCTCGGAGCCACAGATGTCGAAGAAGCGAGATGGTAAGGAGAAGAAATAGCAGTTTAGCCGCACCCAGATTCATAAAGAGCCTCAAGCGCAGAGACTATATATCGCACGCAATAAATACATGGGAGAATTAAGCACATATCATTATATTACTACCCAGGACCTAAGTTATTTACTCAACCTCGCAATTCTCAATACAAGTGTACTCCCAGATTAAATCCCAGCTCATAAAACATCCCACCAAAATCATCTACAGCCAAATCATCGCCAAACCACTCCCGAACCCTAGCACCACAAACCCCATCATGCTCCACTCAACCTCACTCCTCCTCACTCCCTTACTCTGACTTCCCGAGCTCGCGCTCCCCGTACTAACCGCGCCCCCAGTAACAGTAACCGGCCCATCCACACCACTCGGGACCTGAATGCCCGTGCCCGTAAAATTATTCCCTCCATTCCTGGTACCCGTGACCACCGTACTAGACGCTCCAGCGCCACCAGTGAGGATGGCGCTTGCTTCAGCAGGGGCAGCGGTGGGGAAGGTGGAAGTCATTTCGCGGTAGGAGGAGCGTGCGGATGCGGAGTCGGCTTCGGAGATGGTGAAGATGGTGGAGGTTGTGACAGTGGTGGAGGTTGTAGTAGAGGAGGTAGATGCAACGAAGGTATAGTAGTACCAATACCATGATACGTAGTACCTGAGTTGGTCGTTAGAAATCGCTTAACCCGGATAGGGGATGGATAGGAGCTTACCATGAGTACGTGAAGTAGTAATTGATACTGATTTCTGGGATCGTAGCTGTAGGATCGCTAGATGGTAATGTCGGTGTCGTGATAGTCTCTGAAGAAGTAGTCGTAGGAACATCAGCAGCACTAGGACTACTTGTCACTCCAGCTCCTCCCCCGGCACTCGTTCTCGAATCATCAAACCCACCACCACCTCTTGTTGACGTGATGCCATTTGAGACGTGTGCCGTGCATTTCGAGTCGGTACAGCAAGCGTTGCGACCATTGACAATATAGCATTTATTGCCCGCCGAACAATAGCGTCCATTTGAACAACATTGTCCACCATCGGGGTAGCACCCTATTGTTCCGCAGCAATTCCATCCAGACTCACAGGTTCCGCGACTGCCACAGCATTTGTCACCTGGGTCTGCGCAGTAGAGAGAATTTGGACAGCAGGATTTAGGTGATCTACAACAACCGAGTGAACAACATGAGCTTCCATTCGGACAGCATCCATATGAACCTTTGAGATCGTCAGCCATGATCAGATCAGAAGTGTGATAGACATACTTGTACAAGCATAATATCCAGCATCAACACAGGCTCGCTTTCCTAGCCATGACCTTACAAGATCTCTCCCATTAAGCGGGATCGCGCCAAACTCATCACCACCTTGCTTCATCCCATAGAACGACGCTTCAGGGGGACCGTCATCTCTTTCGTCCAGTCGCAGCTCTACAATAGGATCTGCGCTGGCAAAAGATAATAGGTGAAATAGCACCAAACTCGACACCGACACGGCGGCACTGAAAGAACGTGGAAATTGAACCATCTTGAGAACCCCTGACTTTCTCTACGTAAGTACTGTGATGCCAGGCAACCTTCGACAACAACATCTCGAGAAGGTGAGTGTGGGAAGCTCTATATCTACATGATTTTGTACCCCGGATTGCCAAGGTGAGCCAGCAATTCGAGCTGAAAGCCATAGTGCAAGGATCATCGCATTGTGGTGCACATCGAAAGGCAGACCCTTGCAGGCAGATTCAAACGTCCCGCATGTCGAGTCGTACAATCACCACTCCCAGCCACCAAGCTCTGGTTTATGAGTAGAAGCTTGCTTGCAGAGCTCTCGCACAATGTTACATTGATGCCATTCAAGCTCAGAGAGAGGAATTTACTCAGTGATTGAGAAAGACGCTGCCTGCACTTTTTGACCTGTTCCCTGAGAACAAGGCTGAGGCTGGGTATATCGCGCTCTCATTCATAACCCACTAGGTGGACCAACTTTGATCTGCACCTCCCCTTCAACTTCCACCTACACATCGCGGAATGACTATCTTTAACCAGCAACGATCTCCGTTAAAACCCCTTCCCTACCTCCAACGAACACAAGGAAGAGAAAAAGCATGCTAGGAAAGACAGAGCCACGGATGAAAATTACAGCGAAAGCCCCATGCATCTTACCTTCCCCCTCGCCAATGGCCATCTGATGCTAGCGCCACCAGCCTCGTGAGGCTGAATGCTAGCACCCTGATAGGGATAACGCCCCACGTTGATAACGGGGAAGGATTCGCCAAGGGATGTTCAATGTTGGGTTTTAGGGCGGGGTCAGGTTCCGCGTGATGGGGAGGGTTGTTGTTGTTTGCGTTGAGATGCTTGCTGGAGGGACGCGAGAACATCAGGAGCACCCACGACGGAAACAACTAAGTCGCCAGCTCAAAGATCCAAGGACCTAGGATCCAAAGACCCAAGCCCTGACATCCTGACCATCGCAGAGAAACGCGATTCTTTCCGCACTATTTCTCCTCGAATAAGGCACATCTCTGCACCTCCAATTCCACCTGCATACCCGACCACCGTGGCAACGGCGCACGACGCACATAAAATATTGGTTGCTCTCGATTCCAATGGATGTCTTTCATACCGGTCGGGCGTCGTCAAAGTGGCTGAGCTCCGTGCGTGATCATTAATTAGATGGTCGTTATAATGATCGAGATGAGGTTGTCTTATGAAAACCCAGAAGCCGGGGAACATCCATCCAGATCACCAGGATGTATGTAACGCTTACGTAAGGTCGCTACGAGGCAGACGTCCGTCTAATATCAAAACACGCGAACGCTAGGCAAAACAAATTATTGCACTATTCCGTAGCTAAGCTCCGTAACTGAGCATTTTGGTACTAAAAGATCTATCGTCGTTAAGAAACCCCGCAAATAAGCCTTTTATCCCTGGCCCTCATTGTCAATGCTTCTAAATTCTAAATTAAACTTGAGAATATAGGACTTCACATCTCACCCCCATAAGGCAGAACCGACAGGGCTGAATGGAAAGTTAAAATTGTAGCATAACGTAAAACAGATCTTGAGTCCGAGAATTCTAGAACACAAATTGCTAATTTATTGAATACCTACAGTCATGCGATAATCCTTAAAAGGGTTACAAATACCACTAGATGATGTATGGAAGAATACTCCCAGGTATTGCACACAAATACCCCAGACGAGTCAAAAAATTCGTGTAAAAGTTAATACATCCGTCCGAAATCTTAATGAAGCTCTCCACAATACCAAAAAAGGCACCGGTAAAGCGGGGGATCCTAGTAGTTTGAAGTACAAAGCCTGTAATTTTGTTTCTCAATACATCATAACTTTCCGACAAACAAAAGGTTTCAAAAGACAGTGTACAATTGTATTACATATCGCACCGCTTACCGTCTATCTCCTCTTCCATTTCTTAACAATGTTTCATGCGATCTGAAAACCCTCCTGAGTACTCCGATATAATAGAAATGTTTAAATATTCAGATGAGAGATTAGAGTTTTAGCACTGCGTATTCTCTCTCTCTCTCTCTCTTTCCCCATCTCTCTCTATTCCCTATGGGATATGTCGAACGACTAGAGTGTTTTCTATATAACGACTGTACTCCAACAGAGTTCGGACGAGAGCCTCAATGACCGTCACACCCCAAACATCCTCCGTCTCTCATTCCATCGTTTTACGATTCTTCCAAAAAAGCTAGCAATATCGATATATGAGAATGATTAAAACAGAAACTGAACAGAAGCTCAGTGGGCAATGAGCAGAGCCCTCGGATAAACCGCCACGCCAGCACCTTGTCAGCCGCTTCACGAAAATCACTTCTCACATCAAAGAACTTCATATAAAGTAACCATTTGAATTTTCCTCTCAAATCTACAAACCCCTCTTCCACTTCACACCCACCAACAAGATCCTATAACACCACCCCATATTACGCCATCAAAAGTATTACTCCATTTCATCCCATCCCATCGACTAAAAACATGTAGTCGAAGTGGTATAATACATATATGCATGCTCAGCGCCATCGCACATGCCAACAAAAATGCTCTCAATCCTTGCATATTTATTTTAAGTCCCGCTCGGTTGCTCTCTTTCATATCGTCATGCTAAACAAAGCTTGATGTTGTTGACCGACCCATTGGTCCTTCCAAAATGTGAACAGGTATTAAAAAGGTAAAACGCCCCCAAAAATGTTTCTCTATAAAGATTGCAAGATTTATGCAATCATGTAGGATCATGGAGCGGTCTTGCCTCCACAGCTAGGGATCACAACGCCAGGCTTCAGGTTCCGGTCGACATCCATCAGACCCCATTGATCTTCCCATTCCTTGCCAGGTGTATTGAACTTGATCTTCCACGGCTCGTCGAAGGCTTCGAACCAGAAATAATTCGTGCCATTCGTCAGAGCTTGGCAAACCCACGAGTTCATGAAATTGTTCATCTCGGTGATGCCTGCCACCGAACCCACGGGACAAGTTGTCGCTTCACCACAAGTCTTGCCCCCTTTTGATGGCCAACCCGTCTCAGCGATATAGTTCTTCGAGAGATCGGTTTTGAGAGGGACGTCCTTGTTCTGCCAAAACTGCCATGTCCAGGCTGCAGCGTCCATCGAGGATTCACCTGCGAAGAAGGGATGAATGTTGGCCATGAGAATGTCGACCTGATCCGCGAAGCCCTTGGTCCAATTGTCACCAAGGTCAGAGCTCGCGATTGGAATGTGGATGTTTCGAGCCGTGAGGTTCGCTTTGACCTGGGTCAAGATAGTGCCGAGTTGTGTGATGCTCATCTCTTTTCGGAAGAGAACCTCGTTACCAACAATGACACCGGCAAAAGAGGCAGATCCATGGCTGTCGAAGATGTCATACATTTGCTGAAGTTGACGAGCATTGGTTGTGGCATTCCCATCCTGCCAGACACCCATCCAGACCTTCGTAGTTCCATTCAATCCCAACCTGTCAATCGCATGCAAAACCATCTGAGTCTGATTGCAATCGGTACCGTAGAGTCTAATAGTGTTGGAAAGTTGCGATAAAACGGCGACATCGCGAGTAACGTTATTCTGAGAAGGCGGATAGTGGACGCAGTCTGGATATTGTGTGTACATTGGGGTGTAATCGATTCCAGGGAAGACTTTGTGTAGGTTCTTGTTGTTAAGAAGTGCCTTGATCTCTGTTGAATCCTTGCTAAGGTCACCGTTCTCCTTGTCATCTTCAGCCGCGGATGCTCCAGATGGAGAACCAGGGGACGAGCTAGAGGACTTGTTCTTCGTGTTTTTACTTCCCAGAATACCTCCAATAATCCCACCAGCGATGGCACCGGCAATAGCGAGGCCTACTATTGCTATCACGAGCCATCTCAATTTCTTCCCTCCAGTCTTCTGTTTACTTAGCCATTCACTCTTCTCCTGGCCGAGATTGTAATCGGCAGCCGGAACCACTGGATTGTATGCCGTGCTCTGATTCCCACTCTTGCCCACGAGCCCGCCGAGAGTGCCCATTATTCCACCTGCAGCGGCACCTCCTGCCACCGCTCCTGGCAATCCCCGATCTTGAGATTGATGGCCCAAACTCAGCATCGAACTCCTGTTTTGATTTCTGTATTCCAATCCATCGTCGCCATCATCTTCAATACTATTCGGATCGAACTCTGTCAATGTGGGATCGATGTTCCTTGAGTATCGGTAGCCCGGTTGATCGACATACGGATCTTGTTGATAACTGCTTGGTGACCTTGATATTTCCGACCGTGACTGTGCTGTTGCAAGTCCAGGAGGGAATGCCGCAGCGCCTAGTGGTGTTAAAGAAGAAGACGACATATCCTGTCGTGGTTCCGGTCTGTGATATGGCGATTGCTGTGGGTAGCCATGCTGCTCATCCTCATAATGATGCATCTCGCGCTGCGGATCGTACCCAGGCGTGTTCCTCATGGCTTCTACTCCGCTTTCTCTTGCATTCGCATCAGCTACACTATAAGCAATGCCCGTCATACCACCGGCGGCTCGTGGTCCGAAATTATCAGCCTCAGGTGTCTCGTCCGAGTAGATCGATTGTGTGTATCCTAAATCTCTACCCCAATATCGTCCGTCGTGATCGTGATGTGGTGGTGGGATCGGAGCACCTGACGCTCCGTAACCTTCTGTGGGACTGACTGGTTCTCGACTGTGTGTTCGTTCTGCTTGCAATCGATCGAAAGAACTTTCGGGATGTGCGGCCGGATTGTTGTTGATGGTAGCTGGTGGAGCTGGTGAATAAGGAATGTACTGTGGTGCTTGGGGTTGGGGAGGAGGTTGAGATTGTGAATGTGGTGGTGTTCTTCTCCCGGCGTACGGGTCTTCGAAGGAGTATCGGTCCATGTTGAGGAATGAGGAGAAAAGACTCTGATCAATGGATAATGCGTCTTCCTTGTCTCGTATCCCTTAGACACGAGGGCTCGGTTGATTGCGCGACGTAGAAGGACCTTGATGTAGGATGCGGCCAGCCACTCGCCACACTCCTTCCCAGTTCCACCTTGTTTCCAACAAACAAGCTTTCGAGACGTGAATTAAGTTGCGCGCGGTCGCATACGGGAACATGTACAGAGTAGATCGAAGGGAAGAGGGATGGATGAGGTTGAGTATAAATTGGGAGATTGCCAAAAGTTGTGGATTCTTCAGCACCGGTGAACTTCAGGGCTGTAAGATGCTGCGCAATACCCGTCCTTTTTCTGAATCAGCTTTGTCTTTGAAGCGAAAGCGCAAAATACGAGTTCAGGCCGAATCCAGTACGCCCCCAAGTGAGGTCATTGGTTGGCTGGGGAATAATGAAACACCCCTAGCCTTACTTACCTAAGCATTTCGGGAGTCCCACGGTGCCGAGGTCCCTCTATTTTTTCAACTTGATTCAACGTAACAATTATTACAAAGATTAATAATATATCAAGATAGATAGAAATCAATCTTTGGACTGAGTAGTAGAGAATAATTCCATATTTCGTGAAAATATCAGACGAAATAATATCTCCTCGAATTTCATTCTGCAATTAGTCGGATGTAAGGGCATACGATGGCGGGCTAAGCGGGCTAAGCAGTAGGCTGTGCCACCGCCGCCTATTGTTTTCAGTCACCAAATTTAGAAAGTGGCGGGGGTCGAACGTGACCATGAGCACGAACTCACTCCTCATCCAATCCTCATCCAGTCCCATCCAGTCCTCATCCAATCCTCATCCAGTCTCATCCAGTCCTCATCCAGACCTCATCCAATCCAGAGGATTTCGACATTAATAACTTCGGACTTCTCCATCCCATAGATGAGGATATACTTTCCAGTTTCCTCTTCTTCTCCCCCTTGTTTTTAATTTCCTATTTTGATGCCTTGGTCGGATTCCTGATCTCGAAACACTGTCATTGTGGATTCCCTCACCCCATCTGTGCTCGCCCAGCTTTTCGGCCCTCCGGTCTCTCGGCCCAGCTCCCTCGAAGCTAGAAATAGCAACCCGAAGATCACCAGTTTGCGGCAGTTCCAGTCTGCATTCGCAAGGAGGGGCGGTAGTCCCGTTCGGCTCGCGCAACGGAGGGGCAACATTGGGGTTTCTTCCCCGCATGAAGTAATGTCTGGCCGAATTTGTATTACGATTATTCATCTTGTATCGCGACATTAGCAAAGCTAAGCAAAGCTAAGCAAAGCTAAGGGAGTATATATTGCTCTATTTTTCGGATTTTATTCGTCTTTCAGTCTCCCAAACTTTTTAGATAACTTTGCAGGATATCAGAAATTAAATCAGTCAAATATGGCAAAGGGATTCAGAGAACTCATTGGTGTTAATCCTTCCAAAGGCTCGGTCAAGGATAGTGTGCTCATCATCATTGATGCGCAGAATGAGTATGAACCCTCTTGAGCCTCTTCTTTTTAGCACTGCGCTAATATACCTCTCAGATATGCCACCGGTCACCTGAAAACTGAGAACGTCTCCTCAACCCGCAAACAAATCAGCAACCTCCTCGAAAAATACCGTGCAGCCTCCTCTCCCATCGTTCACGTCGTCCATGACACTCCTGCCGGTGCCCCGGTCTTCACACCCTCCACCGAGCTCGCGGAAATCTTCTCTGAGCTCACTCCGAAGGAAGGCGAGAAAGTTATCCACAAGCAATACCCCGGCTCTTTCACCGGCACGGACTTGCAGGAATTCCTGCAGAGCACAGGTAAGAATCAGATCGTGTTGACGGGGTATATGGCGCATGTGTGTGTTTCGACGACAACGAGACAGGCGGCGGAGAAGGGATATGATATTATTGTTGCGGAAGGCGCGGTTGGGGATAGAGATATTCCCGGGGCGAAGGCGGAGGATGTTGTGAAGGTTGTTCTAGCGGAATTGGCGGATGCTTTTGCGACCGTGGTGTCGGCCGATAGTATAAATTGAGCTCTATTGTTAGGGCTCTGATGGAGAGAGAGAGAGAGAGAGAGAGAGAGAGAGCATTTGGAACTTATAAGCGTACCTTCAATCATCAAATCCTGTTACGTCCTTTCGAGAGGGTCGTTCGCCTTGTTGACTTCTTCCTCCGTATGAAGCTACCCAGTGTATTTTTGGCTAGGTGAAACGTTGTCCTTCATCTAACAACGCGTATTTGAAAAAGAAATATGAAATTGGCATCTGGACCAGAGCCATGTTCCTCTATAAACCTCCTTTTGTCTCACTCAGCAACGCACACAAACTAACTCGACAATTCATCTCCCATGCGACGCTAGAATATTTCTGGTACTTTAGTGGAGGAGCATTCTACGTACTTGGAAGTGAATTTATGCCATCATTCTTCGTGGGATGAGCTTGCGGTTCTTCATTCGTCTTGTGTTAAGATGAATTACAAGTTTAAGGTAGGATGCCCAGGAATTTAGAGACTGCCCAAGGGGTTGCCTTTTCACTCTTGTGTCAGTCACTTTCTGCGAACTTGAGGAATATTTCTTCAGCTTCCAAATTTCCTTCCACGAATCACTTTCAGGACATAAATTCCCCATCCTCAAGAAATTTCTTCCAAGGAGTAGTACTTCAGTGGTGCCTGTACCAAGTGAAGATAGCAAGACCATTCCGCTCACTTTCAGGACCAGTTGAGAGCCGAGGTATGATGATAGCGTGGAGGACGAGAGGGAAGGAGAAGGAGAAGGATGTGAGGGTGTGTCGGAAGGCTTCACTCTTGAGTGAGAAGGGGGCTTTTGTTGTCGAGGATGATTTTGCTGTCGATTTGATAGTTGTTGAGATGTTTCACAATACAATTTTACTAGACTATTCACGCTTCATTCCTTGCCAGTATTTCATGTCTTTTGATCGAATTAGATTAGAGCATTGATATAAGTCTTGGTGGATTGATTGATGCTTATTGCGCTCCAAACACCTCGAGCTTTGGCTATGGTCTGACAGGTCTTTTGTGAGCTTCGATATTTACGCCCTGCGCCTTCACAAGTAACGAGTACCTCGCAAAACTTACATGGGGCATGTTTTATTGTATCTTCCTATTTACGATCAAGATCAAATTAGTGGAGTCATTTCAACATCGAGGTCGGATTTTTCAGCAAACTTTCTTAGGTAATGTGCCGTAGACGCTCCTCCAGCTCCAGCGCCTAAAAATGTTGTCAGCCTCTTATGCCCAAGCGATATTAGATGAGACATCAACCGAGAACCTGTCTTACAGCACAAGAAGAAAAGAAGGTATGATAAAAGGATAGGCTAGAACAAAAGCATGCATGCATGTTCTGTCAGAACTCCGTATCCTCCCTTGGCACTTCTTTTACCCCTCGCAATTAAATACGCTATATTTTCGATCCGGGCTACAATAACGGAGAAATCCATTGGTGTTCTGATCTAAAGGAATGGAGACACACGAGTATGGTGGTGAAATGCTTCAACAAGTCCCATAGGCCAAGGATCTATCTATAGGGTAAGCAAGTTGCTCGTATATTAGACATTGAAGGCACCAGCATTGGAGGTTTGGATGAGGAGGCTGACGATCTACTTGACCCTGTGTCCTTTACCGAAGTATCGAACTTAGGAGGATAATTAAAGGTATTGTCATAAAGAGAAGCATGATTGAACGTGGAGAAGGGCGAATTAAGCGAGTACTTGCGGCTAGGCTCGTCCTACATGATAAAATCTTGTGAGAGAAAAATTGAGAGAAGCGAAGAGGAAAAGAAGAGCCAGTATTATTCCAATTCTATACTTTACCCTTCTAGTTAGTCTAACATCGTTTCTTTATCTATACGCGCTAGCTTTTAAACGTTAGCGCGCTATCAAAATTACGTTATGAGGACAGTGGCAAATAATTTAAAAAGCTACTGGTAAAACAAGAAAGACCAACGAAGCAGAACTGCGCGATCACAATCGTAGTTTCAATCTGTCAATACAGTTGGCTCTGGCGCTTCCCGTGACTCCCTCGCCTCTCTCCTCAGGCGCCTCCGTTGGTGATAAAATATGGCTAACGCAGTCAATGCCAATCCAGCCGGAACGCTTAAACCTACACCCACAGCTAGAGGAATCTTGCCCGCCAAACTCTTGGCCTTCATACTGTCACTAGAGTTTTTAAATATTGGATTAGATGATGTTGCGGTGGCCAAGATAGTCGTCAGCACCGTTGCGGCAGGCAAAGTGAAAACCTCCGATGGCTCACAAAAGCATCCATTAAATCCAAAACAGCAATAGTGGTTTGCTCCTTGTTCGGTGCAGACTCGAACACCTGTCGTTCCTACTTCGCCTAGAACTAATCAAATTGTCAGCAGCAGTTCATTTTGTAAATGGTGACAGTAGGGGAGCCCATACTAGTGGTGCAATTAGGCAAGCAAAGTGGGTCCTTCATTGCAGGATCCGTACAACCCTGCCATTGGAAGTCCACAGTGTTATCACTCTCATCTTTGGACAGGTATTGGGGTACACAGAGGCCGTTGCTGAGGCAGGCAGCGCCCGGTTCGCAGCATGAGCTGACTGCCCCAGTGATATTGGGGATGCTGCAAGGAACTGTGTCTTTGAACCGTTGGAAGTTGTGGGCCCGGCATTGATTTTGATTGTTATATGTGCTAGCTTCAAGTTGGGTGAAGAAGACAATAGAAAACAACCCGATTTTGAAGCAGACCGGCATTGTGAAGTCTGTGTTAATTCAGAATCGTCCTTTCTGCTATGTGGACATTGTGGAGGATGTCGAAAGTAGGAAAAGCAGGTAGAGCCTCATTATTATATGTGCTGTCCAACGTTTCTAGAATCAGCATGATGCAACCTTCACCAGAACGAGGCTCTAGAATAACAGGGATTTTATATCAGCCACATGGTGAAAGTACATTGGAGCCTTGCAGCCAAATGAGTATCCACCATTTCTACATTTTAATAGCTTTATCGGGGCGCCTCGCCAATCACAGTACGTTGTATTCTTATTGTGTTGCCAATCCCATAATGTGCAATTTAAGCGACTCGCCAAAAAGAAAGAAAGGGGTGGACAAGATGCTGACCAGGGCTACTTCAAGTAGGGAGGTGATATACTCGCATTTCCACCATCACGTATCACGGATTCAAAATTTGTAGTGCTATTCATCTTTTATGGTTTAAGTAAACATAGGATTCTGATTTGTTAAAGACGTGAAGGGCCGGGAACACACACATGTGATAGATTATGTGACTAAGTCTATTCTAAGATATGTTATAGAAACCCACTATAGCCTAAAGTAGATCTGATTAATGGTGTTTAACTCAAGTCTAGCTCCTCATTCTGGTAGTAAAGAGGTGACACTAAAACGGGTTTTCCAGATAGGAACCAGAATAGACTTCATGCGATTGTGCATTGACATGACGGACTCGTAAACACCTCCCTGGACTCGACAGAATTCTAAGACATACTCAGGAAGTCTTGGTTCAAAGATTCGTTCTAAATTCACGCTTGAGGATCTTAATGTCGATCTTGTATTTGTCGTCGCGTACCGACTTTCTCCTTACTAAATCACATTCAGACAAATTTTGCTTTAGTAATTCATGTAAGACCCGGCTTCAAAGACACACTCAGTTGGCAGAGTGACTAATTATCGAGTCACAAAGCATAACTTTGACCTGATCATCGAGAGTTAATGTCTTCAAGGTAAACATCACAGTGTTAATACCTGATCATCCTTCGATGTATATACATTTACATTATAGGATAAGTTAGTAGAAGTTTATGATAAATTGTCCTCATCTACACTTTAATTAGAACCAAAGCCAACCAAGGTAATTTCTACCCTCTCTTAGTATACTAATTTCAGAGACCACTCATGATTGTTCCATACAAACTGCATCTTCGCAAACAATTGCCAGACCATTAACTACTGGTCAATTTTGACACCGATATCATAGGGATTATCTGTGGTATTATATACACATGAAAATAATATAAGCATAGGTGTAGGACCCGAGGAGGTGAAGGTCATATTCTACTTTTCTAAGCATGCAGAAAACAAGGGAAAGGCTATATTTACTATTATGTTGGTGATGTGATTTTGTTGGCGCGATGTTTGTTGTCGAATTGATAATTTTAGTTGAAACTAGTTATCAGTAACTAAATTCACCATAAATTTAAAAGTCACCCAAACATCCTCTTACACTTCCATGGATCTAGCGAGCCTTATCTATAACTCTTGAGATCCACTAAACTAGCACTACTTGAACAGCTTTTGTGATCTGTATGAACTATAATCTCTCTATTACCAAGCCAAACTCTCTTCCTATAGATTGTGCTCAGTCGACACCAGCAAAGACCAGTGTCTCTAAATATTTTCTAAAGAGGTGTTAATATTCACATTTGATAACCATCTTCTCATGAGGAAAAACTACGAAATCTTAATTTGTTAAACAAAATGCATAAAGACCAAGAATTTTATGATGAGTTAAGCTTAGTAATTCGTCGACGTGAATCTAATCTTCTACGGATTTACTACGATCGCTCGCCTTTATTTTGGATATACCTGCACCTACTTCTGAAAGACCAGCCAGAACACCATGAACTCCAATGAGATTAGTATTGCAAATCACGGATATGATCAGTGCAATCAATTACTCGCGATCAGCCTTCCACAATCCAAAGGGACCCTTGCAGTTCTTCCACATCTTGATGGTTCCATCCTCACTTCCAGTCGCGTAAAGCTTTCCATCGGGCGAGAAACTGATACTCCAGATAGGACCATGGTGACCTTTGTGGACATCTGGAACTGTTAGTATTTTTGATCAGCATAAAGCGAAGAAACTTACCCAGCTCCTGTTCAGTATCATAGTCATACACTTTTGCCCATGTATCCGGTGGGGTCGATCCAGTGACAAACTTTCGTTGTGTCGGATGAAGAGCAGCACTAGCGACTTTATAAGGCATTTCAACCGACTTGATCAATGTGCTGGAATCTTGTCCACCGTAGAAATAAACCATCTTTCCTGCTGCAATGACAAGAACTGGAAATCCGGCGCCAATGTCGTCCGCGCGAGGAGTAACGTTGGTAAACTCGCAAGAACCAATTTCACCCTGGACCTGGACTTCCTGGGCAACAGTGCGAGTGCGCAAATCCCACCATCGGATCATTTTATCATCTGCAGCAGTAACAAGAATGTTGGGGTCCTTGGTCCACACGATTGCCTTGATTATACCTTTATGAACACCCGGCCCGACTTCAAATCCTTCCTCGGCAGGAATGATAGATCGGTCAGTTGCGCCATTCGCCTTTCCGTCGACGTTGATAACCATTTTCTTTTGTACAGGTGTCGCAACTGGAGGGGAGATTGGAGAGACCTTGGACAGATCAAAGATGCGAAGCTTCATCTCATTGCCACCGGTTGCAAGGAGATGACCCTGTTCAGGAGGGAATGCGATCGCTCGAACGATGTGGTTATGCTGGAGGGTGCCAATCACTTCGCCGCTGTGGGTGTCCCAAACCATACTGTTCCAATTATTAGCCATGTGACGGCGTATTGTGTGTAAAACTTACACAGTGAAGTCCGCAGAAGCAGTTGCCGCTGTGGCAGCATCTGGAGAAAGTCGTGCTTGATATACAGCGCCTTTATGGCCAAAAAATGTGCCAATCCTACTCTTGTTAGTTATCACATTATATGTTAAATATATAGAACGAACCAATCGCCAGTAACGCCATCGCGAAGCATAGGATTGTTGTCTACGTATTGTCAGCTTTGTTGAGATATTACCCCGCGGTACACACCCTTGCAAGCCGAAATCAAATAATAGTCCTCCTCGCCATCGACAAATCCAGAAAAGCTCAAGTGAGTAACAGGTCGCGAATGACCATGGCAAGTCAATGGAACAAATTGTTTGGAGATTTCAGGTCCCCCCATGTTTGCGAAAATGTGAAATGTTGTATGCTAGGGGTATTTGGTATGCGCAGTTGAGAACGTTGTCGAGTATGCGAGCACAAATGGCAACTGCTCCTCGGAGCGGAAACAATTTTGTGATTGCGCGAAAGGATGACGGATTGATAGAGTAAAGGTGAAAAACGGGAAGGCCCACTGTCACCAAATTGTTGGAGTCGGGACTGGAGAACGAGAGGACCGAAGTATCGCAATGTGCTGCAATGTTTTCCAAGATAGAAGATTCGTGAAACGGGTCGTAACGGTCGTTAAAAGAGTCTTTGCCTTGAGGCTTGGTGTTCTTGATATAATTCAGATCCGGAGGAAGGGGACGCTTGTTGATTCAAAAGATACAGGCCAGGTGGCTCTCCTGGTGTAAAGGAGAGGACTTGATGTGGAGGAGTGAGGAAGCAAGAGGCAGATCCTCAAGAGGCAAGGTGAATTTGTGACGTTAGCGCGAAACAGCTTGCAGGGGTTCAGCACCCGATAAGGGTCACGTGCTGCTTATCGAGCTCGGTCAGTCTCGAGATGCGGAAGCTCGTCGTCGAACATGGAAATCTAGGAGCCCTTCGCAACAAGATCTTCTTACGCGCAAACTCAGAAATTTTCAAGTTTTTGACATAAAAAGCAACGGCCGCATACTCAAGATGGCCGAATACAAGCTGTCTGCATCACTTTCGGGCCACGAAGATGATGTAAGTTGCCCAGCAAACACTAAGTCGACTGCCTCAAGTTGTACTTTGAAATGGATGTATACTAACTATCAAGGTTTATAGGTTCGTGCAGTCGCATTTCCAACATCAAGAGGTGTCATTTCAGCTTCGAGAGACGGAACTGTAAGAACATGGAAGCTTCTCTCGGACAATCCTCCTCTATACGATGCTACGATCTCCTCAAATGCGACTTCTTTCGTCAACACCGTCGCATACCTTCCTCCTAACTCACAATTCACCGATGGCCTGATCATATCTGGAGGAAAAGATACTGTCATTGAAGTACGGCAGCCTTCAAAAGGACCTGAGGACAATGCGGAGGCCTTACTCCTAGGGCATGGTCACAATGTCTGCGCTCTAGATGTTGACCCTGCTGGCAAGTTTATTGTTAGTGGGAGTTGGGACTCAGAAGCAAGAATATGGCCTGTCGGTAAGTGGGAATGCGAGACAGTCTTGAAAGGTCACCAAGGAAGTGTTTGGGCTGTCCTGGCACTTGACTCGGAAACCATACTCACTGGATGTGCCGACAAAACAATAAGAGTATTCCACAGAAGTGGGAAATTACTACGTACGATGACAGGCAGCGAAGATGTTGTTCGAGCATTATGTAAGGTGCCGAAAACAAACCCATCTGGTGCGGATTTCGCCTCTGCTGGTAACGATAATATGGTACGCTTATGGATGATGTCTGGCGTTCAAAGAGCTATATTACCTGGACACGAGAATTTTATATACTCTTTGGCATCAGCACCAACAGGAGAAATATTCAGCGCTGGAGAAGACAGAACGGTGCGAATATGGAAGGGTTTAGAATGTGTTCAGACTATCACCCATCCGGCGATATCTGTATGGGGTGTTGCCGTTTGCCCTGAGAATGGAGACATTGTTACTGGCGCGAGTGATAGAATGGTTCGTATCTTCACTCGGGCATCGGAACGAGTAGCAGATGCTGAGACGACTCGACAATTCGAGGATTCAGTTAAAGAGTCGTCCATACCCCAACAAGCAATGGGCGGCGAAGTAAACAAGGAGAAGCTACCCGGGCCAGAATTCTTGACGCAAAAGTCCGGAACAAAAGAGGGCCAAGTCCAGATGATTCGAGAAACTAATGGCTCGGTAACGGCACACCAGTGGTCAGCTGGTCAGCAACAATGGATTAGTGTAGGAACTGTCGTCGATGCTGTTGGAAGTAGTGGGAAAAAAGTTGATTATCTGGGGAAAGAATACGATTACGTCTTTGATGTCGACATTGAGGACGGAAAGCCAGCGCTGAAATTGCCCTACAACCTATCTCAAAACCCTTATGAAGCCGCGCAGAAGTTCATCACCGACAACGAATTACCAATAACCTACCTTGATCAAGTCGCAAATTTCATCACCACGAACACCCAAGGTGCGACAATAGGCCAATCCCAAGAGCCAATTTCAGCACCAGACCCATGGGGATCTGATAACCGGTATCGACCTGGTGAAGATACAGCAAATCCATCAACACCTCCAATACCCAAGATTCTACCACAAAAGGATCATCTGAGCATTCTTGTAGCACGAGTACCTGCGGTTCAGAAGAAAATATTAGAGCTCAACCAAGCTTTAATAGCTGGTGGTCTAAAGGACGTCTCTCTAAATCCTAGCGAAACAACTACCCTCGCCTCACTATGCAAACATCTCGAAGCAACATCAAAGATTCCGATCCCAGCAGGAGGCCTAGATCTCGCGGTAAAGCTCGTGACAGCATGGCCCTACAAAGACAGACTACCGGGACTCGATCTTTTACGCCTGCTCGCAGTATCTTCAGATCTCGCAAACTACAGCCACAGCCGCTCCGGTAACATCGTCAATATCCTTGTCTTTGCATCCACAGCCTCTGATCCACCAAGCGAGAACCACGTTATGATGGCAGTCCGCGGCTTCGCGAATCTCTTCGCTACCCCAGAAGGTAGCGAACTTGCAGTCAAATCATTCAACGAGATCCAAACCCTGATCACAAATTCCTTAGCGACTGGGACCACGAATCGCAACCTCCTCGTCGCGATATCGACCCTTTACATCAATTTTGCCGTCCTCTTCGCCAGTGAACCAGACGAGGCGAGCTTCGAACAAGTCATTGCACTTTTCGATACCCTTGGCAAAATTCTGGAGAAGCAAAATGACAGCGAAGCCGTATACCGCGCCCTCGTTGCTACTGGAACCCTTCTCACACTTAGTGACGGGGATATTAAATCAGCTGCGAAAGATGTTTATCAGCTTGGTGATATCGTACAAAAGGCACTTGGGAGAGCCAGTGACCCAAGGATCAAAAACGTTGGCCGTGAAATCGGCGCGTTGCTTTCATGATGGGATACCGGTCGGAAGGTCGTTGAATTATGGTGATTAGAGTTCGGGAATCTAGTTAATGAGAGCTGAGCCCTCGCCTCCTCACTGCGTTAAGCTGTTATGCGTAGGTGTGGTTCTGGGGCACAGGAATCGCATGCCAGGCACGAGATGCAATTGACGAATGAAGGCATGGAGGCATCTTCAGTGTGTCTTGACGCAGTGTAACGAATGGCAGGCTAGATAGATGAAGCAATGAAAATGACGATCAGGTATCAAAATCCAGACCAGCGTTTTTGGAAGGGCTGTGCTGTACTGTGGGAACAAGTGAGAACAAGTGAGAATATGGTGCGAATAATACGATGGTGGATGTGTGTTTGGTGAGATTTTACGACGGCTTACCCCCGAAGCACTTTTCGCTACTGTATAAGAATCACGACTACCCATCGACCATAAGTTTATGTTTTGAAAGTTTCTCTTTTTCATATTGCTATCATCTCATCAGAAGAATGAAAAGCCTCTCTCCACTCTACTTCCTATCTTCATCTTCGTCCCGATCTTGGGCTCTCCTCATCAAGAGATATCTTCTTCACCGCTGCCTGTCAAAATTACAAAGAGAGTATATGGTTTCCCCCCTCGCTCCGGTGCCGCCGTGACGCCGGGAATATACAAGATCCTGATAGGAAAAGGAGCTAGCTGGGCGCTAAATATATACAGAAAATGTTTGCCTTGCAAAGGTCTTTCGTTTCAACGCCGTCCTCGAATATTGGGTTCCGGCTATCCGAACCTCGTGTCATCTTCTCGTTGAATCCGAGTTGGATAAAGATGGCGGTAGGGCTTTATAGAAGGGCCCATAATCCAAGAGCGAGGAGAGGTAGGGCGGACGCGATCTCGAGCGTCCTTTGAGCGGACGATGTCTGTGAGCTGGCGGCCATGGAGAAGACGTTGTTGAAGCTAAGGTCCGTGCTATTGAAGCAGTTCGTCTCGTTGACCTCTCTGATTTCTGGGTCATGGGGGTCGGCGAATGTAATATCGACGCACTGATGGCTTTGTTAGTTTTTATTCTTTAAACATCCATTTCTAGATCCAATAGGTGGATTTAGAAAGAAGGGTGATTATGGTATAAACTTACAGAATACAGCGCAGCGCCATGCAACGCAATCTCTACGACCTGAATTGTCGCATTGTCGCCCACCTTCGCCGTCGTGTTCGCTGGTAATGGCACCTGTGGCAGACAGAAGCTCCCTGGATATGGGTTCTTGCTTGGTCCGACGATTTGGAAGACGGGCACCATGGGGAAGGACATATTTGGTGGCCCGTGATCTGGACCGTCGGTGCCAAAGCCTAGATTCATGTAGAAGAAGGCGGTGGCGTGGCCTTGGAACCAGCCTGGTTGGAGGGAGATGGCACCGCCGGTTATGGGCCATTTTGTGCGGTTGGTTGTTGTGAAGTGTCCACCACCTAAGGAGTGTTAGGAGACTGTTTTGTGTATATAAGGGAGGAGAGGAAGAAGGTGGTGGAGGACCAAGGAGAGAATGAGAAAAGAGAGGTTTGTCAAAAATGAGGCTTTGATACTGAAAATAGCCGCCGGCAAAGAAACCGAACATCGAAACTCCAAACATCCAGACAACAACCAAAGAGAAACCGGAAAATTGATATCGATAAGACTCCATGAAATAGGGTTACTCACAAGGATACATCCATTGCATCCCATACGGCCAAGTCTCGTTCGTGATCAAGTTATCTCCCCTCCACCCCGGATACGTTAGCACTGTGTGAGCCTCCACCGCGCTCCAACATACTGCCGCGACGGCGAAGAGTTGTGATATCCTTGAGAGCATTTTGAAGGTGTTCGTGTTGGATGTAAATCGTATCAGGTTCTATGCACAGCCTTGTGTTTGACCGATGTTGGACCTCCTGTGGGGAAGTGTCTTCGTCGTTCAGCTCGCTATCTCTCGAAGAGTATGATGATTGCTGTGCTCGTCGCAAGGGACGGAGTATATTGTTTGCTCGCGATCGATTTGAGGTACTGATAGAGAGCTTGCTATCGTGATCGTTTTGCAGCTGAGTTGGCGCTTCTGCTCGAGGACGTGGGCGCTTGCTCGAGTGTGACAGACAAAGAACTCTTCGGTTTACCGCAAAGGCAAAAAAGCACAACAAAGCAGACAAAGATAACTCGTCGTTGATGATGATTTCCTTCTTTCTTTCTCGATTTTCAACTTGCAGACTTCGATATTATCGCACAGAGATGAACTTCACAGCGGTCAGGTCCAAGGGAACAGAGAAAACCGCAGCCATCTTGGCTGTCAGCGGCCTTTTGTTCAATTCACCACCACCACTCTCTCGAAGCCGGCGCAGCGAATTGGATGTATGCGCATGCAAGTGGTGAGCAGACGTGCAGGATGGGATAATGGGCGGTTGGACGCGTCCAATCAGATTGTCTGAGCGCCCTCGGCAGGGTATTGGTGTCAGGGGGGACGACGGGTAATCTGGAGGCTAGCGATCCCTAAGCGGGAATAGCCTGGAGGGGTGCGAATAGGTTTAACCAATCATAATAACGTTTAGAGAGAGATGTGGGCCGTGGGAGGCCATAGGAGGCCAGAGGAGTGAAATGGAACCGCTCGGGATGTTATGCGCTGGGGATGAGCGCGAAGAGGAGATGGGACTGAGGCAGAGATAAGACAGAAGACAGTATTCGGGAGTTCGGATGCTGGGAACCTGGATACGGGACATTGGAATCTCATTGAAAGTCGGGATTGAGAGGTGGAGGAGGGATAGGCGCCGGTGTGATTGGTATTGCGCTTTGTACGGAGTATCGTGCCATCGCTATTGCAACTCAGACCATCACCAATGTGAGTACCAAAATCTCACAAGGGAAAACGCCAAACGAGGTAAGAGCCAACTTCTGATCGACCGATATGGTAGCGCCCATTGAAGCGAGTTGAGGACAAGCACTTGTCTGGTTTAGTTTGGTTTCTTCTCAATGCGACGTGAGAAGTGTTCTAGGCGATGTTCGCCCAAGAAATGGAGTTTTCCGTATGCAGATGGAGGGGAGCTTGTCGTCTATTTTAAAGCTTCCAACGTACAGATGCTGCGATGCAGCTTGAAGCTCGCACATGCTTGGAATAGGTACCTAGGTAGGTATGGTAGACCACCCATTCGCACCCATTCGTATTCATTCGCAGCTCAGTTTCCGATTTCGTGCGACGCTCCCAAACACTCTGGTGTTCTGGTGTTATATTCTGTCCATATTGCGATGGCTGACTGAGGTTATTTATGCTCCGCTATGAATACCGGTGGCGTTTATGGTTCTCGGGAGGCGAATTGCTGACCGGATGTAGAGGCTTTTGACTTTTGCTTGAAGTGTGATTTACGAGATATAGTGCTGATTGGACAGCCATCTCGACGAGCGGCTGGTTCGCTATCTACCAGTCAGCTCATCATCAGGCTCAAACAACTCAGTCACGTTTTATCACCAAACATTTCACTTACCGCCCAAAGATTGAATATCATTTCATCTCATCAAAGATCAGCGCTTGCCATCCAAGATTCAAGATCCAGGGTCTCATCTCGACCCTGATCAACAGGAGGAGACGGGAGGCTCGTGGGCACCAACCAGCTAGTCTCGCTTACAGTAGTGCCATCTCTTATCTAATCGATTTCCCTCACCGCTTTCGGCAGAACCTCATCAAGATCTGCCGAGCTGCACGAAATAATATTTTTCTATTTTTGTCTCCCCGCGATTTTCACCCCTCCATCGCAACCACACCTTCTTGTCACTCTGACATCGCGTGTCTTTCCCAACACAGCACGCCCGCATTGTCCCCCCTCGGCAGAAGCTCCAGAAACGGTGGGAGAATTGCGAATTTAGACTCTCTAGCGTGACTCTGTCAGCCTCACCCCGGATTCTTCGTCATCGAGGGGCAGGAAAGACGTGCGTGGTGGAGGTGTCGAGGGTTAAAATTATCCTTTTGAGCCTTTTCCTGGTTTAACGATACAGAAAACGTGGACATCGCTTCGATATCTGCGTATCACGTCTTGGCCTGGAATTGAAAATAGAACCTGCCATTACACAAAGGTCATCACTATGCCGCACACGAATCGCAAGAAGAAGAACCCCTCTGGGACACCACACAAACCTAAAATCGTGCATACGACGCGAAAGGAAGTCATCGATGACGAGGGATGGGTTCATATAATTGACAAACCATCTACCAAACCTGCGCCGAAGGTAGATATATTGAAGGACGAGAGTAAAGAATTGTGGGCGCTTGCGGCGGATTTCAAGATCGAGAATTGCTATTATGTCGATCGCACCATTGAGGAGCTACAGGTGGAGTATGAGAGAGCGAGGAAGAGCTGGGGGCAGAGTGAGGCTTGTCGGCAGTTGAGGATATTTTGTGAGGAGAAGACGAGTGCGGACAAAGAGGGTGTAAAGAGAGTGGTGTGCTTAGGTCTTGGGAGTCTGCAGAACGCGAGAAGTGAAGGCAGGAAAGCAAGTTTTGGACAATTGGTAGGGTTACAGAGCTTGCTTGAGAATCTCGGTAAGCGCTTCTAAATATACTTGCCATTGTGTAGCACTAACGAGCACCAGGCAAAGAGGATATAGAAATTATCTTCCAGGATCCGGCCTTTACAACCCTCGACAAGCAGTTCCTAAGTTCTCTTGCAGAGCAATACTCAGTAGTCGATACGCCAGAAGCCTTCTCAAAAGTCACAGCAGATACAATGGTTTATGCCATTCATTGTTACGCCGACATGTATTCTCAAATCTCAACCCAGGAGCCCCCAGCAGTCTTGATCGGCACAAACATGGACAAGTTTGATATCGGTTTAGAAGTTGACGAGGGCACTAAGAGGACGCTAAATGTCATGGTAGAAGGTTATGACAATATTCCGTTTCCACAAATCAGGAACGACTTTTCAGATACCATCATCTATTGGAGAAAACCTACCGAGGAACCTGGTGTTAAGTCCACTCCAGAAAATGAAGAAATTCAAGATCCTGAGGCCAAGGGGGAGGATACTAGTGCTGAGAACAAGGAGATAGAAGCAGAGCCAATAGCCAAAGACCCTATTGTGATGGACCAGAAGCTAGAAGTGGAAAAGCCAGCAGAGGAGAGCAAGATTCCGAACCTAACAGAGAAGACAGAAACAACTAGGACAGAAGAGCAGGAAGATGGGGGTGTAAAAAAATGACCTTGTCAAATTCTTCCCCTCTAGCTTAACAATTTACAAGATACCCCACAAGCTACTAGATCCGATAACATTTTCAGCTCTCCTGTAGAAACGAAAGTTTTAGCCCACGTGTATGTGATTGTCTTCTACTTTGTAAGAAGACAAGTTAAATAGTCTTTACAAGATTAAAAGAATCCTGCCCCCTGTATTAATCGTCCAAAGCGTCAAGGGATATTTCTTTGCCAAATTTCAGAAAACCTTAATTCTTGTCAAGGGAGAACATACTAATCCTCTGGTAACTTCTGAGACAACTGACCTGATCGTGATTTAAGAGGATAATCAGGTAGATTATACTTGTGTTTAGATGCTATCAAAGGCGTATTCGTCGTGGTTTATTATTGACCTCTCTTTGCCTCCGTTGCCTGTGGAATTGAATAGTAGCTTTGAATGACGGGAAACGCGGGATATCTTTTGAGATATGACGATATCACAAAATTGATGGTATTAGCTAGGAGGAGATTTTGATTTCCTTGCTGTCTTGTACTTCTTATATCTTTCTGTCTGGCCCTTTAGATGCGAGGAATGATTTCAGGAGGTGTGATATAAGAGATTGTAAGTGGAGAATTTGTGTTCTTTGATGTTTCGTAAGGGAGCATATCTTGTTTTAGTGGCGAATGGTTCAAGGAGGGAGGGAATTGACCACAAGCAAACTCCCACAAAAAGCCAAGGAGCACTTTCTAAGATCCCCCATCATTAGATATGACACGTTCGAACTATCTGGGCTCGTAGCTTCACCAAGCTCTGCAATTGTCAAGGGCCAGTTTGCCATCACAATCCAGCATAACAATCTAGCCACTATTTCTCTGCAATCTCGCCATATTTGAAGGAGAATGCGAGCGTATACCCCACCTAAATCCATGGGCTTTCATTTTAATATGTTGATAGTCTCGCTTTTCGAGCACTCCTTAGCTCTTTGATACAAAAATTACCCAGAGGAAGGTGCCTTGGGCCCTTTCAAGAAGTATTCGCTTTACTTTTAAGTGCAAAAGTTCTCGGTAGCCCTTTTTCTTCGAAATCTCATCTAGCTTGGAGTCAAGGATATTGTAAATCTCATAATTCACGAAGCCTGTATTCGTGGCATTCTTGGGAATCCCGGCAAAATTTCTTCAATGAAGATCGGGTAAACTTGACTGACGATGATTACTTTTAACTCCGAGGAGCAGGGTCCCCTCTGGTTTGAGATCTGTGATTTACGACTATTTGCGAATTGAAAATGAGCTTTCTCAACAGAACCTTCAGCGAAGTCTCGTTACATTCATCGAGGCGGTCGAGAACCCAGAAGACGTTCCAACCACGGGATCAACGATCATAACCTCAAAAATGCTCTATAATGTCTCAAATGACACTGAGAACACACTATCTCCCCGCGTTGCTTAAAGTTCTCGCAGAGATGTGCGAAAAGCTGTGGTCGCAACTCATGAAGCTGAAAGATCAATCCCCTCTATAAAGTAGACCCAGTATTGCGTTTCTCATCCTTATCGCCGCAAAGTACTGAAGAACCACAGGCACTCGTCCGTCTGATTTATTCGTTTCCGGCCGCCCTTCGAGAGTTTGAGTGATAAATATCGAAAGGATCGTTTTGTCTTTACCTGGACCACCAGAGAGCCAAAGAAGATATTGCGTTAATGAGTGAAGCAAATTCTCATAGTCCCTATTAGTCAATGTCAATTGACACGTTCCTTCGATAATGTCTCCTTTTCGGTTCGCTAGCGATATCCGATCGTCGCGCGGATGCGATCACAAGGCTCTGAACAGCGCTTGCGAGCAATGTTTTGTTTCTTCTCCTACATAATTGTGTAAGTAATACTAGTATGAATGTAGAAGTGCATATAGGTAACATAGATTGAAGGTTACTCACAGTTGCCAAGATAACAGACGTGTATTCTGCAAAAGCGGTTTGTTAACAGGAAAACCAGGGATCTATGCATGATTACTGATTCAAACACGAAGAGGAACATCAGAAAGGATTAAACTTGCATTAGAACAAAACTAGTTCATCAAGGCTTCGTGGTTTGACTCTGGTTGAGGAATGGCCCTCAGATTGCACTGAAGGAAGAAGCTGGTGATGCCGGAAGCTTTGTAATTGAATTTCAGCTGGACGATCTCCTGCTGATTAGAACTGCAATAAATTGGGCAAGTATGGAACGTGAAGGAGGTATTGGTAAGATGTGCAGGTTTCTGTCCCATTTCTGATTGCTGAATCCCAATTGGTTAATCATCTTTAAAGATGGCAACATCTTAGGCTGAGAGCTGTCATTTGCGCATATAATGCATCGACGTACCGTACAAGGATCCAGTCTGGAAAAATTGCCATAACACCAAGACACCTTCCAAAGACAGTCAGAGCTGAGGGAGATATAGATGGTAGAATTCTTGTATGGTATCGAGCTGGGAGCCAGGGATAGTGGCTGTCAGACTCAGGGTTGAGCAATTGAAGCAAGTCAACGCTTGTCCAATCCAACTCGTCCCGCTCATCTCTACCATCTGTATTTCTCTTGGCTCATGATCAAGCAAGTAGGCAAGCTCCTTTTCCTGTAAAATTATAGCCTTGGAAGCCTCGAATATACTATTTGAGATCGCTGCATGTAATTCAGCGTCGGGACAATTTCATCGCCATCAGAGGTCAGACCCAGCAAAGCAAAATCTTGCCCCGAGAATCAGTAGCCTGAAAGGTGTAAGTTCTTACCATGGCGTGGCAAATCGCCTTAATATTTCGTGCCATTTCTTGTACATGGAACTCTTTGAGCGCCTTCACCTCATCTTGAACTTCCTCTGCTTTTGCGAGCATGAATTTAAGCTGTTCCCAAGACAGAATACGATCATCATACAATAGATGTATGGAGGTCGCTTTTGCAATGATCTAAATACGTCTCCAAAATCCAAAATGTCCGAGAGAGGATTTGGGCGATATCGTGTAGTGGTGTTTCAAGAACATAATTCTTGTCCTTGTTGTCTCACAATCATCTGGTCCAATGGTTGAGGCTCCAAGCCATGCGATCACTTCGAAGGCTTTGTGAAAATATTAAACTCATACGTAGCACTTGGAGCCCTCTTTCCATCATGTCTTTCTGGTTGATACATAATGCATCAACCCACATCTTGTCGAATCCTCGTGATCTTAGCCGCGTAAACTAGCTTCGAGATTACTGGCCACGCTTAGTCTCTGATTTTTAGGAAGATATACCTTGTATCGTTTGGATTGCCCTAGCAATAAGATAATGCGCGATATCGTGGATCCTCAACCTATATGTATGTATCGATGTTGTACCTAATAGTGCTAGAGTGGGTAGGGTGACTTTCGTGTTGTATTTGTTAGGAGTCGAAATTCCCACTCGTTGAAGTCTAGAGGAGCATACATGGGTCGTTTTGGTGACCCATCCAAGGCGGCGAGAGTATCATAGAGGGGCAATTTCGATAAGTTAGTGATCGCAATGTGCCAAAATGTAAGAATAACGTAGGACTTTTAGAAATTGGACTGAACCAGACGAGGCTAGATGCCAACCGAAGTGCTAGGATTCGTAGCTAAGACACGGCGTTTGATCGGCTAAATGAGCCAATGACATTAAAAAACTACACGGCAGCACTCCTAGTTCACGCTGGAAATTCAATAGCTGAGTCTGAGGGATACGGGTAGCTAATATAGGGTACTACCCCTGCCTATATACTGCCTTAGGCCACAATGTCAGGCAAGTATGATCTTGAGTGTACAGTGGGGCACAGTTACATCCAAGAATACTCGTGCGCCCCAATCTACATTCTATCTATATACTCTTTGTAGCAGGCCTCAGCAGACACAAGATTTAGCACTCATAAATATCAATATTAGAAATGCTGTGGCGAGTGCGCCTGCTAAGATAGATCCACGGAATTTTAAACCATGTTATACCAGCTTTTCAATTAATCCCTGTATTGAGAGTATATTAAACGGAGAGCGGGGTTTGCGATTACTCGTAGTTAGACATTGCGGCATCGTGGCGCTTGACTAAATGCCTTTTTGCATGGACGGAAACCTACAGAGACTGCGGAGGGAGCACCTTATACTCGAGCCAAAGAAATGATCGTCTTTTCAATATGTTTCCTTCTCTCCTTGTAATTCAACAATGTTTTCAGCCCATGAGCCGGCAGGTAGACTGAAATCCTCGAATGGCTGCTTCACGTGTCGAAAACGCCGCAAAAAATGTGATGAGCACAAACCTCGGTGCGCTGGCTGCACAAGAAATCAACTCAGATGTGTGTGGCCCGCCCTACGTGTAGAGCGCGGCGAAGAAAATAATACCAAATCGAAGACACTTAAGGTCGGTGATGAGTTTCAAATTACATCTAAACAAAAATCCAGCCCATCCTTCGGAGATGACTCAACTAAGATTGGGCGTATCCGCTCAGCGGTCTACGGCATACCAGGGATTAGGACGTCTATAGACCATTATCTCTGCCTCTATTTCAGAGAAAGATTCATGACCAGAGTTCTCCGGGCGAATGCCCATTCTGCCTTTCATGACACGCAGCATTTGGTTACGATTGGCGCAGAAGCTAGTATAACGATGCGTGCTTTTCTAGCAACGGCGGCTATGCATGCATCATGGACGAACCCAAAACTTAGGCGAGTCGCGATGAGATACTATAATTCTGTAATCACAGACTTTCGAAAGGAAATATCCGAGGGGAGGGCGAAAGGGGTGGAAGACTGGCTTCTTCTGACGACAAATTTTTTGTTGCTATTCGAGGTAGGTTATATTTTACTGGATAAACATTTATTTGGCTGACAGGAGTCTCTTTGGTTGCTCTAGATAAATCAAGGATGGAATACAAATTACAATCCCTTAGGAGCAGCCCCGCATTTAGATGGTCTTGCTCATATCCTGAAAATCAAAATCGCGAATGAATCGAAGCAATCCCAAGCTTATACTCATCCCCAAGACCGAATATCCGCGAAATCATTTGTACTTTGGGCATCTTGCCTGTCGCTTTTCTATTCGGATATAGATCGTGTCAGCAACACCATCAATTGGGACGATCTCAGCTTTTATCTCGAATCTGATGTGTTTCCAGGTGCCTCAAAGCAAGCTAACTCACCGCTTCTTGCTTCAAACTGGAAGATACATAGGACAATCTTTGACATCACACTGCTCAGTCATAGAGTGCCCTTAAATAGCACGAGTAACCTTCGGGGTCAGAATCTAGAGCACGAGCTAGCCCGACGGGAGCAAGAACTCCGCTTCAACATGGAGACTTCCATATTCCAACCCCAGGCTCGGGAGATTCTACATCATACCTTACTCTACGTTCTAGGTGCACAAATCCTTATCTTCAAGACTCTAAAACCAGACACTCGTACCAATCATCCAAGAGTCCAACAAATTGTTACTGAGATCGTGGCGATTGTAAGAGGTGTCGATATCGGACCAGAGACAAAGTGTGCGCCATCCTTTTGCTGGCTATTGGCTATTGTATCTTGTGCAGTTACAACCGAAACGGATGCGTCATTGTTGAGAGAAATGCTCAAGAGGGTATGGCTGGCATCGTACTGTGGAGAAGTCCAAAGGGTCAGAGAAGCTGTTGAAGTGTTTTGGGAGAGGGCAGATTTGAAAGGGGACAGTGGTGGATTTAACTTGCTTGACGCACTTATTCATCCCGGCGGGATGTTCAAATATCTGTGTTTGGAATTGGAATAGAGGAAGTTATTGTCTGGATTCGATTGCTGAAAATGATATCTTTAAAGCTAGTGTCTTCCAGTGTTCGATGCACTGTGATTCTTAGCTCGTCCTGATAACTTCCTCTATAGTTCCAAGAAGCTATATCCAGATCATTGAGGACCAAGTTCTTTGAATACTTGCCTATAACACGGTATGCAAGCAGTACACTACTTTCAGTCATCAGACTTAGCCATACCTCCGACCAAAACAGCGCTCACCAATCGAAGGTTCCCTCTTTCCACGCAATCGAATTCATCTTTGAAGATTGAAGCACCATCTATATCTTTGATATCGATTCGAAAATTTTTTACAGGTAACCTGGCTCTTGAAAGGAAAGTGTCGAGGTCATGTATAAAATGAAACGTGTGGTAGCGTCGAACCAAAAAGCAGATACATGGTGGGATTCTTGTTGTCAGTGAATTGACAAAATAGATCCCTGAATGACGTTGAGTGCTCTGATACAGTGCCAGAGTAGCAAAGCATGGGACCCATATAGCTGCTGCCGCTCGAAACCGTGACATTTCTCTTTGGCGTTCTAAGGGGATGAAGATTTGCGGATGAAGTTAAAAACCGTCCCTGATATGACTTTCCTCGTTATTCTGCACGAAGAGAAATCCTATATAATGTTTAAGACGTTAGGACAACATGCTACTATCCAAAGCTATAAGCTCCACTTCTCCTAATGACTCTACTTTCTAAGCCCTCAGCGATATTCAGCATCTTTTGGAATGGTAACTATTCTTGACAAGCCGGAAATCCTCTTGTGGCGTTATGTTGTATTCAATTTATGGGGAGAAGTTCTTCTCAATTGTTTATCTGAAATTCGAATTCGAATCTGCTTGTGTCAGATTCAACCGTCACATGGAGAAGTCATCGTGAAAAAGCAACCATGAACGGCACGGGAAAAGAAACAACTGCTGTACCAGAGGGTGATGTAGCTAATTGAACCGAAGGAAAGAAGAGGCGGCATCGCAACTCTTCGATGCTCCCCTAAGTCCGTCGCAAAGGATCTTGTGACTCGAACTGGATGGTTAGAGTTGCGCTAGCCGAGAAATAGCTAGTCACGACTACAGGGCTATTTATCCCAGGGAACCAACCCGAGGTCGATGCGCGCTATAGCGTGCAACACTCGGGGGAAGCAAATTTAACGAATCAAAAGTGAATCCGCGCTGCCGGAAAATTCCTACCATATTAGGATATACGGCTCGGGAATGGAAGATCATCGACTCATTATTTTTGAGGCCTTCCTCTCACATTTAGTGCATCAAAATAGGTTAGTTCCATCCTTTTGTCCAATGTATCTCTTGTACTTTTCAGCCCCAGCGCTCATCAAGCAATAGGTTCTGGCTCCCATTTTTACTGTGGGGAGCTGCTTTGTCGTGGAGACGGTCGGCTTTAAACTTTTAAGCTTCAAGATCGTCCATCATCAGGCAGACAAATATTGACCCTAGTTTCTGCGAGACACTCTTGGTAAGAACCACCTTTTTGGAGTTCCAGTATAATTATGAAAAAGCGACAGCCTTGAGTCTTATCACCGTTGTGTTGCAAATAATGCTGCTATTTTAACTATATAGAAAGATACTCAGCCAAATAATTCTCTTATGACTGAATTAAGCCTACAGTCAGAGAAGATAATTATTGTGCCGCTCCTAGCCTCCAAACTCTAGGTCTATACGGTTGAAGTGTTGGTTTTCCTAGCTGTTTCAAACCTGTTGGCTTCTCACTAACCGACGTGACCCTTATCTAATTCTCTCTGAATACTCAACCTCGTCCCTAGTATTTTCACGTTTTTCGTTCTATTAGAGAATATGATGCATGGGGTAAGTTTGGAGAGAGCGACCTTTCCTCCAATGAAAGCGCTTGGATGAGGGATATATCTTTTCAAGTTCCTCCCATGGCGACTCTCCTTACCTCCATAATCTCGATTTGAGATGGTGGTGTTATGGTTAGCCAATCCTACTATCAATGACACCAACTCGCACTTGGCAAGGTAGAGAATTCGTAGCAGACTCGTTCAAATTCACACGAAGAATGCCAGTGCAACGAAAATCACTATTGTCCAACGGAATGAGAAGCATTAGATATTTGATTGCTCGACAAACATATAGCAGTATTGACCTGGTAATGTAAATAATTAGAAATTGTAGATTTGATTTTATATCACTTATTCTTTCATTACTTCTGCCCTTGCCATCCCCAGCTATTTTAGTATTCTTCTTACAATATACTCTGATTTACCCTTTGTAGCCCAAGCGTCATACGTACTGATGAGTACGCGTCGGGTAGATTTAGCGGTACTTGTTCCGCCATGCGTTGGAAGAGGCGAACCGGCTATTAACTCGGAAAAGGAGGTGCAATGTATATTCTACGCCATGGGGTTAGTCGGTCTCCCTTCTTGCCCTCAATCTTCTCATAATACAATAGAAGGCTGCCGTTCTATATTACCGGCGTCGATAAAACCTTATTACCCCACAGATTCACACAATTCCAAGGCAAACGTTTTAGCCATTTGCTTTCCAGGCATACCTAGCCTATTTATCTTGGTCGGATCAGACCGATTATTGGCCTATTTTGAACATATAGGATATCAACAGGACAAGCTGATCGAGCAATTGATAGACACAAGCCACCGCTTACTTTCAACTACATCTGCCCCAAAAAAACCTATAAGTACCAGCTTCCATCGTTCAAAAAAAGAATTTCGGCAACATTTTACCAATACCGAAGCCAGACACCAACAAAGCTACAAAGTCATCATGCATTCCACTCATAACCTTCTTTCTTTCTTCGCGGCTATTGGCTGTGTTCTCAACGGCGTAGCCGCCACACCTATCAGTGAAGCCGGCTCCATCATGGAGAAGGCCGACACTAAAACAATGGGGTTCATCGGCTGCTCAATGGCTGAGAATGTCGCTCAAGGATACGTCGCTGTTGGAGGGAAGCGCATGTGGGGACCATACGGCACCAGCGGCATGGTTGTCCAGTCCTGGACCAACTCTAACTCGGCGTCCTGGAAACTTTTCGACCAGCAAGCCACCAAGAACGGCAAACCCAGCGCTGTCTGGGTGCAGATTTGCATATTCACAAACGGGGCCACGTACGACGAGGTTAAGACGCTCATCGCCAACGCTCGCTCACACGCAGCTCCGAATGCGACTATCTACATTACCGGCCAGCCGCTTTACGACGCCGGGCAAACTTGTACTTTGGCAGGAGTAAAAGGACCAGAAAATACCGATGCTTTGGCCAAAAAGGCTGCCAGTGACACTACCCAGAATGTGATCTACCCGGGTGCTTTCAAACTTCACAAAGGTGAAGTGCAGGACGGTGCCACGCCAACACTGCAGGGCAGTCCTCGTTAGGAAAGCAGGCTGAGGGGTTCTGGGGCTGAATTGTAGATTGAGGTCTACAAACCCAGGGGTGGGTGGTTTGCGATATGCTAATCACATTTTGAAAAGAGAATTCTTAGGTAGCTTGGCTCGTAGTGAAGAAATTTAATCTTTGTACTGTTATTGTCTGCATATTCCATTTTCCAGTGATGCCTGTGAAAATGTAGTTTCTTTAAAGCCTTGCCGAAATTTTGTATCGTTGAAGAATATGGACAGGGTAGGTTTTAGGGTAAAATCTTAAATGTTTTTTCTATGGCTTCGATAGTATAGAAGAAAATGAAGTCTTAGAATAACGCTATTATATAACCCAAAGAAAAAAGAAAAGTAATAACATAGAGTGGGGCTAGCCTCGCTGCTACTTGCTATGTTATCTCTACCTTTAGTATAAAAAACTAAGAGCTCAGTTATAAACCACTTCGTTAGTGATAGAATAATAACACATAAGCTCCACAAAAACCCATAAAAGTTCTTGATAAGGGCTCTTTACCCTTGAACCTTTTAACATTAACTGGAAACTCCGAAAGATGTTTTCAGACGCCAACATATATCATGCCCCTTAAACAATAACATTCCCCCGACCACATCTCTCACCAGACATCATCATCCTCAAATCTATCAAGCTCATAGCTACCCCCCTCACTCCCACTCCTCTCCTCATCACTATGGTTTGCCTCCACCCAGCTGATAATGTCCTCCCCGGACTCACAATTGGGGCACTGTTAAAAGAACCTGCCATGGTCACGATGGTGGATCAAATTATCTTAGATAGCACAGCAGGGCCCCTTGGCCTCAATGGTTGAAGATCTTGTGGCCACTTCTTAGAGAACAGGATAGTAGGAGCCTTCTTGGGAATTAAGTTTTCGTGGGTGTCTCGGAGTCGTACTTCTCGGATGCTTGCGATGCTGAATCAATATCGGAGTCCTCTTCATACCCCCTGTCTTTTTTCTTGTTGAAAACTCCGCTTGCCCCCTTTTCCTCGCTTGGTTGCCTCTGTAGCTTTCTTTTTCAATTCAGCTGATCTGATGAGAACTGATTATTCCTTACTTTCTGCAGCAGGTGTCATTTATTTTCCCTCGCGAGCCTCTCCTTGATTTGGTCAGTGGTCGCTCGACGTCAAGCGCGGAAAGGGACTATTGAATGATGATGCTGCCTTCCTCACTAGGGTAAAATGAGTTGATTACCGATCAATGCTGATAGAATAACTTGAGGGGAGTATTAAATGTTACTGAAGAAAAAAGAAGATAGCTGGGATGGAAAGTGAAATAATCTGATGATGAGAAATATGAAAATATGCTGAGTGGCGGGGTAAACAAGCTACGTCCAGCAATTTCAGAGAATGGCAACATCAAACTTAAGCGAGCGCTTGGAGATGTTAAAAATAAGTCAATGCTACCTTACTATAAGCCGATTCATGCTCTAATGATTAATGCTATTTATTTTAACCTTTACTTAAACTAAAATATGTAGTTTTGAAATTACAATAACTCGTCGAACCATCGTTACTTCTGGCTTGCCTTGACGAAGCCCCTCAATTTCCTTAATCCTCTTTGACTACCATTACTACGATGCCCGTAGATCATTTCAATCAAATTCAACGTCATAAGCCAAAGTATCATCGCAGAGTGCCTCCCTCAACTTATGGACCCTATTTTCACATTAGCACAGATCTCCCCTATCCCTTCTCTCCCATTTCTCCTTCCCATTCCATTTTCGCTCCCCATCATCCATCTCACTCACTTCAAATGCGCCTCATGTCCCCCATACACTTCCACATTCTCAGGCTTCTCCAACACCGCCACAAGTCCATAATCGAAGCCCTGACTTCTATGCGCGGTGATCTTCATTGGGGGACCAAGAGATATCCTGAGGAGGCCGGGGATGGCGCCGACCATTGTTTTGGCGGCGGCATCGAGTTCGATGAGTTGAGAGGTGGTGGTTGTGGGCTTGAGTTTGAAGAGGACTGCGAACGGTGGTTAGCTGGGAGAGGAAGAGAATGAGAGCGTGGAAGGGGAGGTACCGATGTGGTAGACTGGCATTTTGTATGATGGTGTTGATGCAGACAGGTCAAATGGGATTGAGTCCCTAAGACGTCAAAGTTGGGAGAAGAGAGAACCCAAAATATCAGTTACCAATACTTGGAGTTGCACAGAGACTCGTGATCGATATTGTGGTCCAAAGTACAAGCACCGACTGAGAGATGTTGTGTTGCATGTTGTCACATGTTGCACTACGAAATCAATCTTCGTGTACCTTGCCGCGTGACGCGACCACCATTACACTTGTGAACCCGAGTACTCATCGATATGCAGACACGCGTAAAGCTTCTCAAAGATGGGGTTCTGGATCAAGAATGAGGTCTCGGATCTTTTGATCCCCGCACCCCACACGATTCTCCGATCACGATCAAGGTTCACCCCGCAAAAGGCTGGGGTTATTGCCTGCTTGGACTCGTCCTATCCGCCCGAATAGTCAACAGTCCAATGGGACACCACTGCCGGCGAAAAGCGATGCTTGAAGTAGTGTTGACGGTTTGGTATAAATTATTTTGAGATTAAAGAAAATTATAGTAAAAGGACACAGAGAGCTTCAGAAAATCAAAGGCCTTGTAAAACTTTGTACCAGAACTTGAGCAACAAATTAAGGCATAAATCAGTCAGGAAACGCTCTCTAGGATTTAATCGTTCGCCTGTCAATTTTGAAATCATATATCCAGACTACTAAGCTTTAGAATACGTGCTTGTGGGGAATATACATACTTGCAAGAAAATATATCATCGTTGACCCCGCAGCGGGGTGTTCAATATTGCGAGAATTCCACATACCGATCATCGGACAATGACTGATCGGAAAATAAATGGGAATGACTGTGGGGTATGATCGTTTGTATGAAAGTGTGTAGTGGCAGATAGATGATATAATTAGTATAACAAAGAGGAAACATGATCATACACTTTTTCCACGCAACACCTAGCAATTCACCACCTCAAAGGCGATTTTCAGATCTTCAAAATGGGCGAAGCAGCACCACAAATCAAGGTATTGAGCTTGAATATTCGCGGTCGAATATAAAATACTAACATTTGATAGCTTGACTTGAAAGATCCTTCAATCTTGAAAGACAAAGCATATGTTAACGGACAATGGATCGAATCGAAGTCAGGAAAGAGATTTGACATAATTGGTATAGCTATCCATAAAATGACATAATGAACCCCACGACTGACGTTTGGGTTAGATCCTGGATCAAATCAACAATGGGCAACATGCTCAGATATGAATGCTGACGATGTTGAGGATGCTGTCGAGGCTGCATATAAGGCTTTTCAGAAGTACCGAATATTGAACGGAAGAACGCGAGCAGATCTATTATCAAGATGGGACACTTTAATCAGGGAAAACAAAGATGATCTAGCAAAGATAATGGTATATGAGACCGGAAAACCTTTAGCTGAAGCACATGGCGAGATTGAGTACGCTGCCAGCTTCACGAGATGGTTCGCGGGCGAGGCCGAGAGAATTTGTGGCACGAATTTTACAGCAGCTGCGCCAGGAAGACGTGTTTTCACAATCAAACAGCCACTAGGTGTTGCAGCAGCTTTGGTGCCTTGGAACTTTCCGGTTGCGTAAGTCTCAAGATTGGTAAATCACGAGATAAAGCTAACGCCACAGAACAGGATGGTCCTTCGAAAGGCGAGTGCAGCCTTTGCAGCAGGTTGTACCATGATCGTGAAGCCATCACCAGAAACTCCTCTAACGGCTCTCTCCCTTGCATATTTAGCAGAGAAGGCAGGATTCGAGAAGGGCGTGTTCAATGTTCTCCCAACTACTCTAGCAAACACTCCTGCATTGAGCGAAGCTCTTTGCAAGCATGAGAAAGTAAAGAAAGTCACTTTCACAGGTTCGGTATGCATTCACATCCCAAGGGCAAGTTTAAATCGACTGACATGCAACCAAGACGAGAGTTGGCAAACTGATCGCACAGCATTGCGCTCCCAGTCTCAAGAAGCTCACATTAGAGCTTGGAGGGAATTGCCCGTTCCTCATATTTGATGACGCTAACCTCAACCAGGCTTGCGATGGTATGTGGTCCTCATGATTTGTTCCACCCAAAAAGCTATTTGCTAAGCAACTACTGACCCTGTTCACAGCATTGATGGCTCTGAAATTCCGACATGCTGGTCAAGCATGCATTACAGCAAATCGAATATATGTGCAAAAAGGTGTCTACGATGAATTCGCGAAGCTCCTCGTTGAGCAGGTCCAGAAGCTTGTGGTTGGTCATGGTATGGAGAAGGGTACAACCATGGGTCCAGTCACCACTCCTGCTGGTATTACAAAGGTTACTAGTCAGATCGAGGATGCCAAACAGCAGGGCGCGACTCTCTTGACAGGAGGGAAAAAGATCGACAAGAACAACGGTTACTTTTTCGAGCCCACAATCATTAAAGGCGCAAAGGCTGGAATGCTCGTCTCGAAGGAGGAAACCTTTGGCCCACTTTTGGCGATATTTCCATTCGACACTGAAGAAGAAGCCGTAGAGGCAGCTAACAACACCAGCGTAGGTATTACCTGATTCGCATTAAAAATTTGTGTTTACAAAGGTGACTGACGCTTCACAGATGGGGCTTTCCTCGTACTTCTTCACCAAGAACGTCGACCGCACGTGGCGATTACTCGAAAATTTGGAGGCAGGTATGATCGGTATGAATACTGGTAATTCATCCCCAAGAATGTGTTCTCAGAATGTAATACAATGCTGACATGATGGCAACAGGAAACGCGTCAGCAGCCGAGTCTCCATTTGGTGGGATCAAGGATTCTGGTTTTGGAAAGGAGTCTGGCAAGGACGTGGCGGTGTCCGAGTATCTGATCACCAAGACAGGTACACTCACACTAGAGGGACAATATTAGATTTAGACACGACATTATCAGATGAATACATACCTATCACTCTAGCCGTGTTCCGTATCGTGATGAGGTTGAGTCCCTCCCACAACCCCGCTAGCATTTCCGATCTCCTTGTTCACCGAAGCACCCAATACAACATGACCCACATGTTGGGGTATCCTGGAGCATGGATCGTAGGAGTTAAGCTAAGAATATCGTGAGAGGCACTTGGGTCCATGGGAAACGGAAGGAGGGCATGGGAAGTGAAATGGACAACGTGTAGTAGTTGACGAAGAGTTGTCGCGGTTAACGCGTCTTCTGGAATCAACCGCCAAGCATTAGATAACTTAACACGTGATCAAGAATACATTTCAATCCTCCTCCATGAGGTTCAACATCCACGAGCTTTGTCTGCAGATGCCATAATTACTTACTTCGTGACGCTAATGGCTGTCACAGCCGCAGCCCCAGACCCACGGGTCAGATGCCCCATTTTCTGGGGAAAGGTTACTGACTCCACAAGCAAACATTTTCCCCGCATTTTCTCGAACCCCCATTGACAGACTTGGCACGTCTGTTCTCTCAATCTCAACCCAGCATCTTCGCCGTTCTTTATTGATCAAGGTGACGCAATGATTATTTTGCCCTCTAGCAGTCACCTTCCGCGGTCCTCGTTGCTCACTACCAGTTGTGAACTACTCAACGATGTCAGACTCCTCTGGTAGCGATGATACAGAGACCTATTCGCCGGTAAGTGTTCCCCGTTACTCAATCGAGTCTCATCGCAAACTCAGCTCTAGTTGACACGAGATAGAGAGAATATCCCAAGACCAGGCAGTCATATACTTGTGAGATATGTGGCAAGAAACTCTCTCGTGCTGCACATCTTCAACGGCATCGTCTTCTTCATTCAACGTGAGTAAGCTTCGTCAAATTGACTTGCTTGACTATCCTCATCTAAATTGTCGCTCAGGTCCAATGTAGAACTCTTTCAATGCCAACTTTGCGAAAAGAGCTTCACTCGCAAAGATGTGTATCAGAGGCACAAAAGAGGCGTTCATGGCTCACCAAACACCTCTCGCTCTAATGGCCGGAAGAAGTCGTGTCGAAGGTGTATTAGATACAAATTACGATGCACGCGAGAGTCACCATGTGCTGCCTGCCACAATCGAGATACTCAGTGCATCTATGACATGCGTGGAACAGATGCCCAAGGCTTGCCATTGAACTCGGCTGCGGCTGATCAGCTATCGAGAGAACATGATAGTGAAGGCCCCGTCCCATCCACGAGCGATAATCCTGTATCGACAACCACGCATTCTAGTTCAATGGCTCATCCAGTGGCTGATCTCTTGCCTCAGACACAGACTGCGCCGTTGGAACCTTTAGTTGCCACAACTGGATCATCGGCGCATCCGATGGTGTCTGCAAGTTTAGCAGCGATGGAGCAAGAGGCAACCATACCCGAACCACAGTCAGACCCATTTACTAATTTTCAGCCTTCCCATCCAAGCTTTTTCGAGCCCCATCAGCATCGAGCTCAGGCGAAGTGGGACGAAGTCGATGTGTCATCATATCAGTTTGAACAAGGTGATCTAGGTCAAGTTCCTGCTGTGGGTAATGATCAAATCCACGACTTGCAGATTGACGACTTTGATTGGAACAACTTTCGTGCGTCTCGAATGGACTGGCTTGGGTGTGAAACCGAATGGTCGGATCATCAAAGTCAACCATCCGAGGGCAGGTCCACGACAGACTTCAATCGGCCAAATCTTGATGATCCATCCCCGAGGGATGCCTTGATATCTCCTCCAGCTACGACACATCGTTCTGATATTTCGAGTCATATCCTTCAACCACTCCTTGATCTTCCTAGACTGATAAACTCCGAAGGTAAGGAAACTTGGCCTGGGATATTAGATCGCGGTGGTAACGAAGCTTGGCCTTTTGATTACACCTCGAATGAAGGCTTCCGAAAGATCAAATTACCGCCTCTGAGGCTGGTGTTAGAGCAAACCGTGGGAGATCGGCCTGCAATCGAGAAAAGCACACTGATGGATCTGATAAAAATTCTTTCGGCTCCCTATATACCATCACTCAACGATAGTCCAGCTCTCGAGGCCCTACCAGCGGTAGCATTTCTAAGTCAGTTTGTAAAGATATTTTTCGCAGAGTTTCATGCCGTGCTGCCCATCATCCACGTACCCACATGGCAGATTGTGAAGTGTTCCACGGCACTGCTTGCTGCGATGGCTTGTATTGGGGCAGCATATTCAACTGCAGAAGGTTCAGAGGAAGTCTCGGCTTTGCTAGCCGAGATAACTCAACGAGCATTGTTTTGGATGGTAAATGCTTTCCTCCCGATAGTTTCGAGCTATGGCATTAACTTTCTCCACAGGGCCAATCAGATAGCACAGTGTATCGAAACCCCGCCTACATCACAGCTTCCTGTTTGCACCAAATATACTCGCTTGGCACTGGAAACCGTCGTCTATACGAAATTGCAGACGCATCCAGAGGCCTTTTAGTCACAAGCCTTCGCGGACTAGGTATTCTCTCCCCGGACTCGGAACGCGATGATATAGCAGCAGCAGAACTGCGTAATCTGAGGGCACTGAAGGCCACTGCTTTGGAAGCAGCATGGATTCGGTGGAAAGATAAAGAGATGGAGAAGAGAATGGCGTGGTCTGTCTTTGAGTTTGATTGCACTCTTTGCACCTTGACCAGCAAACGAGGTGCCTTCAGTATCGCCGAGTTGCCCTCAAAATTGCCATGTTCCGAGAGCCTTTGGGAAGCTCACTCGGCTCAAGCCTGGGTATCAATGGTGTCTTTTGCTACAACACCTGCGACAGGGATTTCGTTTTATCCTTTGCTGCGCGAGGTCCTTGCCGGGAAAGTTGATCTAACATCTGTCCCAGCATGGTCAAAAAGGCTTTGCACGCAAGTTATTGGAAGATTGCTATGGGATTTGCGAGAGATCGAGGATTCATCAACATCAAATATGCTTGGGCTCCCATCCCTCAGTCTAGCGCATGAGCGGACCAAGGAGAACCTGCTGCATAGTTTGACCATTTTGCACGACTCCCTCTCAAATCCAACTTGTACCTCTGACATTGTCAACATGAAGTCAGTTACCATTTATCCAATTTAGGGGGCGCAGCATTTACTGATATGCTTGCTTTGTAGTATCGGCTGTCTTGTGACACACTATTGTCATCTCAACAATGGCCACGAAGCAATGGATCTCGTTGTCTACATTTTCCGAAACGCGGGGCGGCAATCTATACCTTCGATTCAAAATGAATTGAGGCGCGCAAAAGAGCATCTTACCTATATTTTCGTACGAGATCCTGTAGCCACGCGCCGGTTGGTCTGTCATGCAGCTTCTATCATAGGAATTGCCCGCGAATGTACGATCTATACACCATGCGAGACGATGAGAGTTTTTATGGGTTTTGCATATCTTCTAGCCTTTGCCAAATTCTTTCCATTTCAACAACACCATAGTGGACCATCCAACAACAACGTGGAGGATCCAGTAGTGATACAACTTGATGAAATCCCGTGGACTCGCACACCAGCAATGGCTAGACAAGTTCAGCACTGGGTTGATCATGGTGGAACTGCAACTCTTGATTCGGTTGGAAATATATGCGACCCTCAGACTTTCGATGCGCTTAAGAGAGCAGCACTCAAGACTCTGCATGATCTCAAGGTGTGGGGACTTTCTGGCAAATTCTACAAAACTATGAAAAGTTTTAATTGATCGGCTGTCCTTGTTACGGCTTGAATTTTCCCAGCTCGAAACTCAGATATTTATAGACCAAAGGCAATCAGCCATTTGTCTACATTTGGGCAAGTCAGGAAGTACCTCTCTGTCACGATGCCCATCGCACATGTGAAGTATACTTTTGCGAGCCGAAGCACATAATCCTTCAGTCCCGTGGTCGGCACGTACCGCCAGCGGCTAAACTCGTCCAACTGAACAATATCGCCTTATCAGCTCGTGTGCTCAACCCGTTGGATACATTAAAGGACTAATATCGGAGTATGGAAATTTTTCGCTTGCCAAGGAAGTCACTCTTCATGAAATGTTCTTCTAGCGTGTGCGATGCTTCTGTTGCAAGCCTGTTCACTACAGGAGAATGGAAAATGATCCGCCAACATATCAAGCAGGAAACTCAAAAAAGAGATATCGCCTCTCTCGAATCACACTAGACGCCAAAGTTGCAAACAAGTTCAAACCTATTGAGTTTCTAGCTGCGGAGTATTTCGTGTAGTTAAAGACTGTGTGAGCACGACAATCAAACGGTCACGTTCGCTCACGATGATCGCACTACGTCGCATACGGCAGAATTAGATTATCCGTTAAAGTTGCAACCCTACAACAAATCAGCCTCAGTTCCGCGACGCGGGGGCACTTGAGAACACAAATCCCACATTGATGTTCTTCAGATAGTCTTTTCAGTTACTTGTTTGACTTTGAATGTTTCTTGTACCGCTCTCCTCTTCGGCGATTGAGTCACCGGAGAAACTCCCTGCGATACTTATCCATCAGTACCCGCGTCCATGGACGGGTCACGAAATATCATAAAACTACAATTTGCAATAGTATTTTTCCGTAGCTTCGCAGTGGCAGCTAGCATTGCGGCCTTGGTCTCGGCGATACTCTTCAGCTTGAAGGAGAGGGACACCAACATATTTCTCTACTGTGCTGTAAGTTTCCACAACATGAGCTGCACATTAATTCTTTAGTTCTAATTTTTTTCATAGGGAACATGGGGACTTTGCCTAAACGCAATCGAAATCCGATGCATCTTAAGCCGCCGCTATCGACTTCCGTATGGCGCTGTCATCGCTCTTGATCTGATCGAGATATGTATATCTGCCGGCAGTGTTATTGTCTTGATGTTCTTTTACCGCTATGGGCCATCTAGAGCTGGAGGAACTTCAATGAGCCATTTGTTCAAGGCTCAGAAGTGGACGGCGATTGTGTTAGCGTGAGTGGTTGTTCCTTTTTTTCTCTTAGGCCAATGAGGCATACAAACGATCAACCACTAACTTTCATCTTTTCATAGTGCTTTACATACTCTGCTTGCTTTCTCTGGCAGCTTCGAGTACTGCCTTTGGGTTAAGTTGACTAGAAACCAGGACCACGAGGACTTCGATATGAACTGAACCCTCATCCCAGACTCCATGTTGACAATCACACAAGCTACTCAATGCTGAAGTGCATTACCCATGCTCTAAAGCTGAGCAAGAGAGGCCAAGTATTCCGAGGGACCGACGGTACGACCACTAATCAACAGCCCCTGAAGACATTATGACCTGGGTTAGTCAATGGGGACCACGTAGCCAGGTTCGAGGAACCCTGGCATAATATGCTTCGTGTAACAACCGCAACGAGACTTCAGACAACACCGAATATTCTGCCCTTGAGGAGACCAAACTTGACACCGGTGGTCTGCATCCTGATCTCCGTATGACGCTGACATCACTCGAAACGCTCTGATCCACCATCGCCCTGGCTTGTAGGACTCAAAGCCGGCGAATTCCTAGGCACATCAGTCGAGACTAGGTTCCATTATTCTCGGACGCTGCTTGCCGCCGAATCTACAACTTTCCCACAACTTGATGCTCATTCTTGTTTGATGAATGATTACGGAAAACATGAAGGATGATGAGTAAGATGAAAGAGGTCGAGAACGAGCTTTACTAAGGGGCAGAAATACTGCAGATCTACGAAAAGCTGCAGTCAATTTCTTATACTATACTATCTCATCAACTTTCGTTTTATAAATCAAAACCATAAACCCAGATGTTGCCAAATATCATCATTCATATCTTCTCATTAACTCTTAAGTAATCATACATTCTGTACTTGTGCATTCTATCGAATGTCTTCTCGTCATTAACCATCTCCAGACAATGAATTGTTCCCTGTATATCCAACCACCAATTGTCGCCTCCGACCTTATATCTGGAACCTTGAGACTACAACAGACATTGCCAAACGCACAATCAACCTCGCATTCAATACACGACGCTCCTCTCTACTCTTTCGCTGTCACATCTTGAGGCCCTAGACCTAAGCCATGCTGTGCCGCGTGTCCCTTCCACATCTTCGACCCCAACTTACCTAGTATATCATGACTCTTCACTTTATCTCTCGTATCGCAACCACGAGTCATAATCGTAAGTTCGTGAGGCGGCCGACAGTCGCCCGCCCACTGCATTCCCCGCACCCCACACGTTTCTCCGATCAAGGTTCACCCCGTCTATGGAGCTGCGGCGCAATTTGCGGGGGTGTGTGGGGAAGTAAGACGGAGATAGATGGAGAGACAAGAAGGAGAGTGGGGTGCGGAGAGGATGGAGAGGCGTGCGAGATAGTAAGGGGAATTGATGTATGGGAATTGAGAGGGATTAATTTTGGAGGAATAACCAAATAGGGTTTTGGGTATGAGTCGAAGGATTACGAGTGAGTACTTGTGTGAAGAAGATATAGAAAATGGGATAGAACAATAAGATGAGAAGGTGAGAAATGCTTAGATATGATCAACTGAGAGCTAAAGGTTTGGTAGAACGGGTGACGTGTCGAGATATCGAGGTTAAAAGGACGAAATGAAAGGGGCCATAATAATGTGCTAGGGACAAGTAGCGGAGTACTGGCGGAGCAACAATTTCTTTCGCATACAGAACTGATCAATGCTTGTCTTTCTCTGCTCGCTACAAATCCCCCAAACGATAACCTCCCTTGACATACTTATAGCACATATCTAAATATCACAAATTAGTACTTTGCCCCCCTCAACTCATAAATTCATCACTTACCGATACAACGGACTCAAATCCCCCATGTCTCCCAGTTCCTCCTCTGTATACATCGCCCTGACCTCCTCCTCCGTCATCTTATCTCTCTGCGCATTAATCCTGCCATACGCCACCCTCAGTACCAACGTACAGCAAATCGCCGCACTCACAATCCCCAAGCAAAACCCATAGCCAAGCCAATAATCCGGCGCCTGTTTTGCGATGAAAATGTTCGACCCCACGGCACCACCGAGGTTGCCCAGGGAGATCAGGAGCGCCATTCCGACGGCACGTTTCCAGGAGGGAGCGATGTTGTTGCCGAACCAGGAGAGGATGCCGATGAGAGGTGGGTAGACGCCTGCGGGGATCGTGAAGAGGAAGGCGTAAGTTAAACCGGGGTATTTTGGGTGTGGGACGGAGATGAGGCCAATTAGGCCGACGAGGGCGATGGTGAAAGGAGCGATGATGAAGGGCCAACGGGTTTGGTGGCGGTCGGCGATGCGGGAGAAAACGATTGTGGAGATGACGCCGAGGACATATATTGGGATGGCTATATGTTGTTAGGGTGTGGTGTGATGTTGTGAAAGTTGTGACTTACTTAACAGTTGTGCGTTGGAAGCAGTGTATCCAAGTTGGTTGATGATAGTTGGAGCGCTGTAGGTGAAGGCGTATAGACAGACACTAGAGTACAGTCAATCGAAAACGTTTGAAGAAATGGAATGCGTGACACCTACGAGTTCCCCCAATAAGCAATCATCCCAAAGTAAATCTTCCACTCCGTAAGCGCGGCAATGAGATACTTCCATTGAAACGAATCCTTCGTCCTCACAGTCCCAGAAGCCGTCCCAGAATCCTGTTCCAGTCGTCTATGAATGAAATCCTTCTCCCCCTGACTCAAAAAGCTCGCTCTTGCAGGACTATCAGGAAGTGTCCATGGCAACGTGCAGGCGACAACTACGGTCAAGATACCTTCGAGGATGAAAATCCATCTCCAGCCTTCAAGACCACCTACGCCGTCCATCTTTTCGATAGCAAAGGCGAGGAGTCCGGAGAAGGCGCCTGCAAGGGAAGCAGCGGAGTAAAATATTGCGATGCGGGTTTGGACTTCGAAGCGGCAGTACCATGTTGTGAGGAGGAAGGTGGCGGCTGGGAAGAAACCTGATTCTGTGAAGCCGAGGAGGGTGCGGGTTACGAGAAGGCCGTGGTAACCTTTGACGATGCCTTGGAAAGTCATGACCTAGTAGTTCGATAAGACACTGGTCATAGTCTCAAGAGATATCAAGACTTACAGTTCCCCAGGACACCATCATAATACAAATCCAGATACTTGGTCGCATGAGCTTGAGGACAATGTTGGAGGGAATCTCGAACACTAAATTGGGATATCAGCCTTTTTTTTTTGGCTAGAGTGGTAACGTAAGAAACATACCGGCATATGGAAAGAAGAAGACCGTCAAAGCTAGGTTGTATTGCGTGCTAGTCAATCCTGATAATCATTAGATGGAAAGTACGAAGACAAGCTATGTGTCGACCTTACCAAGATCGGCGTTCATGCCAGCCACTTTTGCATTTCCAATGTTACCACGATCAAGGAAGCCTAGGACGTAAAGAAGTGTCAACATAGGCAAAAGGCGAAAGTCAACCTTTCGCATAATTGCTCGCGTCTCCTTGTCATGGTACTTAGGTTGCTACAATTAATTAGCAGAGCTATCATGAACCAACCATTTATAATCTTACATTAGACTCATCTAATCCTGCAGCATTCTCAAGCCCGACTTTCTCGAGATGATCACTTCCATCCTTCTCCTCATCATGAGTGTTCGAACGTTCTAATACTTGCTTCTCTGTGACATTCTGCTCGGCATTGATAGCGGCCATGATGATCTGGTTTGAAGACTTGAAAAGAAACGAACATAGGATGATAGTCTAGCATGATGAAGGAAGCCTCAACATATAAAGACTCTGATCTCATGGACTTTGGTTGGAATTTAGGTCGCTTCTCCCCACAGCTTCCCCGGTCTAACCCCGCGTCCCCGCACTGAAGTACGTGAGTGACAGCTCGAGGAGCTACCCACGAGCTACACCATGTAACCGCCACCCAATCAAGGAGCTTTGATGATTTCCACAATCTTGGTTATGGGTTTTGTCCCTTGTCATTAAGGGGTTTCCGTCTTACTAAATGATACATCAGGCCATTACATATCTGGCTGTCATTTTGAGGTCTGCATAAAACGTTCTTACATCCGCTAATATTTGTCGTATGGTATACGCATCCGACCCCGCTTTGACTAGCAAACGCTGGTCACCTCCACACTTTGTCACAAAACTCGCACAACACTCCGCGGACACGCAAGTAAAATGACACAAAAAACTCACAGCACAACCGGTGTTCTGACCGAGCCTCTGAATATGGCGGAAAGGAATAATGAGGCACTATTGACGGAGCGGATCCATCTTTTGGGACTAGGGAGTATTGGAACTCTGACAGCACATTGTTTAAGGGGTCTATCGGAACCGCCACCAGTCTCATTGCTACTCCACCGGCCTGCTCTGTTCGAGGAATTTCAATCAAGGAATGGGAAAATTAAATTGACAGACAAAAGTACGGGCCAAAACAATGAGCAAGGCGGCTTCGATGCTGATCTGTTGGAGTACAATGACGGTAGCAATGTTGGTCACTGGAGATTCTCCCAAGGAACGGACACAACACCTCGTTGTGCAAAGGAGATACTGAACTCTGGGGAGACTTATATATACTCGTTGATCGTGACCGTGAAAGGTCCAGCTACAGTCAGTGCTCTTCGCGCTATAAAACACAGAGTGAACGCTGAATCAACAATATGTCTTCTACAAAACGGCATGGGCCAAATTGAAGAACTTAACGACGAGGTGTTTCCCGATCCTGCTCTCCGGCCGACTTACTTGATCGGGATTGTACATCACGGTGCTCACATGGCTGGCCAGTTCTCCGTGAATCATGCTGGAGCTGGAACTTTAGCACTCGGGGTGGTCCGAGATGTCGACAAACACCCATTCGTTCATAAATCCCAGCAGAACGATGTTGGTGAGGATGTCCTACTTTCTAATCCATCCGCATCGTATATATTGCGAATCCTACAGAGCTCGCCGGTCCTAGCATGTACCGTCTTGCCGCATTTGGAGATCCTCCAACGGCAGCTTGAGAAATTGGCCATGAACGCAGTATTAAATCCCTTGACAGCACTCCTAGATGTGCATAATGGAGCTATGCTTAGGAATGCTCCTTGGGAAACAGTCCAGGGTATGCTCCTAGCAGAGATATCTCTCGTCTTCCAAGCCTTGCCAGAACTCCAGGAGTCGCCCAATGTGTCTGCAAGGTTCTCCTTGGAGCGTCTTAAAACACTGTTTGTGGAGCTCAGTGAGGTTACAGCAAGGAATTCAAGTAGCATGCGAGAGGACGTTCGGAATGCAAAGGGAACAGAGATCAATTATATCAATGGATATATTGTCAGTCGCGGAGAGGAACTCGGTATAAGTTGCGTGCTGAACCGGATGATTTTGGAGCTGGTAAAAGGAAAAACTCTGTCCCAGGAGAAATAGATTAGTGCACTTTATTACAGTATTAGATGCCTCTCAATTAACTTACCATCATTTGCTTCGCCTCGTTTGTACATTAGAGCAAGAATGAACTAGACAAGATAGACAACAAATAAGGTTGTACGTATTAGACCATGACGACGCCGACGTCGTGACCTCTCATCGATCTAGGAACACGATGCGATTGCTGCCTCAGGCACCAAGGGATTTGTGCCTATACGCTTTCCTACTTCTCCACTGCCTTTTATCTTCTTCACAATTGCATTGCAAATTCACCGATTCTTTACGACGAGAATGGTGCAAAGCCTTATCCTAGCTGAGTCCCCGAGATCTGATATGGCGGTTTCTATGCCAAAGATCATTCGAATTGGAGGACTCCAACTGACTGCTGTTCGAGCAATCTAAACAGACCTGATTCTGTAGCAAACCCTAAACTTGTATCTTCAAGGTGATTTTCTTCCAATTTCGCATCACTTTTTATCATATGGATTATACTGAAAAGCTAATTTAGATTCTAGCATGGAAGCATTTCTATTGCTGGCTTGGTATCATTGCTTCTTAAGTATTTACGACACATCAAATGGTTCTTCCACCATCGACCTCCAAGTTCACACCAGTGATGAAACTACCTTCGTCACTTGCTAAGAACAAAGCAGCATTTGCAATGTCAATGGTCTCAGTCAAGCGTCCAAGAGGAACATTTCCGAGGAATTTCTGTCTGTTCTCTGGGGTGTCTGGAACACCAGCAAAACTCTCGAATCTATAGATGTTGTCAGCATATCTTTTCAGGGCAGGTGCCGCAGGCGCAACTCACAATCCTGTACCACTCAATAGAGGGCAGATGCTGTTGACTCTGATTTGATGGGGTCCATACTCAAGTGCAAGACCCTTAGTTGCCTTAGAGTTTTTGGTTAGCACTTTTTCCTATAGAGTGCCATGATGGCTATTTGGAGCCTCCAAAACTCACGTTTGAGACGGCACCTTTGCTTGCGTTATACCAAACCAATCCTTGTCGAGGTCTATCCGCACCACAACTCGAAATGTTCACAACAACACCCCCCTTCTTCTCGATGAATAATGGAAAGACTGCTCCCACAGAGTGGAAAACGCTCAACACGTTCACGTCAAAGCACTTGACATAATCAGATTCGGTCACTTCCAGTGTTGGCTTGTTCTTGTAGCTTGTTCCAGCATTGTTGACCAAAATGTCGATTGTCCCGAATTCTTTGATAGTTGTAGCCACGGCAGCGTCCCAGTCGGCACGTTTTGCAACATTCATTTGCTGGACTTTGATAGATCCTGGATATTTTGCTGCGATAACCTCTGCGCCTGTGGTATTGATGTCGCCAATGAAGACCTTTGCACCTTGTTTGGCGTATAGCTCGGAGATTGCGGCACCGAAACCAGATCCACCACCTATCAAATGCGTATCTTAGCAGAACTCTCAAGCGGACGGATCAACTGGAATCGTACCTGTGACGATTGCCACCTTTCCAGCCAATCTTCCTGATTCACCTCCCATTTTGAGTTTTTGTATCTCCGAAGAAGATTTTGAGGGGCGAAGTTCAAATTTGAAGAAATTGGTTGTTCTAGTTGATTTGCTGAGTAGTGTTTGAATTGAGTTGTTTTTCTCAAGTATCAATGGCGGGGTAGATAAGGAGGCATATATCATGTTTCGCAATCAACCTCTGTATAAGTCAATCTTTCCGATGTCGGGTGAACATCGGCATGGAGGGGTCGTCAATCGGAATCTGGGGGTGGGGAGGGTAGCATCATGCGGGGAAGCAGAATCTAGTGGGGGATTGACCACCTAGTTCTCTTTTCACAGGATGGAGATGGACATTGCGACAATGGGGACGCAATTGCACATGGACTCGGGCTGCTCCATGCTAAGCAATGATGACTTGTGCGTTGCCTTTGTTTGGCAGTGGGTCGACACTGGACCCAAGCGGGAATTTGTCCAAGAAAGCCTACTTTGTAAGTCATCATAATCTAGGTAGTGGTAATTCCTTGTCTATATCGACGATTCTTACTGAATTCATTCCTGTCGTCTCAGATCTTTCCGTCACTAGCTTCGACGAGTATCAACAATTGAATACTTCGGAGTTCCCCACCACTATGCTTCCCATCTTGGTTGCATGAGGACAAAAACTCTGGATTTTTTATGTCAGTCTATACTCCGATCCGATGCCGGACAATCTCTTCATTTCTATGCTTTTTATATCTTTATATCAATGGTACAGATAGACAACTTTCCTTACACATCAATCTCTCCATCACATCACAATACCTTTCCCATTCCTAACAACCTCTTTCCCAGTATCACCATATAAGCTATACACACCATGGGTTCCAACGAAAAACCACAATTCAACATCCTGGTCCTCGGAGGCGATGGAATCGGCCCAGAAGTAACCGACCAAGCAACCTCAATCCTCGAGCTCCTCTCCGCATCACCCTCCTCCCGAGCCTCCTTCAAACTTCTCCCCCGTCTCTTCGGGGGCTGCTCAATAGATGCCCACGGCGTCTCTGTCACCGAAGAAGTTCTTCAAGAGGGTCGTGATTGCGATGCAATCCTCATGGGCGCTGTCGGCGGTCCCAAATGGGACGGCAAACGCCGCGGCTTCGAAGGCCCTGAAGGCGCCACCCTTCGCCTTCGAGAAGTCACAGACGTCTACGCGAACATCCGTCCCTGTTCATACTTCCCCGGCGGGCGGACGCCACTCAAGGAGGAACTCGTCAAAGGCACGAAGTTCATCGTGCTCAGGGAAAATTGCTCTGGTGCGTTCTATGGTCCTAAAGTCGAGGAACCAGATTTCGCAAGTGATGAGTGGAGTTATACACGTCCCGAAGTCGAGCGCGTGGCACGTATGGCTGCTCACCTTGCCTTGTCCCCAGCCGTGGATGTGAAGCGTGTTATCAGCTGCGACAAAGATAACGTGCTCGCGTCATCCCGACTCTGGCGCCGTATTGTGCAGGAGACGATAAGCAAGGAGTTTCCAGAGGTCGATATCCAGCATCAACTCGCGGACTCCGCTACGGCACTCATGATGATGAAACCGACTAGTTTCAATGGCGTCGTGCTAGCGGATAACACGTTCGGTGACTTACTCTCCGATCTCGCGGGAGTTATTCCAGGGACGCTGGGTGTGCTTCCGAGTGCTTGTCTTGCGGATCTGCCGGTTAAGAAATGGGGGGATAAACCCATTAAGGGGTTCTATGAACCTGTTCATGGGAGTGCGCCAGATATCGCTGGGCAAGGGATTGCCAATCCGATTGGTGCTATTCTTAGTGTGGCTTTGTTGTTGAGGTATAGCTTTGGGTTGGAGGAGGAGGCTCAGGCGGTGGAGAAAGCAGTTGATAATGCGCTTGCCACGGGATTGAGGACGGGGGATATGGGAGGAAAGGTGAAGTGTACGGAAATGGGGGCGGAGGTGAGGAAACAGTTGAGTGTGTTGCTTGAGAAGGGACTATGAATAGAGAATTATTTAGGCGTTATATATCTGAAAATTTAGTGTTAAACAGCGGCTTCATGTGATGCTTTATATTGATGATCGACGACTTCTGTTTGTGACTAGCGAATAAATAATTGCTTTAATTTCGTAATAGATGTAAGTATAAGGGACTGGGTTCTATAGTCCTAGTGTCTGGGGACTACTGCTTGTAATCTATACACTTGTGACTACGCACCCTACTATAAATTATATGGACCTTTTCTATAATCGTTCTGTAACCACACACACTCTATTTATATTATAATCTGAGAGTTTTATTTAGCTAACAGTCTCCAGTAAAATATACTTTTCGGAAAATCATATTTATAGGTCCAAAATCCTAGTATTTCGTATACCAGTCACCTGCTGCGATATACGCCACCATCCTAATAGGTATACTCTCATGAAGTATATTAAATGTTTCCTTTAGAATAAGGTTCTAATAATCTTTAAGGGCCTCCTATATAGCCTGGTATTCACTTTCTAAATCGCTTATATTCGCAGAGGACGCGGGGTATTACTTCACTAGGAGCTTCTTCAGGAGCTACTAATCGTGCTTATTAGGTTCAGATCCGGGCTTTAAGGTGGCCAATCTGTTCAAGGTATACTATTATCGATAAATTATTGACTAACTGAGTGGGCAGTAAGAAATAGAGAGTATTACACTATCTAAGTATATAACCTGCATCCTTATAGTCGACTTGAGGGAAGTGAGTTATGGTGGTACGGCATTGTGATAAAAGAAGGTTAGTTTTTAAATTTCGCTTAAAACCAGTGGCGCGTGACTGTAAACTTCATCTTAAGCAAATCAATGGCGCAATACTGTCTTGATTCGATTCGAAGGACTCTCCATCCATTATCCCTTAGGTGTAGCAATCACCAATCAGCGTAAAGATCTGGACCTAGCAAACACCTCATTCTAGTAAATCAAGTCGCACAGCAAACTCGCAGCTATAACATCCCATAGAACACGCCATCCCTAGATCCCCATAATATCACCAAGCACCACCTCATGTCTCCTCTTAATCTTCCTAATTTCATCCAAAGTCTTCTCAAGCTCCTCGTTATCCTTACCAGTATCTTGGTTCTCAGCACCAACTTTGCTTACAGCCCCAGTCGACGTCGACATCGCCATCTCAACATCGTTATCCACGAGGTCAAGAATTTTAACGACAGCAAGCTGAAGGGCGTAGAAAGTGGTCTTGATCAGCTTTGTTATATTCGTTTCAATCTTGGCCGAGATATGTGGGAAGAGCGTGCCGTCTGTGATACGGCCTTGAACGATGGAGCGTTGGCGGGCGGCTTTTCCGGTACCTGTGGGTGTGGAGGATGTTAGTGTGGTGAGTGAGAATTGGTGTTGAGGTTTGGAGAGGTACTGACCGCTTTCAGCTGCGGCACGGCGGTATGCTGGGATTATCTCGGTAGCGATGTATGAGGATTGATTTGGCTCGGATGCGTAGCGTTGGATGAGTCTAGAATTTGTTAGAGAGGACAATGGGCAGGATTGAGTAGAGGGGCGGATGGAGCTAAAGCAGGATTGGCGTACTTCACTTCACGGCTGAAGCTCTGCTGTGACAGACTGAACTTGTATTCAATATCTTGGATCCTAAACCCAATCCCTCGAACCACAGGATCCGCGAAGCCGTGTTCTGTTCATACCGTCAGACCAGAATAATTTCGCCCCACGAAAGGGGACTTGTACCTTTGAGGTGAGTTGTTATTTTCAGAAAGCAAGCTTTAATCGATTCGAGGAGTTTGCCGAAAACGACTGGAATTTCGTCTTGTAACAAATTCCACTGGAAATCTAGCTCCATTCTCATTTTCCATATAAGCTCGGAATTCCAGTTCACGGCACCCCGTTTTTCGGTATAGTGTTCGCCGTTGCGAAGACACCACGCGTTGTATTGGCCTGTGTAAATAGTGTCAGTAAAACCAACTAGTGGGAAATTCTTATGTGACGCATTCACTCCAATGCCACTGCTTCATGTTAGATTCAAATGCATTTTAGTGTGGAAGGGATTTTACCTACACTCGACCACGAACGACCTCTCAGCTCTGCTGCTCTTTCCCAATGTTCATTCCGGTTCTCTTCTATGCAGTTTGTAAAACTTCTCGCAGAGGATTCTAAGGAACGAGCTCACCTAAGAATTCAGAAAGCACCTCGCGAAAGGTTCCCTGAAATTGGCATTCATACTTCTCGACTGCTTCGAAAACCTCCAAGAATGAGCCTATTGCAATAACAATCCCGGCCAGTACTTACCTCTGTTCTTGTCTCGTTCAAAGCGTCATCAATCGATATTTCCGGTACCTCATCCTCGACCTGTGGCAGTGGGGGAGTACTTGCATAAAGCTCTACAGAGTTAAGAAGACTCGATAAAGTTGATTTTAAAAAATGTTGTGCTTCGAGAAGCTGGGACGCCGCAGTTATAGTATGGCAAAAGCGGCGGAGCTCAGGGATCCCGCTAGCGCGAACCATCTCAGTATTTCCCTTTCTTGAAAATTTTTCGTATGTGGTGTTAGAGACACAGAAGACGTCCAGGTTGCCTCCGGGTACTTTAGAAGAGTAGGCATTTTGGAGACCCTCCCGGACACTGTTGTTTCGAGCGTTGATAAAAAGGAATTCTTGCCTAGAGGTGTGTGAGATTACCAAAAGCTTCTGTGGGAAGATTATTCGAACTCACTTTCGCTTTAAACGTTTCTTTAGAGATTTGTCGTTTCTTTTTTTAGCTTCTTCGATGTCTTTGTCGAGCTGTTCCATCACGGAGGATTGTATATCCTCATTAGGGCCGCAAAACTCTCTTCTTGCGGTCTTTTGGTTAATATCCTAGAACATGTAAGCTTCTTAAACTTCACTGAAGTAAAAAAAGGTAATTTGCCTCAGATTTTGTGCAGATGACAGCTAACTTTAAACTTTTCCCACCAGACTCTTCCCATTCTACTGAAACGTGTCGGGCGAGAACCTGATAGAGCGATGACTTCAGAGACTGGTCGGTGACAGCACGAGATATTTTGGCGACGATGAAAATATTATCACACTTTACTAGATACTCTTGGGTTGCTCGCACTCTTGCTAGGTTAGTATCCTGCAAGCCTAGTTTTATTTTCATTAGTTTCTGGGATTTAATTTCTTCTGATTCCACATACCCGGTAAGTCAGCAAGAACAACCCCCGTCTTCAGCACTTGAGCACTCAAGTAAACGCTGAAATCCCAATTAGCAGTTGTAAATGGTTGGGCCAAGAACTGATCGTACCGAATGATTTTTGTAAAGGGCCAGAATTTGTCCTGCATGAAAACACTCGTCATCCCACAACACTCCTCCGCGTTCTCAGCAGTAGCCTTCCATTTTCCAGACTCCTCACTATCTGGCCACTCAAGCTCATGAGCCCACCGAATCAATTGATCAGCCGCCCGCTCCAGCCCCGAGTCAGACATATCTTTCAACAAGTTGCCTTTGTTAAAAGCGCTCTGATGTTTGAAAGCCGCTTCCAGTGCAGACCAAGCTTGCTCAGACTCTCTCTGACAACGATCATACTCCTTCGAATCCACCTCATCCTCTTCCATGTGAGGAAGGAACAGTTGGCGATAGTTCCAGAGAAGTTCTTTGATGATATTTTCGACCTCTGGCTTGGAGAGATATTCCACTTCAACAGTGATAGGTGCTGTATGAGAACTAGTCTTTTGTCTGTATTCGGTCACTACTGAGGTGCACGCTGCACCAATATCCCCCTGTACGAATGTGAGCTTTGGACCTTTTTTGACATGAGGAAAATAACTTGCGGTTTTGGCAATCTCTGGGAAATGGAGAAGTGCATTGATCAGACTACTCTTCCCTGCAAGATCATCAGCCGAATTTGGAAAGTAATTTTATAAAAAGGTCATTCATTACCTTCACCTGAATCTCCTAACACCGCAATTGTCCTTGTTTCAGAGCTCTGCCAAGTACTCAAAGCCTTAGCATCATCAAATAATCTTTTCAAATTGGATTTCGGCTCAGAAGATCCAATCAACTTCTCGATGGTGTTAAGTGTACTCTTTGCGATGTCAAGACCATCTAGCAACGCCGTCTGAAATTTTGGAGTGAAGAAGGGCTCCAGAGGAGCCTCTTCATTTCGGATATCGTACGGGCTTGAAAAGTCATTGATATCACTAACAACCGATACATCAGATACACTCCGTTCACGAGAGAACTGTGGACTGGGACTTCCAAGCATTTCTTGGGCAGGTGATGGAGAAGCTGCTGGCGGAGTTCGAGGCCTGACATTCAAGTAATCTTCAACTAACTTGGGAGTTCCTAGTCTGGGCGGGTCACTCTCAATAGGGACTAAGATCTTTTCATCCGAATACATTGTACGTAAAGGCTGCAGGATCTCATGGTCTTGTGTTGCCAAGAATGGTAATGACGAATTCCCTAATACTATTGGAGGGCTAAGTAATGATGGCTTAGATGCCACCTCCAGATCATCCGATGGTGTGGTTGTTATGTTATGAAGGCCTCCTAATGTAATTTTATCTTCACTATGACTGCTCACAGAGATGTTGGTTGTCTGGTCAAGTTTGGATCCTGTTCCAAGCAGATCCGAGGATCCAACAGAAAGGCAATGTTCAGTTGTGGTATGATCTGCACCATCGTGAGGAAGTAGACGAGTCGAACTTCCAGCGGCAGTTGAAGGCGATAGGTCTGATCTTGATGGCGCCACCCCTGGGCTCAGAATTTCCTGTGAAACTCCAGAGCCCCCACTTTTTCTTCTCTTAGACCTCAATGGTAGGATTTTCCGTCCCTCCATATACGTAGGAGTCGAAGAACTAGAAGACGGAGATGACATTTCGATAGAACTGAATGAATATCAAAAAGATCAAATCTACTTGGAATTGATATGAGAGAAGAGAACGGAGGTTGGAAGGTAGAGCGCTTGAATCTCATGATAAATTAACGTCGCTAACCCGGCTAATGCAGAGGCCTCTCTGCCACCTTACTGCATGGGTGGTTCGAAAAAAGCCCAATCACAGCCGTTGAAACTCATAAGGGGATGCAAGCAGAGTGGTACCGGCGCTTACAACGTGCAGGGGTATATAAAGGTAAAATGACGCTATAGAATTCGACCATAGGGAGGCCAGAAAGAGTTATCCTGACCAGGTGATTGGTCAGAACACTCGGATATTTGATAATATTTCGACTCACCTAACATTTATTACCATTTGGAGGTTGTAGCCCACGTCCGGATAAGCCATGATATGGTTCCGCTGTCTATTAAAGACGATTACGGGAAATTATAAGGTCTTTTGCGTCCGTGTTTTAGGCAAGCAAAGATCCAGGTCCTTGTCATCTCCTCCACCTCTATTATTTGTGAGGTTCCTCCAACTCGACCCTAGCATCCACCTCGAACTCTGAAGAGCATTCGGATAAGCTTCTCTATAGCAGTGCTCATAAACGTAAGTATCCAGCTCGAATCGACCCATGGGGTAGTTGGCACCATGTCGCCTTAGCATGACAATACACATGTATCCTCAGAGATACGGACCTCATGTGCACATCTGGAATGCTCTGCAGATACCGGGGCTTGGTATGGCGTGGGTGCAAACTCTTTGCGCCTCGCTATAGGTCCCACCCATGGTCTCCGGGTCTGAGCGACTCCTTCCGCGTCTCTGAAAGCAAGTATGTTTAACGCATTTCCTTTCAGTATTAAATATGTAAGGAGGTGGCCATTGGGACCAACAAATATCTGTCTGACTCGTACCTTATCGCCAACTGCTTCAACGGCCTTCTTTATTTCTTCGACTTTCCGGTATTTGTAATTGCCACCGTAGAGCGCATGTGAATTGAGACCATCTTCACCAAGCAGGATCCACCGACATTTTAATCTCAATTATAAGGCCCGTACTGCATTTGATTCAAATCCGTCCGAATCCAACGCTTGCTGAGAGTTCCGAGAAGCGAAGTCGCGATTCGAAGATTGTGAGTTGGAGTGCGGGGTTCTTTCTGTGGGGGCAAATGCAAGGATTCCCTGCGCTACATATGCCGATTATGGTGATTTGTATTGGTAGTGGTGCGGAGCGGTTTGTAATGGTTGGTCAATTGACCTCAAATATGTGTGTGAATGAGAAAGATACAGAGAGAAAGAGCTCACTACCACCAGGATCTTTGTACCCAGTTCCTCAAACCTAGGTGAGACTTGTTGAAGACGACAAAGTCAGGAAGCAGATCGTTCGAGGACCGAGAAGAGAGCGGCGAAAGGCTGCGGCGTATCGAAGGGACGCCTGGAGAGAAACCCACAGTCATAGGGCTCCAAAGCTTACAGACTACAAAGGCTCAAAAGGTCCAGCATCTTACTCAATACAGCATGCTTATTCAGCTTAGTTGATGCTCGGATTCAAGCTTCCAAAGCTAAACGTAGTGATTGGGCCATCGTGCTCGAAGGGTATTCACTACATCATCAGTCAGTTCTTGGAGAAACTAATACTAAGATAATACAGACTAGGCGCCGCGCATTGGAGTCTTGAAAGAGGGGACTATAATTGAGGGCGAAGATAGCAAGTAATAGAGTTGCGAGCAAGCTGAAATATGAGAGGATCTTATAGACAACATCGAAAGGCAGCAGGTGTAGGAATCGAGGGGGTCTTACCAGAAGCGGCCAGGATGAGGTAGCAGTCACGTGGTTTTCAATTAGAACTGAGTCTGTATAGCAAATGTAAGCTGATAATACAATTCAATTGCTATTTTGAGTTGAGCACGGCCTACCTATGAAACGGCCTTTCGCTCTGAGTTATATGAAGATTTCAAATTAACAAGTGTGATTACGTGCCATCCTAAAGGTATTTCACAATGATTATGGTATCAAATTGTATATCGAGGTTTGTACATATAATCCTTTCCACATATATACAACCCTTTCTCCTCCCAGATATTACTTAACTCCCACCCCATCATCCAATTTTAAATACTCACAAGAATCTCAAATCTTCAAGAATCGCTTTCTGCTAAAGATACTGATCGTTTCAAAGACACTGAGAGTATCAAGGAGAGTTGACTGGGTTTCAAGTCGTCCCAAATTGACAAACAAATAGACCGGGCTAGTCATTGCCTCCATATTGTACCCGTTTAGTTTAACTAGATCCAGGGGACGCCGAGGTAGCTGGTGCCGTTATGGCCTTGAACGTCATTGTTTAGACTTTGCTTGAGGTGGTTGGGGCTTTTGACGTAGCTGAAGAGTCCTTGGTCGTGGTCGATGTTGCACTTTCCTTCCACAATCCTAAGTCTGAAAGCTTGAGGACTGTGGGGTCCTCATAAACCTTCTTCTTGAAGGCAAGGTTATTGTAGGTGTCGGACTCGATGAAATCTCCATTCCAGGTAACGAAGTAACTCCAGTCTGCATGGTATAGCTTCAAGAGGTCTGGGTCAGGGATAGCCCCCACTTCTGGAAGTGTTACCATCTTCTTGTCACCAACGGAAGAGCGGAGTTGCTGGTATTGTACGCTTATTGGGCCATGGTCACCAATTGGAGGATAAGAGTCATAGCCAACAATATCAACGACATCATCGCCTGGATACCAACTGGGATTCACTGTATTCCCCACCCAGATCAGGTTGCGTAGTTTGTGAACTGTGGTGAAGCGGGTATACATCAAGCGGTACAACGCTTTGAAACTCTCCGGTCCATAAGCACCCCACCAAAACCAGGTTCCATCAGCCTCATGGAGCGGACGCCAAAGCACCGGGACGTTTGCGGCTTGCAGGCGAAGGAGTTGAGTGGCAATAGCATCCATGTCGCGAAGTAGGAGTGCATAATTCGGACTGTTGGGATTGAGAGCAGCAGTGAGGTTGAATGTAGTGGCATAAGTGTAGAATCCAGACCACCACTTAACAGTATCGTTGTTGATGAGATCACTAGCACTACTTAGAAAAATAAAGGAAAACATAGAATAGAACTCACGTTGGAGCATTCCAATGCCATTGGATCGACACAATACCGTTTCTTGCGTCCCAGGCAATAGCCTCTTCGATGGCCGTGCTAGCCCCCACTCCGTATTCCTGTAGTTTGTTAGAGATGATACGAAACTTGGGATAAATAGCTTACGATACGACTAGGACTATAGTCTATAAGATCAAGCCCTATAATTGCTGGAGTTTTGCCAACATTTGCCTCCAACCATTTTACCCCACTCATCTCCGACTGGCCAGAGAATATTTGCCCAGACCCATACTTGGATAGTAGCTTGCTGTAAAGTGCGTGAGCTACAGGAAGCGGACTTGGATTAATCAATAACGTGTTAATTTGATGTGGTGGTGGGGCAGGAGCCGGAGTGACCGAGACATAGTCGATGAGATACCAACCCCTGACAGCAAGTCAGCATTGGTTAGTCTTGCTATTGCCAGAGACTTACCAGTTAGTTTGGAATTGAATGGTGTTGTTCCCTGCATTCAAAAGAACTTGTCCTCCCGAAACATTGGCCCAACGTGTAGTCGCGCCAGTCATATCTTCGAAAGCAATCGATGAGGACGTAACGCCGTTGAGGACCATGGTCGTTTGCTTGCCTCCGTACGGTGCATCATAACGGACCACAATGTCGTACAAAGACTGTTTTGCGCTATATAGTGTGAGGGTGAGGCTGTCTGTGGCGCTGTCGAAACTCTCTACATAGCCAGTGCCAGAGTACCCGGCGACGGACGTAGCAGTCAAGACACCGTTGAAGATACCATCCTCAGCCTCCGCTTTCGCGCCATTGGTCACATCAACTACCTTGACTGGCGTTTCGGGAGTTGGAACAACAGAAATAGCATCGATATAGTAATATCCCCAGAAGCTTACGAGTTTCACGGTATTGATGCCTGCTTTCAAGGTGTACGAGCCAGCCGCTGCACTCGTCCAGGCTGAGGTGGTACTGTTTTTGAGCGCTACATCAGTCGTAGCCCCACCGTTGACCGAAAAGGTCGTATACTTGTCCCCGAATTGGGCACTATAGACAATTCCAATATCGTAACTACCAGCTGCTGGTGCACTTATCGAGACGGTGAGGGTATCGGCTACATCGTCCCAACCAGCTACATATCCAGTTCCAGTAAACCCGGGGGAGGCGGATTCAATAGCAAGAACACCAGTCGTAATTCCGGATTCTGCCTCGAAAAGTACTGCAGATACTATAGACGCAGTAGTAAGCAGTGAGAGCACCGAAGAACGCATCGTGGAATGTGATAGTGATCATTAAAAGAATTACATCATGAAGAGGGGTACGCGCCTATTTATATTAAAAAAACCTGAGAAGCATCTGAATCCACAAAAACTTTTTTTCGTAAATGAAACGGAGAAACTACTCTGTGACAGGTAGAAATGGAGATGTGGTCCGGATCCCGAATTAGCGTCGTTCTCTAAATACCATATTGACTTACGAGTACCCTCCCAGTATACCACGCCAAGACGGGCGGGGTGTCTTAATTTACCCGTACCGGTGGCGGCTATATAGAGACGTTGGAGGTAAAACCTTAAAAATATATTTCTTAAGCCCATGAACTTTTACCTCCTCCCTAAATAGATTGAGTATAACGATTTCGGAATAACTTGCGGAGTATTTTCTATAACAAGTCGTTAGGGTTTAATGTTAAATAGGTAATATAATCTATAACATGTTGTAAGATTATACAACTTAGAAGCTGACTTATAGCTTTATACTAGAAGAAAAGGGTAAATATTATAAATTATAGTTCATACTAAAATTACATGAATAGTTCAATATTCTAGGAATATTAATATAGTATAAAAGACTATAAAAAGAGATCTAGAGGTTATAATTAAATACCCTATAACAACTGTTGAATTATCACATGGGGTCACGCACGTGACAGCTTTCGAGCCTTAAGCTTGCTTCTTGCACACTTACCATTTCTGTACGCTATTTATCAATTTATCTAGTACCACCAAAGTGCTGATTTGCACGTATGTTCTACTAAATTAGAAAGAAAGTACAAAATATGTACGCACATCTGGATTTATCAAGACGAATTACATATCAACGGGTTGGCGTATACCGGCACGAAGGAATAAGCCATTCTGTTCAGAATTGGTTATTTCTCCCTTGACTTCTTTATTTGAGGGACTCCTAATCCAACCCCCGAAACTTACTATCCTTCCAAACTCCCTCATAGACCAACGGAAAGATTTATGCGGCTTCAAACCCAGTCCAAAAATCGTGATCAGCAGCTATTACCATTATTCCTGTATAACACATCGTCTATCTCGCGAATGGACAGCGTTGGTAAAGACTTGGATCCAAGTTCCACTCTGTAGTGAAATTGTAAGAATTAATGGCGTCTCGTTCTGATATGAATAGGGTTATCCATCCTTATCCTGACATCACTTTCGTTCTAAGAGAAATTCGCCTTTGAAGATGACGAAAATCTCTGTCATAGAAACAACAGGTGGTGCCAGAATTCCATGCGCACAGGCCACGCACACTATAATCAAAAAGTCGATAAAAGTAAGTATATATTTATATTATATGACACCATTACCACTTATTACCCCTAATAGGACCCCTATCTGATCTAATAATCTCGGCGCATCTTCTAGGCATATCAGCGAGACGGTGACCTATCTCCTCTAGTACAATCTTATCCCATTCCTCCTCTAAAGCCTCCTTCATCTCCTCATCTGAATCAAATACTCTACGCCATATTCTTTGCTTAATAATAGCCTAAATATCTTTAATAGGATTTAAATCAGGGCTCTGGGCAGGAGGGTGGGCAAGATTTTAGATATCGTACGCCTCTTTATACTCCTGCGCAAGGCCTCTTTTACGCGTGCTATAAGAGGGGTTCCTCACCCTCCTGAAGAAGCCACGATTTATCACCAATCTCTTACATAGATTTGATAGCTTGATAAAATAGGCAAGAGACGCTCCACGTAGTATTTTTAGGTCATTGCATTGCCTCTGACCTTGATTTCTAATTTATAAGGCTTGCCTGCTTCCCATTCCTGTATCCTTACGTAGTATTCGGACTTGGTTTCTGTTATAGGACGACGGCAAGGTTTAGAGGGTTAAGGAGGAGTCTCTATAGTTCCTTCTTTGCCATTGTAAAACCCCAACTTATCTGCTTTACCCCACCAAGAAATCTAAACGGCGATATAAAATCGGACCCCTTCTAATAGAGGCCTCTCCTCGATATTCTCTGGGTTATTTCGCTTTCCTTGCTCCCAAGTAAATCGACCTTGAGTCTATGATGAAAGGTCGATATATGCTTCATCTATGTAAATAATATGATCAAAGAAGCCGAATATAGGAGCGGAGATATACTAAGAGTCGTAGGTGTATCGTTCCTGGCGATTCTTGGTCGATATAACCTTCTTGATAAAGGCGTAAAGGTACCGGCTACCTCCTTTAGTAAATTCCTTCATTTTACGTTGTAATTAGCACCTCGCGACAGGTATACTACAGTAAGCTTCGTACGGCTGCTTTCGTAGGGGATTTCGAGAAGGTAAAACAAGTGTCTGATATATCTATTTAGTGGCTTTTAACTTCCTCCCAAGTATATAAGACCTCTGCCGGGTCCTCTGCTTTTCTAAGGAGCCTATATTCTGGTACTGATTCTTCCATTTACGGCTACAAGACTCAGTAATCCCACAGTCCTTAGAAATGCGACGTAATGACTTATGTCCACTATGAGCTAGTGCATCGATAAACTTACTCTCTCTTAGGGTTGTAGCTTCTTTACCAGCAAGAAGCTCAGGTGAAGGGGTTCGGAAAGGATTCGTACGCGTTGGTGGTGCCATAATGAGAGTCGAATAAGGCATTTACTTTCTAAAAATGTCACAATTGTTGATTTTTGATTTTGGTGTTATATGGCCTGTATGCATGGAATTCTGACACCCCCTGTTGGAATATAGCTTAGAATTTGTAATACCGACCGAGAGAATCAGGCCTTCGATTGAAGTGTTTCGACCGCTTATATCGAAAATATGAACGTCGCGTCCTATAGAGTGATTACGGCGTGGCATCTTGGACGGAGTCTTTTTGCGTGGTAGGGGGAGGGGGCATCTAGGGAGTGTTGTAGAACGTCTATAGGGTGTGGTAGAACTTCTACTGGGCGTGGCAAAGTGTTTTTGGTATTCTCTCCGATGATCCTCTCAAGCTGTAAGAGGGCTGTGGGATGTGTGGAGGTGCAGTCTGAGTCTGAGGAGCTGGAGTGATTAGAAGACGACATCACGAGACTTTTCAAAGCATGTAGCATACACGAAGGGAAACAGCAGGCGCGTCTGAGGGGAAATGTTGAAACGGCGAGCCATGGTTGGAGTTGGGATTGTGGAAGCTAAAAACACGCGGCCGAAGTTTAATGAGTCATCCGTATGCTCTGTCTCCGTATGCTTTTTGGAGGGTCACGAAGAAAGTGACGCTTCCATCCAGTTGGTGATGCTAGCACGGTTGAAAGCAGCTAGTGATGGAAAAGGGAGACTTGAGAGTGACAGAATGGACGAAGTTCAGAGGAAGACTGAAATCGAGTAAGGAGGTGAAACGAGCTTGCTAGAAATCACAACGTCAGATAACCGGCTCCTTTAGTTTCGCAGGGTATAGATTATCCAAGAAATTATATTGCACCTTATATAAATATTGTATATGGCAAAATAAATCATAGACTGGAGCGCTTCGCCATGGAAATCATTAACCACGATATCCTGTGGTCAGATAGTGACTGTTCACAGCTCAAGTCGAGCTAGGAGTCCGTCTTGCTCCTAGCAGCGCAACGATAATGTGAAGCCAGACAATATAACTGGACCCTTACGATGTTGTTTGTGTGTCAAGCAACGAGGCGGAATTTGAGCCCAGCTATAGCAGCCCACTAGAAAACATCGTACGGAAATTTGCCCGTGTCTTAATTCGCACAAGAAATAGAATTCCCATCCACTGTGTCGAGTTGATCGGTATAGATAAATAGGAATCGACCCAGCATCATCTGAATATTATGATGTTGCGGGTGATCATGCTTTCTAGAACCGTCTTTCCTTGTATCACCCTCACATCTATTGCACAGCCAATGAAAGTGTATGTAGTAGAACTTGTTCATTCGCTGGTTATCGCAGTCGAACGGGTTGCATTCTCCTCGTTGAAATCAAATGGTAATCTCCAGGCCTCTCGTCTCATTTGAATCGGGAAACACAAGTCCCGCGAACGACCACGCCACTCACGTAGCCAGTTCACAGAAGTAGTATGAAGAGTAGAAGAAAAGAACGTAGAATTGCATGCATTGTCATACATCCCTTACGCCACTACCTTGACTATTGAGTGAGTTCCACACTATCTATCTATCTTCCTATGTACTGTAATGCACCCAGGCACCAATCACAATCAACAATCGGCCGAATCATCAAGAAAATATTTGCTTGCTCATTTGTCCCTGAATATGTACCACTCGCGTCGACCTCGTAATAGCTAGCGAGTAAGATCCATATGAGCAAGGCACAAATGATCATAATTCCCTCACTCCATCCATTTATTGCTCCATTCCATATCATGTGATCCACCCCCATCCACCAGTCTCTGAAGCCATAGGGCCACAGCCACCGTCACGAAAACTCAAAATATACATCCCAAATTCGTATGAACCATCCCCGTCCGTGCAAAGACGCAAATCAAGCCACCCATTTTTCATATCATCATCACGCAAGAATCGAAACGAAGGCAAACACCTCGTGAGGAAAAGGAAAAGAAACACCATATTAGAGAAAGGGAGGGGAAACGTGCGAAGAAGTCCGTGTCGCCACAGGATCGACGCCATGCCGAAAGCAAAAAGGGATTCATTCTAGGATGTCGCTCGCTCGCACGCTCCATGAAGAGAGAAGAACAGGTTCGTCAGAGAAGGAATATGCGGAGAGAGAAATGCCCATCGATCGCTCGGGAACTGTAATATCGGTTGGTCTAAGAAGTTGATGGTCGGTGTATGCCGTGTTTATTGCTGTGGCTGACCTCGTCGCTTAGGCATCCTCTCTTCGCTCTCTCTTGCTTCGGTCGTTCCATCTTCGCTTGCCAACTCGGGTCTCGAAATGTGGTGCTGTAGATGCGACATCCTTGCCAGTGCTCTCCATTGTTGAACGGACTTTGTTGCGGTACGAGTCCACTATGATATGTTAGCATGTGCCACACCACAATAGTGGTGTCACTCACAAGCTTTTTGAAGAAACACCGTCTTGTCCGCAAAAACTCTGCTCTGGTGCCAGGTCATCCGATATCCCAAATCATTGAGTCTGACTTCCTTCGATCTAATGCTTCGTCGCATCCTCGGCACCTCAACCTCGCCTTCACCACCATCGGCTAGTGGCACGTTCACTGACATACGTCCCTTCTCTTTCCGTCCGCCTCTGGAACTTCCACTCGGCTCCACCTCATCACCATCATCAAAGTCGTCCCCTTCAAAGAACCGACTACCTCTAGCACTTGGTGGCGGGCTTTGCATCTCCAACGGGAACCAGCTACGAGGATATACCGAGTTACTCTTTCGGAAAGAGTCTGGAATCTCCTTGATGTCAACGGTATCGAGGGTCACTCGAACCCTCACTCTACCACCCTTGCCTGGATCGTCTACAAGGATGAACTTTCTCTTCTTAGCTTCCGGGATATCGCCGAAAAGGGAAGTACGTTCCTCTTCATCAAGCTCGGTTTTGGAATGAGATCGTGAAGAGGCGGTAATTGGCGCGCCGTGAGCACTGTGTGGCGCAACATGCTGGCCATATATCGACGGTGGCATAGCCGCGCCGCCTACGTTTGGCCCGGGAGGATAAGACCCTGGCTGACCAGGGAAAGCGTGGGCTTGTCGAACATCGTCGCCAGCTTGAGGGGTACCGTTAGGAGCTTGGTGATGATGATGAGTGTTCTCATCAGCGAATTCATCTTCACCTAAGCAGGAAGGATCATATTAGCCTCTCACTTTAACCGGTAAGCGAATCGCGCTTCAAAAAGATGATGGGAAGCAGGTACAACAATGCGAGGACATGATGTGTAGGGTATTGGGTGACGCCAGATGAGCAACAAAAGTGCAATATGTATTATACAGGAAGCAAAAAGTGCTCTTAGACCCAGACAATTTCTTGATCCCAAATTTCCCTCCCGTTCAACAGGTATGTTCGCACGAAGGTATCATAACAAAGTAATAATATAATCACAACACAACATCACATCTGGTGAAACATACCGACTTCATCCCCTCCTTGAGTACTTCCATCTGGATGAGCGTGGTGGTGATGCATCTGAGATCCCATCGAACCACCCATGTTGGGCTTTGGCATGCTTCCTGCACTGCCTGGCCCCATGCTCTGCGCTGGAGGCATCCCTGTGGGACCCGTGGGACCGGACATGTGAGGAGGATGAGTCGCAGCTTGAACCGCCTTACGGTTATTGATCTTCGCCATTCTTCGAACGCGTCGACTCCGCAATCGAGGATCTTGATTGCTATTCCTCCAGCTGTCGACTGCTCTCTGAATCAACCCTCGCTTTCCACGAAGGCAGGGGTTCAACTCGGCCAACGCCCAACCGACAGTGTTACACTCCGTCTCGTACACCAAGCGATTGCCTCGGTACTGATCCTTGCTGCAACAAGCACGCGGGTAAACACAATTCTCGGTCTTGAACTCAGCACTCAAGGTCTCCACGTTGACAGATTCCACGTCGCATCGAATGGTATATTCCATCTTGACGCGATCGCGAGAGTATTCAAACGCGATCCATTGAACCCCGTTATTGTCTTGTCGCACAACTAATGGTGTGGTCGCTGGGATTGGACCTGGTGCAGCATTTGGGTTCACACCACTGGCGCCGTTTGGCACGTTGTTTTGCTGCATCTGAGCTCCATTTGTAGGATGTTGTGGAGGTCCTAGGGGTGCAGCTGGCTGGCGATTCATCTGAGGCACATGTGACTCCATCTTCGCCCTTGGGCTCCCCGTGATGCCCTGCTGTGGGTGTTGGCTAGCATGTTGGGGCTGCTGCATCTGATTTTGACCTTGGTTGTGAGACATCAACAGGTTTGGTTGTGAAGTCATCGCCGCATGTTGCTGCTGATGCTGCTGCTGATGTGGCGCGCCATATGGAGATGGGTTGCCTTGTGGTGGCATCGGTGGGGGATACTGCTGGTGCTGAGGCGCGCCATAGTACATTTGTGTGGTTTGTGGGATTTGAGATGTAGGCGCGCCGTACATGTGTCTTTGGTCGTGAGCTGAAGGAGACGCGACTGAAGCTGGGGAGTTCGACTGTGGAGTGTGGTATGAAATGGGGGGGTATGGACGCGACATCTGAGCCGCTGCCATGATATCTGGTGTTTCTGGAGCTGGATGCCAATTAGCCGTCGCGTTTTTTTTTTTCCTTCTTCTCCCTCTCCCCCCTTGTCACAATATCTTCTCAATTGACTTACCTGCTGAGGAATATGTTCCTGACGCGCTGGGAGTGCTGTACGGACTTGGATGCGCAGAATAGTATGGTAAGTCCTGGTTATGTTGACCACCGGCTCCTGGGGCGCTCTGTTGTGCGTATTGAGGCAGACCGTGGGATGGAGGGTAAGGGTTGGAGTGTTGTCCTTGAGGGGGAGGAGCCTGCTGCTGATGATGCTGCTGATGTACGATGCTCGAGGGTCGCGGTTGTTGAAGGTGATGGGGAGGAGGACCCTGTTGCGCGTGATGGGGATGATGCTGCATAGAAGCCATCTATTAGCAATCGTCTTTTTTGACTCGGTGATAATGCGCGAAGGCAAAAGGCAGTGACCATTAAAACAGAGTCAAGTCGCGTCGCAATGTTTATTTCGACACTTGATATGTAAGAGGAGAGGATGGTGAATCCTGGCGACGAGGGTGCTCTGCAAAGACGCGGTCCCTTGAGTCCGATCTTCTTCTTTTGAAGTAGCGCGCCTCGTCGAGGATGGAGACCGGACAGAAGTACTTTCGCGGCACGACTGGGGGAAATAACAAGGAAAGATTGCGAGGGTATACCTCCGTAGTGAGAAAAGCCTTGCTCTTTCTTACGAAATCTTCAGACGATGGATAATCAGACAGGCCAAGCGACCAGGCAATATCCGAGTTTTTGCGCGGTGAGGCCGGGGGGGTACTCGACGCTTTTAACTTGAAGTGGAGTGACGAGGGCCGCCAAGCCAAAACCAGCTCAGATGTACGAGATTTGGAGAGCAGCCAGAAATAAATGCGCGCGCAGGGTAGGAAAATTCCAAATCTAAAGCAATAGAAACGCGGAAAATAACAAGCAAAAGGGAGGATAGAAACGGATTGATCGGAGCGAGGATAATAAAATATGTATGGTATGAGCACGCACAAGCAACGGGAGGATGGGTTCTCTGGAGGTTTCTTGTTTGCGACCAGGGGGACGGGGTGTTGTCCGTGAAGGCGGCGAAGGGGGAGGGGACCAGGAGCGAGACGATTTGGGCGTCAAGAAGGGTGTCTGAGTGGAATGATTTGAGAGTGGTGGAAGTGGTCGAGGGTTCGAGGTCGAGGTGTGTGGGTGGTGAGGCGTGAGGAAGGATTCGCGAATGGAATCTCAACAGGGTCGGTCGAGATTAAAGAAGGCAGGGGGACGAGGCAGGAGGCGGACGAGGGACGAGGGTGCTGGTAGATGATGAAGTGATGATGACTGGGCTTTCCACCTTCAAATCAACTGAAGACGACCAAGAGTCAAGACTGTCCTGAAGATGCTGCGCGGTGGCTGGTGGGACGACAACGCATGGAAGAAACGTGACAAGGTTTATATCGCATTGCGGTGAGTTGGACGAGGGTTGGCGACAGAGGCAGGGGAGGGACCCAATAACATATAGCTGTGCGGGGGTCCCAGGCGATGCTCGAGGACTCTAGCCAGATAGAGGAAGGTGCGGGTTGAGGCCTGATGGGCAGGGGTCCGAGGAGGCAAGTGGATCCGGATGCAAGGCCGTGTGTGGTGGGTGTGGAACGGCGGGCGCGGAAGGTGCGAGGGACCAAAAGTGGATCCGGGCCAGCTTTCACAGATTGGCAGGCAGAAGGGCACAGGGCGGGTGAATGTAGCAAGATGACGCGGAGCACTAGCGGCGTGTCAAATTGGCAGAGGGAGGAGGAAAGCGGCTGCTGCAACAGGGCGGCGAGGAGTGACTACTCTTTGCCTCTTGCCTCTTGCCTCTGCCTTTTGCCCCTTGCCTTTTGCCTCATGCCTTTGGCCCTGAGAACAGACTCGACGGAGAGCGAGAGCGAGCAGTCAGCCAAAACAGTTTTGCGGTTGATGCAGTCAGGCAGGACGCCGTCCTGTTTCTCTTGGCAAGCCATGAAGAGCTACACCACACCGTCAAACGTTCGTACGCCAGCCGACAGCGACTAGTGACGACCAAAAGCTATTTCTGCTACAAAATAACGAGTCGTCGTCGCTGCTTTGTCTCCGCTGCTTTGTCTCCGGCGCTAGAATGAATAGCAGAGCAATCAGAAGCTGAAGCACAAGCTCCCTCGGTGCCTTTAGATCGCAATGCAATACAGAGAACATCTGCAATCCTCGGAGTGTTGTTGTCTGACAGCTGAAGATACTGTCCTCGGCTCTCATCTCCACCGCAGACGCGACGGCTGCACTGCGTACCCTCGAAAACTGCTTTGCGTTGCTACTTGTACTGTCCTGGCGTCTGTGTACTTCTCGCACTCAAACGGATTCCTGGATTGTGTGCATCGCTGCGCTGCGGTGCCAGTGCCGCACGCCATACCGACGTACAACCTTGAACTGAATCGTGAGGGGTGTGGAATCGTAGAAAGACGCTGGACTCGGGAGAGCTGGTGTGCCCGTAGCGCGCCCGTTTGCACCAACTCCAGCGCCTTCAGCGACAGCATGACAGAGGTACAGGCCGGACCGGTAAGGGAGACTAAGGGAGCGCTCGCAACCTCAATCTCACCACCAGTACTGCACAGTCCACAAAGTCCACAGAAATCCACAAATTCCACAGAATCTAGTCTGCAGAGTGTGCACTGTCTGCACTATCTGCACTGCAGGAAACTGCACCCTAACCATAAACACCACAGACCACTGCAAGACCGTTAAGCGAACTTCCTCCCTCCTATTGCTCGAGGTTGGAGTCTGTGCAGACCCTTTCGTGGCGCTCCGCGTGGGATTGGGCAGCAAAACACCCCCCTAAGTCTGACGACCGAAAAAAGCCCCCTGATCCATGGTGAAACGAGTCCCACGGCTCCACCATCAGAGTTCATTTCCAGCTGGCCAGTCGCTGCCCATGATCTTCCAGAAATCTTGTCGAAGCCACACCTGACCTGGATGCCCTTGCCGCTTCACGCCCTATTCCTGTGCACTTGAACAGAAAGAGTGCAGCTTGCGAATCGGGGCAAAAAAAAAAAAGTCTGTTGTGAACGCGGCGCAATCATGGCCGTGTTGCCAGAAAGTGTACAGACGCGAAAACAAAATATGTGGCATCAAAAAACTCATGCCCAAAGACGCGGGAGGGTAATGGTACAAAGTGATCGAGGAGATGAGTGACTTACGTGATCACCACCCACGGCTACCCCGGGTTCCTCTTTGTATCCTCCGCTCTGGCGATGGGCCATCTCGGTAGATTCGATGAAGGCCTGTCCTGAAAGGGGTCTTGTTAGCCACCATGTCCAGCCACCCCGCCCGTTGAAGACTGCAAGGCAAGGCAAACGCAAGTTGACAGGCTCGCTGGGCAGGGAGTTTGGTGTCTTCCCCTCTCCCTGGCCTGGCCAACATCTGTGCGTGGCTCGATGAAATGCCGTCTCAACTCACCTGGTAGAAAGTTTAACTCGACGCCACCAGTCCAATTATCTTCAACCCAAGTTTGATATCAAGTGCTTGTTGACGCGAAGTGAAACGTCTGTCGAGAGTGATGCAGGTGAATCACAACCTAAATCTGCTTTCTCTTCGGATTAGCAAAGGTTCTTCATGCGCCATCAACTCTCATTCCAGCACAATCCGATCGACGAAACACGCATGTTCTGATCAGAGTGCATTGTCGGACAAAAATAGAACGGATTCCAGTTGAGTTGCTTCCCCCTGAGGCCGATCATCCCATGGAAACACAGGGGAAGGGGCTGAAATTGAGGAGATGAATCGATGCGATCAATGCATAGAAACAAACCCTCCGCTTCTTTTCTTAGATCTCGACTCGGAATTGTACTTTTTCAATAATCCGATCGTGATAGCATCATGCCCCGGGATTTCTGATTCCGGATCTTTCAATCGGTTGCAGCTGCCGTGAGTAGAGACTACAGTAAGATGTGTCCGACGTTTGGGGATGCTGGCAGATTTAAAGTTACACAAGTATGGGATGGTCCAACCGCTCTGAAATGACGCCCTCGACGCTGATCGAAGACGTCCTTCCGGGGGTGGTAGGTTTGGCCTGCGAGAAGGGAGGGCAGGTGGCGGCACACAGCAGCGGTCTTCAGCGTTGAACAATGCTGTGGGTCGCGTGCCACTCAAGGGGAACCCACGTTTCCTCGCGAGGTGTGTTGGTCGCTAGACCTGGCCTTGACCTAACCGCCGTTCCTTTGTTCCATGTACAAACACGTCTTTCCTGACGGAGCAAAGAAAGATCGATCATTCAACTTAACTTACGTCCGTATTCTTGAACCGTATCAAGTCAGAGATACTCAGAGACAACCTGGCTCTTGATCCGTCGCTTGTCCTGTGATCCTCGTGTCAGTTTCGTGTTGCAGCAGGAGGGTAAAAATGATAGGCAGTATCTTGCAGATGAACCAAACTAGTTCATGCGCCTGCAAAGGAAAGATGCATACAGAAAAGGTTGGATGACCTCGAGTGCAGCCTGGTAGTGTACAGGAATGACGCAACGGAAATCTGGACGAGGCTGAGAGTGTGCGCCTGGTACGGAGAGTACTCTAAAGTGAGCAACAGAGAGTCTGGAGAACTGGGTAGTTGAGGTGAACTGCAACTGGTGGTCGAGGGGGCTTGGAGAGATATAATATACAAGCATGGGTGCTTGAGGAAGAGCTAGCCAGGGCAAGACATTTCCACAGGCAAGCCAAGGAGTGCAGGCTTCGGCACATTAATTAAGGAGAGGGATGGGGGTTGCAGGCCTGAACAGGGAGAGAGCTAGTCATGCAGCAGGCCTTGATCGTGGAATGACACCTCGCTTGGACGAGCAGGCCTGCACGTTTGGTGGGGAAGAAAACAAGGATATATGCGGGAAGTGTAATGTTGAAAGCCGATCCCAAAAGAACATCTTTTGCACAATAAGAGAAAGGAGCAAGGTCTGGAACGTACCTTGAGAAGATAGCGTCTATCGCGTCCTGATCATGGAGGGGTAGCAAGTGAAGCTTAAGATGTTCGTCTCGTCGGCGGTCTTTCGATACGAGTAGCGCGGAAAAGAAGGTTTTCTGGAGCAGAAGTGTCAGTTCGTCGGATATGCAAAAGGTCAAGGGTGGTGCCTCTTACGGGACGCTTTTTGTATCGAGAATGAGCGACAAAGAGCGGCTATGATATGACCTTGGTAGCACCGATTCAAATAGCGGCTCTTGAGATCTGATCCTCGTTGCAAAGCTAGCTTCCACAGAGTTCGCGGAGAGAGATTCCCTTTGCAAGATGACTGGACGGCAGATAGCAGCTTCTGAGGTGTGCGTGATCAATCAAGTGTTGCCCTTTCGCACAGTTGTTCAACGAAATAGTCTGTTGGTGGAACAGCAACCCAGTGTCTTCGTAGAGAGATGTATGCGGTGTGCGCGTGCGCGTGCGCCGGAGATGTCAAGATATCTCGACCTCTTGCAATCTTAGTGAATCCTTCTCGAAACCCTCCTACCCGGTCGATGTCACGATTGTCGAGTCCCGAGTCCAGTTGATCGGATCGGAACGAGATGTTCGTCAAGCGCGTCCGGAAATAGTTGCTGGATTCTCGATGCGCGCGGAGGTGCAGAGGTGCAGAGGATAGTTTGTGCTGGGCAACGTGAGTCGGTACGTGGATGGAAGGGAGCCAGCAGTCGGAAGATGGGGAAATTTCGAGTCTGTGTAGCACGAATGTCAGCGCTGTACCGCCATCAAGTCTGGATGGAGATGAAAGAAGCCCCGGCACCAACGTTGTAGTTGTCGATGGTGGTAGGGCTGATTTCCGGTAATGCGACCACGCTGCCAATAACTATTGTCTTCGCGGAGGTGAACCAGAGGACGGGTCGGTCATCTCGTCGTCGATCGGCACGTTGCAAAGTTGTACTGTACGTGCGTCGCAAAGAAAGAAACCAGGTGTTGGCTCAACACGAGGGACTTCGGGATGATCGCTAAGCAGCAAGGCGCCGAGACACGTCTTGCTCGCTGTGGATTGAAGGCGACCAGAATGATACAAACGCTTCCAGAGACTTGGTAACGAGAAGGAGAGAAGAAAAAGTGCGGGGTCTTTACCTGGTCGACTGCGAGTACCGTAGAGTAGTTAATGTGAACGACGAGACAATCTTGGATGACGGTCGTCGTCAAAGAGGTGATGGTGTTGTCGTGACCGTGACGAGGTTTACTTCCAGATTAGGTGCGGGAAACTGGAAAGTCGCGTTCTTTGGTAACCGAAAAAATCTAGCGACGAAGGCCTTGCTCAACCTTGGGATGCGCCAACACGAATAGCGCCTGAACGATATTTTTTTTTTCGACCGAGGGCACTAAAATCAAGCTTACTGAGTCGTAACACGTGTGAGGATCGTGATGGGTCGCTTTCGTACCACACGGAGACTGGAGTGAATGAGACAAGTTGACGACGGTGTTACCGTTGGTCGAGTCGGGGAGTCAAGGTGAATATGAGGCGTGCCAACGTCGTCTCTCTTCTTGTGCCTGTACTGAACCCGGAATAGCTTCACGATGTGGGCGTCAAGTGTCAAATGTCAACGCGCGAACGTGTCGTCGTAGCTTCAACGGTCAACGGTATCGTATGCGCTGTATGTGCGGGAGGCAAGGATAGGGGTTTGTTGCGCCCGTCGTTGAATCCTTGTGCTGGTGGACTGCAGAGGCCTACCCTTTGGTAGGAAAAGACGCTGCCGAAAGCTTGATTAGAGACTGCACTTTGAGGCCTGTAGGCGGTCGCTGTTCGGTGTTAGGGTGAAGCCTTTGGGACGAGAGCGTCAAGGGTTGAAGGGACTCGATCTTGACGAGGGTCCTTGGTGGTCTGAAGGCTGAAGGCGAAAGACGAGGGGGATCAAGGGGAGCGATGGGATCGATGGGGAGAACAGGCGCAAGCAAGCAGGCAAGCGGTTGGTGGTGTGTCAATCCGTGATTCCGTGGTCAATTGATGGTGTGCGAACGGTCTTTGAAGCAGGGACAAGGGGCTGATTTTAAATAGAGGAAAGAAGAAGCAGGAGCAGGCCAGCGAGCAGCAAGCTATAGGCGGGCACAGGTCAATGCAAAGTAAAGGCACGTCTTCTCGAAGACTTGCAGAACCCGAAGAAGCTTCGCTGAAGAAAAGAGGAGCCAACGGGGCCTAAACCTGGGCAGCCAGGTTAGGGAAATGGCTGGCACGGCACTTTGGGACTGGCAGGACAGGGCTCAGGGGGAGCTTATTGTTCTTGCGAGGGGGATTATATTGCTTCGTAAGGAAGATCATAGAGTATCGATGTCAACCCATGATACAAAAGGCAGTTGAGAGATGGAGATTGAGATGGGAGATGGGAGACGGGAGGCGGGAGACGGGAGAGGGAGCTGGGAGAGGGAGATGGAAGATCGAGATGGAAGATCGAGATGCGGAAATGGGAGTTGGGAGTTGTTGCGGCTTCCTCTTCCAAGAAGTAAACAGAGAACCTGTTTTCAAGAACTACGACGTAGACGAGTACCTACTCCGTAAAGAGTAGTTGCGAGTCCTCATCGACGCCGCAGCTCTGACCTCAATTTTTCATCTTATGTCTCTCAAGTTCAGTCTTCACATCATCTTCCGTACATCATTCCGCTATTCTTATGACTACTCGGCGTCGCCGTTCTTACAATATCGCGTCCTATCGCTCGTCTGAGTCGTCTTACGATGACTTTCATCTTATTATGTCGTCTTTTGTTTCACTTTAAGATTTCCGTCCCAAATCGCTTCCAAACTTAGCTCTAGCTCCCTCTTTCATCAGTGGTTGACCAAGAGCCGGCCGACCCAAAACACAGCTCCTCAATATTACAAATTCCTCCAACCAGCCTAGGGTATTTACTACTTTGAGAGTCTACGAGTCACCGTTTTATGCGGCACATTTGGCACGCTACAAAGGATCCCCCCTCAACACTCGACACTTGATGATTTATTAATTATCAAACCAGACCTCTCTCTCTCTCGTTGCGTCACATTTCCACGCCCGTGGCTGCATATCTCTCAAGTCCCCTCCACCTTTTGTTCTCATCGTGTCCTGCAATAAGACGGGCCACTTATTGCATGACCGCCAATGGTAAGCCGGCGGAGACTTGGCCACTCCCGAAACAACTGGTCGCCGCCCCTGATCCAAACGGTCCTTCAGCTCTTCCAGACTCGATCCAACTGGCCGCGCAATTGCATGAAATAGTCCCGGAGATGAACCCCCAAAGAGGAAGCCGTCGATGATCAATGATCACGCCCTACCATACAAATCGAGTCACCAAACTTCAAGAATAAAAATAATGCGCTCAAAGCAAAGGCAAAGCAATGGCAAGGCTTAGGCTTCAAGCAGCTCGTTTCCCAAACAAACCCATTGCGCCCACACTCTGTCACTCTCAGTCGCTCTCAGTCGCTCTCACACGCTCAACCCATCATCTGCCGCTGTGTTTCCTTGGACAATATTATGTATGTATGGACTAGCGCTGCTTTTGATACGAAGAAGAATTGGTTCTTCTCGTACCGCCTCTCGCGATGGATGATGACCAAGCAGCCAAGCGTCACCACCTAACGAGTCCAGTTTCTACTTTACCTTTTGACTCACGCGGAATTGCGTCGTGACTCGTGCTGAGATTGGTGCTGAGATTCGTGCTGAGATTCCTGCTGAGTTTCCTGCTGAGTTTCCTGCTGAGTTTCCTACTTGCTTTGGAGTCGGTCGTTCTTCATGCAAAACTTCTCTTCACCGTCTCACTTGTGGCGCCGGCTGACAACCTTTCCGACGCCTTGAAGCCGTGAGACTTCTGTGATATGATATGATACTGCAGAGTCACTGCTTGAGATCGCTTCTCACTGTCGTCTATCGACGAGTCAAGCCGCTATTGGACCATCCAGAGAGTACAGTATTACCAAACCTCACAAGTCTGAAAGTCTGAGGGCAAGATACGCTTTCACCGCCCCTCCAATTCATTCTCGGCCATTCATTTGCGCAAGTCTCACCGGAACGTTTGAACGCCATGTGTCGTGCTCGCTTGGGAAGGTTTCCTTACGAATCTTGAGCTCACCTCGCTCATCTCGCTCATCTTCGCTCGCCTTCGCTCACCTCCCTCCAGCACTTGATATCACCTCCCGATCCAATCATGGCCCCGGTCAAAGCCGTTTTACCCGACAGAAGACACTTCATTCGAAGAAGGGTTCGGTGATGAAGTCTAAATCGTCCGACGACTTCAGAGCAAAGTGTAACCTCACCAGTTGATGATTCCGACGTGATACCCAGCGACGTTGTTGATGAAGTGACGTTGGAAAGGACGATCTTGAAGATATCTAGCAGCATGCTTACCCATGACCGGCAGATCGATATTGCCAGGCTGAGGATGTCCGGCATCGTGAACCATTCGTAAGGCTGCCTCTCTGAACCCTCAAGGTGTTGAGGCCTTGCCTTGTATATCGGAGAATTTCCTCTTCCTTGAGGGTTGACAGTTTGCGCCAACATGACATGTCTGCTGGTGAGGGGGGAGAGGGGGGAGAGGGGAGAGAGGGGGGCAGAGTAGTACGCTCTACTCCCTCGCTCGATCATGTTAGACGATTACGCCTGAGCTGCACTAGCATTCACCGCCAGTACTTGGCCGCGCTCTACAACATCTCCGACCACCCGCGCCCCACAACTCACGCCCCACACGCACTCAC
>LLCE01000118.1:0-128527 GCA_001414415.1 Hymenoscyphus repandus
ATACTTTAGTAGTATTAGTAATTATACTATTATATAAAAACTATACTAGTAGTAAGAGCTAAACCTAATTATCCTATTAGTAATTATAGTATATACTAATATATATCTTAGTATATTAGTTTATTCGCTCGTTAGCCCTATTTATTTATAGGTAGAAAGATATTAATATCTTCCTTTTTACTCCTAGCGAGGTAGTTAATACTATCTAGAATTTCGAAGTAAAGAGTTTATCTCTATCGCTAATAATATCTTCTAGTAGTCCGTAGTCTTTTACTACGTAGTTTAAGAAAGCGTAAGTAAGTTCTTATACCGTGCTTATCGTTATATATAGTATAAGTATTATATACTTCGTAAGAGGTTCTATAATAATAAGTATAGAATCGTATTCTATTTATATTACCGGGTCTTTTAATAATAGTAATAGGCTAATAAAGTCCTACGACACTACCTTCTATAGTTATAGAGGTATTTCCTTATATCCTATTAGCCTATAAGGCGTATACCTTATTACTTTATTTCTTATATAAGTATCGTAGTTCTTAACTACCTTTTCTACTATCTTTTATAAGTTAGGTATAAAGTAGTTCTGTCGTATACGCTACTTAGTTCTTCTTATCCCCTAGTGTCTATACCTAGGTAGAGAATATTATTCTTTTACTAGCTCTTCGGCTAGTTTAGAAGGTACCTAGATTCTAGAGGTTTCTTCTTCTCGGTATATTCTATCCGTCTTTATAAGTTTTTTCGGTAGTTCTTATCGTCGCTAAGCTTTAGCGATTTTATCGATCTATAGCGTACTTACTATAGTTATTATAAATTCGCTAACTCCTAGTACTAGGTCTATTCCTAAGACTCTTAGGAGGTTTATTATTTTCCGCTCTACTTTCTTATCTAAATCTTCTATCCTATTTAAGGCGTCCGCTCTTAAGTTATCTATACCTTTTATATATCTGATTAAACTATTATATATAGAAAGGTCTTCTACCTATTAGGTATATCTATCTCTCTTAATAACCTTTATCGTTATAAATTTTAAGAGATTTTTATAATCTAAGAGAACTATTACTTAGAATTTTACTCCCTATAAATATATTCTCTAGTATTTTAAGGTTTTAACTATTACTATTAATTCCTTGTCGTATATATCGTAGTTTTCTTCTACTCTAGAATACTTTTCTAAATAATATATAACTAGGTATAGCTTCTTATTTTCGTCCGGTTATAGATATACTACTCCTATAACTTTATTCGAGGCGTCGACCTTAACCGTACTTTACTTATCGCTATTAAAGTTCTTTAAGACTAGTTCGCTTATAAAAGCTTCTTTAAGTATTTAGAAAGCGTTTTCGTGTTTCTCTATCTATTACTAGGGAGTATTCTTCCTAGTTAACTCGGTTAACGGTACTATTATACCGGAGTAATTCTTAATAAACTATCGGTAAAAGTTCCCGAATCTAATAAAACTTTAGATATCTTTTATATTCTAAGGCGTAGGCTAGTTTCGTACTACCTCGATTTTTTTAGGATTAATCCTTATTTTACCTAGGCTAATTAAATATCCTAGGAATTTTACTTCCGTTACCCCGAACTCGTATTTCTCTAATTTTAGTCGGGAATTATATCTTATAAAGGTTTCGAATATATTACTTATAACCTTCTTATAGTAGGTATCTTTATCGGTAAAGATTAGAATATCGTCGAGATAGATAATAATATACTTATCTAGTAATTCTCGTAGAATATATTTATTCTATTTCTAGTATATAGCTAGGGTATTTATTAAGCCGAATAGTATAACTTACTATTCCTATAATCCTCCTCCGGGTAAATAGAAAGTAGTAAGCTACTCGTAGCCTACCTTTATCCGGATCTGTCTAAACGTATTACGTTAGTTAATCTTCGTATATTTAACGGCCTTACCTAGTATATCCCGTAGGAACTAGGCGTTTAGGAGAGGGTAGACGTGTCTCTTTATAATAAAGTTTAGTCCTTTATAATCTATATAGACTCTTCTATTTAGGTCGTCTTTTTTATTTACTATATATATATTTATAGTATATAACGATTTCGATTAGACTATAAGTTCCTTTATTACTTAGTCCTTACTCTATTTCTTAAGTATTTCTATATACGCGTAATTCTTATATCTTAATTTTTTATAGGGAGGTATATAGCCTTCCTTAAGAATTATCTTATAGTCCTAAGGTTAATACTTAGGTAGCGCTATATTATCGTCCGGATTATCGAAAAGCCGGGCGAACTTTTAATAGATCGTAGGTATTCTTACTTACTTTAGAGGTTCTATCTAATCCCTTAACGTTTTACTAAGTTCGCTAAACTCTACTTCCTAAGGGAGTTATTTCGACCCCTTTAATAAAAGTGTACCTGTTCTTAGGTTTACTTTAGGGTTAACTACTAATAGCTAGTCTATTCCTAGGACCGCGTTATATCGTCCGGTTAGCGTAATATAAAATTTTACTTGAAAAACGTGTCTATTTCGTGTAGTTACTATAGTTATTCTAGTAACTTAGTTTACTAATCCTCCCTGATATTCTAGCTTTACTCCGCCTACTAGGGAAACTATAAAAGGTTCCTCTATCTACTTAAGTTTTAATTTAAGCTATTCCGCCCTTTCTATAGATATAAAGCTATACGTAGCTCCCGTGTCTACTAAGATAAAATTATTATTTCTATTAATCTTTAAGGTTAGTATAATCCTTAAGAGTATTTATTCCGGGGATAAGGTTATTTTAAGCTCTCCGGTTCTTTACTCGAACGCTACTATAGCTTCTCCTAGCGCGTTATAGGTAAATTTTACTAATTAAGTCGTTAATACTTTCCCTGTTATTATATCTTACTATTTTCGTGTTAATCCCTTACTTTATTCTAGTATATATAGTACTCCCGTCTAGAGTCTCCTTTTTTACCTACTAGTTTCGATATAAATTTATTCTAAGTAGTAGTAAGGGAGTTATATTCTTTTTTCCTAAACTCTGAAATCTACTTCTACGTAGAGTATTTCCTATACCTCGCCGATTCTTAGGTTAAATTTTAGTTCTTCCTAAAGTTATTCGATAACTAGGGTCCTTTCTCTGTTTCCCTAGTAACCGAAAATAATTCGTTTATCGTCTATATAGGTTATAAGGTATATCGTTCCTTCTTCGGGTCGACTTTCTAGGTTTATCCTAGGTATAAAGAAATTTAGTTTCTTCTTCTTACTAGCCCCGATCTCTTCCGGTGATAATTCGTAGGTATATTCGTTTTCCCCTATATATAAGTTTATATATATCTAGAGCTCGATCTATTTTAGTATAGTTCTTACCTCCTTCAGATACTTTTAGTAGTTTATACTCTAAAGTAAGCTTTCTAAGGAAGAGGAAGAGCTTGCCGGCTCCTTCCCTTTCTATTTATTAATATCTACTAGTGTTACTAGCGATATCGACCCTCCGTGTTTATTCTTTACCTATTCTAAGGCTTCCTCGGGGGTTTCTTTCTAAGTATTCTCTGTTTCTACTAATACTCCGTCCTCTAATAAGCTTTCCGATTCGGTCGGGGCCGAAGGAGGGCTTCTATAGTGCTCTCGTATCTCCTCGGCCGTCGCTTTTCTTTTATCCCTGACTTCGAAGTGTAGTTTAGTTGATTTCTTAGCTGTTTCTTTCTTTTCTTTTCTCGGTTTATTACTAATTCTTTATTCGGTATTATTAAACTAAGCCTTCTAGGGTTTTTTCGGTTTTCTATACTTATTTACTAGATATCCCTTAATCCCGTAATTAAAACAGGTTCGGGTTTCTTATTATTTTCCCTTTCTATCTTCTTTCCTTCCCTGCTTTTCTATAGTATAGTATTTAATCCTTTATATTCTATCTCCTAAATATTTATTATTTAGTTTTTTATTTATTCAGGTATCTATACTAGCCTTTCTTTTCTAAAGACCTTTCGTAGAATCGATTATTAATTCTTATAGCTTCGTCGATTATCTTTAATAGTTTATCGTACAGGTCTTTTCGGGAGAGTTCGTCCTTAATATTATCTTTAAGTCCCTTATAATAAGTATAGATCAGTACCGCTTCGTTCTATCCTAGTTTTACCGTAATCCGTAGGAATTCTGTAGAATACCTAGCGGTTAAGCCTCTCTATACTAATCTAGTTAATTCCGTATTTACTTTCTTAACCTCGTCGATATCTTCGAATACCTTCTTTATTTAAATAACTAGCCCGGTCTCGTACTAGTTAATATAAGACTTAGTCTCTTCTTTAGTCAGGTTTATTATATAGGGCCCGTTAGCGTTATCTAGCTTTATCTTCTAGAAATCCTCTAGGTGTGGTTTAATCTACTTATAGGTATTACCTATAAACCTAGAGGTAACCTAAAGTGCCTTATTAATTAGTCGTACCAGGTCCCTTTAGTAGAACTAGATATATAAGTTAGCTTTTATTAGGAATTCACTTAGCTTTACTAGGTTCCCGTCGAATATCTCTGGTAGCGGAACCTTAATAGATTCTTTTATAGTATAGGTAGTAGCTAGGGCTAGCGCTCCTACGGCTTTAGGGTTTAAGGAACTTATTCTTATAACTTTCTACTTTAAACTACACGAGGTGCTTAAAGTGTAGCGATTTAGGTTCTTATCTAAGAACGTGAGTCGTAGGTTTAGTATAAAAGGAGTAAAGTTATAAGTCACGGGTCCTTTACTCGGAGGTAAGGTCGTTACTAGTAATTAACAAGTGTGAATTACTATAGGTAGTTAAGCACGAAGCTTAAAGTAAGTGGCCTAAGCCCCGCCTATATAGGTAATAAAATACCGGTGATAGCTCTTTTATAGAGACTATCACTGCTGATGTTAGTCCTGATAGTCTGCCTACCAGAGCTATCATCACGTGCTTTATACCTAGTCACGTGACCCAACATCTTCAGCCAACCGGCCCGTCCCTCCTCCGTAAGCTTAAAATAGACCCCGAGGCTATGAAGTGGCCTCCTACACTTCAGGACCAATTGCTGGTCGTGACATCTATATACTTTTATATAGCCTATAAACCACACTAGTTACTTAGCTACAGGGTAGTTAAGTACTAAATCGTAATAGAGGTTTACGACGATTTAGCGTTTACCTACCCCTGATATAATATATAGGTAGCTTTATCTTAGTATTAAAAAAAGGCCTAATACTAAAGTAATAAAACCCGAGCCGATTTATATTTATAAAGATAAAGAAGAAAACGAGCTAAAAGATACGGGGCTCTTTAAAGGACAGATCTGATTATTTTTAAGCGGAAACGTATTAAATTTATTAAGGTAAGGTATAAAAAACAAGATTATTCTTACTAAACTAAACTAGCTTATAGTATTCCTAGACGACTTAGTAGATCGTATAGTAGCCGATATAATTTTACCTAATACTCTATACTACGACTTTACCCCGCCCTCGCCCCGCCCCCGCCCCTGGAAATAGTCCCTCTAATAGCGGCTAACTACCTTATCTATCTTTTAACAGCAGAACATACCGCGTATCTCTAATCGGGATCCTTCTACTTAGGTCGATTATCTAAAAAGAGGGACAAGCCGCTTAAATTTATCTTAAAAGGCCTTTATTACGAAGATATTAATATCGGCTACGGACCTCGGTTTATAGAGACTTAGGGTTAGAATAGTAGGGGTAGTCGGGGCCGTTTTCGGAGTATACTAGAGTATAATAGAGAGGGATTTATAGAGTTCTTAGATAATCGCTACGATTTTATTTCACTTAGGGTATTAGCAGTTATCACTTAGTAAAGTAGGATAACGTCTTAACTTCTATTTTTCTTGAATTCAGATATTTTTTATCTATGCTTAGTTTGTTATAATTAGCTAATAAAGCTCACTACTACTTAACTTATAGATACAGCAGGTGTCTACCTAACTGTAATGCAACTGCGCCTCGCCTATTCTCCGTAGAACTATATCTTGTTATAGCCAGGTAAAGAGGCTATCAAGGACAAGGAGAAACGTGGTCAAAAGCGTAAAAGTGCTACACTAGAGGTAGATAAGTAAGAGCCAAAAGTGGCGTGTGTTACGAAAGATACTATGAATAATAATAGAAAACGTGGTCAGAGGCGTAAGAGTGCTACACAAGAGGTAGATAAGTCAGAGCCAGAGCCGGAAGTGGCGCGGGTGATCGAAGCGCCAAAATAATAGAGAGCAGCAGTGGCACCGATTATCTGATCTTAAGTGTAAGTTTTAGAGAATCAATTTGCTACAGGAGGAAATAGAATGTCACTGTGCAGGCCTTATAAATAGTTACTGTGCGTTGTATGTAGTCTTCCTCATATCCCAGCTTAATAGAAGGAGTGCGGCTCACAAGAATTTCATAACCAATAGATTCTAATTCAACGTATATATTAGTCCTACACTACCCGCTTAAAGAACCTCGCTGCATCCTCGCTCGTCACGCTAGGTCCCTAACTCCAGAACCTTAGGTGTAAGAATGCTACTTCCGCCTTACCTTCAAGTGATCTTTATCCTCTGGATTAGGCATATAACCCTCCTCCCTATTAACTTGATGCTGTTGACGTTTCTGCCCCGCCTTGTTGCGACTAGGCTCTTCTCTGATCGTCATGCTTTTCCATTTCACTTTCCCTAAAATCGGTGTCCTCCGGGTTATCAGGCTCGATACTTTCTTAACTCCTCGTCTCTGAGCTATCAGTGTCTAATTATTCGCTGTACGCATCTTTTAATTGTCGCAGAGCATCTCGAAATTCCCGAGGGTTCTCATGGAGGTTGGGCTTCCGTCGTATAAGTACGCTGCAGAGATACTATAGGCGAACCCGTCCATGACTTCGTTGCGCCACATTCACTACGGCCGGCTTGAAAGGAGCACGCCCAGGAGAAAAAATTATTTATGATAATCCGCGTATAAACTCATCCTAACGTAGCACCTTCAATTTTCTAAAGCCTTTGATAACCTTGATATATTTATGCAAATACTAGCATTGTTGTATTATACCCTCACTTGCACCTTGCTATTATTTTTAAGTTGGATATATTTGATACCTGAGCGCGAGGCCGGGTTGCATCGCTCCCATCATCTGCGACTGCGCGTTGCTCCTTAAAACCTGAGGATAACCTTCCTGAAGAATTCTCCGTATAGGATCTTTTAAAAGATGCGGTGATATTCGTGGGGAAAAGACATTGATATAGTGCTCGGAAGTCCCGGCGGGGTAAACGATGGAAACTCCATATGGCTGGGGTAACAGAGAGATATAACATGTATGGCAAGAGAAAAGGAATAAGGAACTCAAGACTTTCCCTCCTGCTCTTGTGGCTCGATTTATGACATTTTTACATGCCTCACACCAACAGAATCCCCAGGTTGAGGGGAAGATGGCTTATGGTGAGGGAGGGTAGATTATAAAACATGCTTCACGGAACACAATTTAAATAACGCGCGAGGGGCCTTGTTAGATAAATTCATTGATGTCGAGTATATATTCAACTATCGATTTTAACGTGAAGCGTAATGATATATTGGGACTTCCTAGCCGCGTAAAAGTAACGATGAAGAAAGGTTAGATATCTGGTGATAACTAAATATAATTAGGCAATAGACTTCTGTTGCTTTCTGTCTGGTGATTATATAAGTGAGCTTACAGCGTAGTTAAATATTTGGGGCACGTATGGGCCATGTCCCACCAAGATCGTCACTCGCTTCGATCCAAGGCACTGACTTGCGTGGCGATCTTATATGAATCTGCACGCCATAGCCGCCACAAGAATATTGACGATCTCCCGTTAAAGAGGGAGACCTGAGAGCTCGGCTAAGACCCTCTTATAAAGTTTTAGGGATAGTATAATCTCGATAGTACTATAGCGGGTCGAGACCCGATTATATACTCTGCCTCAGGCCGTCGCAGTTCTTGTGGTAAGCTTAGCTTCGTACGAGAGCTCACCTCTTATTAAATTTCTCTAACCCTTTTTATCTTCTTTCTATCTTCTTTCTGTGCTCTGAGAATTTTTAGCTAGTCTAATATGACCAGTTTTCTTAGACATCAAGACCTGGCCCGTGACAGATGTTAATAATATATACGGATCTATAGGAGGTATATCCCTAGAGACTCCTAAGTTTTCAGGAGTTAATAGTAACGGGGGAGGGGGCAAATGAGGGTCTCAGCCTCCGAGGCGGTGGAGTATAACGATGAACAGCTACCGCTAACATATCCGGAGTATATGATTTATTAGAATATATATATAAATAAACGCTTTAGTATTACTTAATAAATTGATACATAGCGTACAGGATCAGAACTGGTAAGAGTGCAAGAAGTGAGCTTAAGGCTTGAGGGCTATCATATGTATAATCCCCTGTGATAATTCAATATAAACCAAGGACTATAAAATAACCTTTGCCTCTTACTCTAACCATCCTTTCTTACTCATAAAGATCTCTGGTGGCGGTGCTGGACCCCCTTTATAGACCATAACGCGATGTTCTGGCTTCACTGTCTCGTCATCTGGTACGACATATTGACACTGAGTAAAAGACTCCCACATACACCACCAAAAGCTCCGATCATCACTATGATATGAGTCTCCCAGTAACGGTAAAATAGCTTTTGTCGCTTCCTCAGCATGGTAGTGAGGAATTCGTCTAGGTTTAGATTAGTTGTTAGCAACATTAAATCTTCAACATCTAAAAGCATGAATATAATGTGTAAAATGGCTGGAAGCTAAAGTCTTGCAAATCTGAAAATACTTACGAAAACAGATGGTGAATTACATGATAGTTCGCAATATTGTGTAACATTTTCTTTCCTACTAGCGTTCCAAGATCACGGTCAACAGTGGCCAAAGCCCCCTTCAAAAATGTCCATGACTCTTGCTCATATTTTGGGACGTTTGGATGCGTGTGGTGCAGATAGGTAATGGCAACAATCCAGTGGTTGACCCATAAATATGGCTGAAAGTATAACAGTGCAATCATCGACCAGCCGACTGCTTTACTAACATACCAGAGTCCACCTAAGACAAGAAAGAGGCCCAAATCTGAGAGCAAGATAAGGTAAGCTTCTTCTGGTCGGAATAGAGTGCTTTTAGGTGAAAGATGGCTGTTTCCCAAGAATAAATTAGACTGAGGTCGGTTCAGAGCACCTTGAGAAGAAGTAATGTTCGCCATAAGATACCAGGGGAAACCAAAAAATTGTTGTATCAATATACGCAGAAATGTATAAATAGGTGAATCTTCTGTAAGCTCCTCAAGGTGATCCATATCGACGGACAAAGCTGCAGCATAATTGGATTTTTTGGGTGGAACGTAATTGTGGTCTTTTACGAGGTGGTTGGCGTAGATATGATGGCGGCGGTGGCTTGACTGCCATGAAAAGTAAGGGGTCAGCAGAGCAGAGTGCAAGATCCATCCAAGGAAATCGTTGAGGACGTTGGATGGGGAGAAGGCTGAGTGACCGCACTCGTGGCCCAGGACCTGCAATAATAACATTTAGCGACATATGGATATTGACATAGCTAAATACACGCACCCATAGACCTGTAAATGTTAGCCCTTGGATATATCCATATATAAGCCAAGCAGCAAAACGAAGAACAGCTATCTTGAATTGAGGTATATAGATATATGCCAGGGTAGCAGTCAACAAAGCCATAACCAAATCGCGGAAAAGATACCACAGCGAAGTAGTATAAGATGACCTGAAACAATGTTCGGGAATCGCATTTTTCAAGTCTCGTGCGGTCACCTTCGGGTTGGCAGGAACCTCCTAGAGTCATAGTTAGCAAGTTTTGCCGCTTATATTGAATGGTACGTGTGTACGCCTCCTTTGACAATATCTGCCGGATGGGTCGTGTAGTCAAGTGTCATAATTAGTACACGAACTTTTCACTTTTCTTTGGTAAAGAAAAGCTTGTAAGCGTGAGACAATCGAGACGCAGGGAAAACTCATGAAGTATTGTAATCAGAAAATGATACAGAAAGACAAATTACCTGATGCCTAGCAGTGATAACTGCTTGGCTAGTCCAGCATGTGAATCGGCTGTAGGCTCGGGCGAACCAGATTGTCAGGTCCAACTTGCATAATCGAGGCACGGGTTATGCAGATCAATATGAAATTTGCGCATGAATTTGGGTCCTTTCGCACAGTGCACAGTGGTGAAACCAGAGGATCAGGAACCTATCTTGAAAATGCCCACGATGTAGTCAGTCGGTAATACATAGTGGCGTGTACCCCTGTTCAAACTAGGATAGTCCTTTGGTAACTTCGTAAAATAGTCGTGTCATATCAACACTTGACAGTCGCCTCCTACATTTGCAGCCAAAAGGTTGACATAAAATCCATTGAGGATGATTGCATACTTGGAATGCAGGCGAGTAAACTATTTGTAAAGAATATCGGAGGTGTCCACAATGGTAATAGGTCATCTACGGTAGCTCTCACCATTGTGCAAGGCTTAAGTCGTTACACAAATATCCTCACTTTCTAAAAAAATCCCGATTGGACATCCGCAGTACAAAGGGGCTTGGAATATCTACTTATCCTTGACACCGCGTTGCGCTCCAGCACGAGAATTTTACCCTTGTTTAGCCTGTATTGCCAATATTCGCCCGCTTGATCCATGGTATTATCACGCAGATCACAGCCATTCACATAAGACAGGCGCAGTTGTATTTTAGTCACACCAGCCAATTCGATCGAAGCACTAGATATACACCCCACCAACTCGTAGTAGCATTGGTGTAACAGAGTTGGATAGAATCCTTGGCAGTAACTCACCGATGGCGTTACGGAAGGCGAAGAAGACAAAAAGCACTTTCATGTGGTAAAGAGTGTTTCCCACTGAGGAAAAAGACCAAGGCAACACCATCGTCATCTGCGAACCCATTGAGGCAGCGCCTTCTGTTGTTCCCCGTCGAACATTATGGCAAGCTTATATGCCATTTTTAGCGATATTACTGAGAAGTGGATATTGTCACTCTTTGTCGCAACTGCAGCATATGTAAGTGATCGCAATGCTGCTGAATTGATTGTAAGAAATATTGACTGAAACTCCCTTTAGTTAGTAGCTTCTGTAATCTATAATGTTTACTTCCATCCACTCGCAAGTATTCCAGGCCCGTTCTGGTGCAAAATCTCTGGCTGGCCTTCTTGTTATGCAGCGATGACTGGCTATCGTCACGTTTGGATCTGGCGAAATCAACAGATTTATGGTACACCATGACCCTAACATTTACATACAGATGGGTTTAGAATATGGTCGCTAACGGATTCTTTAGGTGACAAATTTCGCTATAGACCAAATGGAGTTATGTTATCCTCTCCAAGGGGGTACTATGACATTTACAACTCCAAGGCAAATGTGAAAAAGGCTAAATGGTACGAGGTCTGGTCAAAAGACCAGCAGGACTACAATGCATTAAACACCACAGATAAAACTCTCCACGCCGTGAAGCGAAAGCCCTTAAATCAAGCCTTCTCGGAGAAGTCGCTGCGATCAGCAGAGCCTTTTGTTGTAAAGCATGTCGACGGCTGGATTGAACTGTTATTAGATGGTGAAAAGACAAAGGGGACGACCGAATGGTCGAGTCCAAAAAACTTGGGCGGTGAATGGGTTGACTTTCTCGTTTTTGATATACTCGGGGATTTGTGCTTTGGCAAGGATTTTGACACAAAGACTCCCCGAGACAATCCACTTCGTGAAATCCCACGCATCATTGGTGAATATCTGCAATTCATGTACCCAGTAAGTACATAGAGTGTTGGTTTTGAGATAAGAAGATGAATTCTCGGCTAACCTGTAAATCTTAGATTGCAAACTCCCCTTTTCTAGACACGTGGGTCTGGCTCAAACCTCGTGGTCTCGATAGGCTAATGGCAGCAATAACCCCAAAGCCAGTAAACAGTTACTTTAAGTTCCTGGATGATTGTGTCAAAGAGCGAAGGAAACAAGAAGAAAGCATAGCGGAGTCTGAGAAACAGAATGCACGCAAAGATATGTTCCACTTTTTGTTCACTGCCAAAGACCCCGCAACCAACGCACCTTTCAGCCACCCTGAACTTTTATCTTCAGCCAACCTTCTCGTAACTGCGGGATCTGATACTACCTCAACGGCTCTTTGTAGCCTCTTTTTTTATCTATCGCGAAATGAACGGATCTACGAAAAATTGGCTAAAGAGATAAGGCGATCTTTCCGCTCAAGTGAAGAAATTCGTGCCGGTCCAGCGCTCTCCAACTGCCAATATTTACACGCAACCATTCTGGAAGGCTTGCGAATGACGCCCAGTGGACCATCGGAACTGCTGCGTGAAGTGCTACCTGGGGGGTATAAGATTGATGGTGATTGGTATCCCACTGGCACGCTTGTGGGTACGCCCACCTATCCGGTCCACTACCACCAAGAAACTTATGGTGATCCATTCTTATTTCGACCGGAGCGCTGGATGGTGAATGACGAGGAAGGAAACACTGCTGAAGAAGTGGCCAAGCTCAAGGAGAAATTCAACCCCTTCTCAATTGGCCCTGGTGCATGCCCCGGCAAAAATCTAGCCATGCTTGAGATGACCATTACGCTCAGCCACATTCTATACAGTAATGACTTCCGCCGTCCACCTGATGACTCCCTAAATCGCGGGGCAGGGCACCTTAAAAATGGCTGGCTGCGAAATAATAAGAATCTTTATCAAGTTGTCGATGCATTTCTCGCCCTTCGAAATGGACCAGTGGTACAACTTCGTCGAAGGAAACTACCATGATTTTGTTTCCTGCTGATTTCAACCAAAAGAAACCCACTCCTTTTTTCTCTGTCTTGGCGCAGCCATGAAATTTCTTGACCGTTGGGTATCATGTTGAATTAGTTGGATTTGGTAAAGAGCAATGTTTCAAGGTGAAGAAAGCGTATAATTCGAAAACCTCAGCCCCCTAGCTAGTTTTTCAATTAATAGCAGCTATATTTGGGGTATTGACATATTAAATTTCTAAAAATAGGCATGAAGATCACAGTTCTCCGCAAACGACTTTTCCCATACCCAAAATTCTCGTCATCCGCAAGAATTGAAGCCTCAAATTGACATACTACCTAAACAGAATTTCAGATCACCTTTTTTTCGGATGCCATCCAAAATCATGTATGCCTAGCTCATATTTGATAATATCACTTAATATTGTACTTTCCAAGCCCTGGTGACTTCAATATTCCCAGAGTGCTCTCTTTCCTCCCTACCTTCGAATGTGGCAGTATTCACAGCCACATGGGTATCCACCTGACTCCTCCCGTCGAGGTCCGATAAAGGATAAATATGATCGTACAGCTTCTTGAAATTTTTTCTATCCACCTGGCTTTCGGTCGGTTTGCTTGCATTGTTTGGTGTTGTCAACTCAGAAAGACTACTGCTTTCCTGATTGCTTATGGAGCTCTTGCCGGTAGTTCTGCCACGCATCCAAACGGTGAGGCGAGATCCAAGACTTTCGAAACCGAAAGTGGTGTTCCGGAACGCTGGACTGACAACTGGGATAGAGGCAACAATGACCCCAAGTTCTAATTCGAAGACAGTAGAAGCCCCGAGAAAAACCAGCCCATAGGTTATGTCTTCAAAGTGGTAAGTTGCAATGACTTGAACACGCCAGGCTTGAATTCCGCAAATACTATGAAATTGCTTAGCTCCAAGCTTCTCTAAACAGGAAGAATAAATTGAGAGGGATAGATGCTACTAAAAACTAGGAGTTAGAGATACTCACGCAAATCCAATACCAAATATAAATGTTAATCCTAGTTTCTTCCTTGTAGACATATTTAGATTCCATAATTTAGGCATTGGTAGAATCAGGATCGCAACATCGAAGGCTAAGCTCAAAATTCCAGTGGCAAGAAAACTTGGCCGCGGTGAAACACATCGGCTGCCAGGAAGAAATGGATTCCAATAAGCCTTGAATGGAATGCAATTCGTAGCTGTTAATGAAGTTGCAACAACTCCTAATATTACCACAAGAACTCCGATTATTCTTACTGCCCAGAGGAACCTCCTATCTTGTCCAAAAACCTGCAGGTACAGGTTCAGAAGGGAGAGTTTGATAAAAACAACTGAAATTATCCAACCAAACTCAGCAGCCAAAGTCAACTAATTGAATTGAATTGTCAGCCCACAGGACTTCCATGCATCGTCTTTTGATCTTCTTATTTATGAAAATCGAGAGAATGCCACAAAAGAAACGAGTTGAGATTATCATTTACTTACTTGCATTGTGAGAGGCCACCGTTCAGGCACAAGCGTCAGCACTTCGATTAAGTGGTGACCGGCTACACCTTGACAAACAACAGCAACTGTGATCATGCTTGTAGCGATTGTCAATATTGAGCCCACAAAGAGGAGGTAGTCGTTGAGATAGAAGTGGCCTGCTCTCTTCATGCGGACAAATATGCGAAGCCCGATAATAAGCAAGTCGATGCCTGCAAAGACAGCGATCAAGATTACACATACGAGAGTTGATAATGGTGTAGGTGAGGTGATTGATAGAGATGGCACGAGCGGCACTCGAGCTATCATTTCTGGTATTGTGACGTTGGACATTGTACACGGTGGTTTATTGGGCACTGAAGAATTCAATAAAATAATGCCTCTCAGCTCGATTTCGACTAGAGGATAGTTTGAGCGTCAGTATATCATGTGTTGGGAGTAGCCACAAACTGTAGAGGCGTAAAATATTGGGCGATGAGGTTCGGTGGGGGGCGGGTCAGCAGAAGCCAAGTATGAAATGTTGCAAGTCTCAACTAAGACACTTCGAAGTTGAGAGGATTAACTTCCATGTAACAAACATTCCCACTGTAAATTAATTATCAATGCCAAAATCGGAAGCTCAAAGTCGGTTTTTGGTTTGCCAGGGTGGGTGTTGGGGTGCTCTATGTCCCCGATATTGATACTCGTAAATCCAATATTGATACGCACCAAGTTCGCTTACCAACTACGCGTATTCTCGAATGCACATTATAGTGGTAACACAGCGCACGGCCCCGAGATGAATTCTATATCCCTGGCATATTATGCCTGGTTGCAGTTGCAGCACTAGTTGTTCCTCGAAAATCTGGGCAGCCCCATTCTCTGCAGGTCACACACAACAGGCATACAACCATGGTGACCGCGTTACGCCAACTACTGCGAGGAACAGGCATATCAATGCCATCAGTGCCTCGGTTGTCATTGCAATTAGTGAAGCGAACTAAACAGATTGTATTCTCGGTTACAGACATGCGGGTTCTTACTTTGATTACATCAGCAAACTTGTTCTAATGCTTAAAGAAAAAAATAATTTCAAAGTAGCTCTAGTCGGGAAGATTTGTCAAAATAGTCGCTGTGGTTTAAACTATTTTCTTAAAAAATCGCAATATTATAAACTACTGAAGAATTTCAGGCTTTCTATTTGGCTGATTAAGTCTTAGTGTTTAACCACCTTTGAAAAGATGATAACATTTTAGTTTACTTCAATAAGTATTATAAACAACTCGGTTAAAAGGTTAAATGGAAGCCCCATTAACCACCCATCTCCAACGCAAAATTTGCCCAATGTAGACAAATTTCCGCTCCATGCTGCTTACAGCTCACCTTGTCAAGATGCCAGAATACCTCCCACCTAAAATTTCCGCCAAACATGTTAATTGCACACACATGCGGCTAAACCGAGGCAGGAATTATCAATACGCTCTAGAGTTCTTCGTCAGTCCTTTCACTGTCGAAAAACCAGCTTGCTCCCACAATGCTTGGGATTGCGAATTTGACCTGTCACAGATTTTCTAGTTAAGAGAAATATTTATTCACTGGTACTATCCTGCGCCCGGTGACTGCAAGCCTTCTTTCGACCCTGTGAAATTTAGAAGGCTTACCTTCATCTGAATCTATCATCTTGTTTATATTCAAATGGCTGGTCCGGACAGTGAAGTGAAGTCAAATGATTTTGATACCCAACAATCCAAACTTCAGTCCCAACTCGAGAAGGGTGCACTGGTAGTTGGGGATATTAATGAGCAGCATTCGTTGGATGCCAGTACGGAGAATAATTGGATAACGGGATGGAGATTACATCTTCTTTCTCTCGGGTTGTTATTTCCATCTTCAGAATGTGACAAGAGCTAATAAGAACCTGAAGTGTTGCACTATGTATGTTTCTCGTCAATATTGAAGTGACTATCATTGGCACATCTTTGGTCACAATCGTGAATGACTTAAATGGCTTTAGCAAGCAAGGATGGGTTGTGACGGGTTATCTACTCACATACACAAGTTTGTTTACCTTGATGCCCGCTACAATCTCACCACTAATCAGAGCAACAGGCATGCTTATTATTTGGACTAAGGCTAGCGATATATTTGGACGAAAACCAGCTGTTATTATCGCGATGTTTTTGTTTACCGTGTTCTCGGGAGGTTGTGGCGCTGCACAAACGATGAATCAATTGTGAGTATGCTTTCAAAGGTTTACGCAACAATAATAACTGAAAGATAGAATAATCTGTCGTACCTTTCAAGGGATAGGTGCTGCAGGCGGAGTGGCTATGTCTTTGGTGATATGCTACGAGATGGTACCAAGGCACAAATATCCAGTTATTGCTGCCCAAGTCGCTGGCGCTACAACTCTTGGTGCACTTACTGGACCTCTGATAGGTGGTGGAATTAGCGAATATTCCACTTGGAGATGGGTCTTTTTGATCAAGTTAGTTATACTCCAAAATTGGCCTAAGAAATGCTAAATGCTTCCTAAGTGTTCCTGGTGGTATTGCGACTCTTATTATTCTTATTGTCGCCATCCCTTCCAATTTCCCCCACCAAGGAAAGTCAGGCTATGTTACTGTTACGTGTTGGCAGAGATTGTCGCAACCGTCACTTGCTCGCCTTGACGTTTCCGGCGCATTACTTCTTCTAGGAGCCACTCTACTTTTGGTGGCTGTATTACTAGAAGCTGGATCATCCTTTGCGTGGAATTCGGCAACTTCAATTGCGTGTCTTGTGATATCAGGCATTATGTGGATTCTATTTCTGTTCAACGAAATGATTCTAACCAATGATAAATATAAGCAAGAACCTATATTTCCTTGGAGATTTTTATTCAATAGGCCTTGGATGGGTCTTCTCTTGTAAGCTGCTTTCTTCTCTCTCAAATAATTTGAGATACTTCCTGGACTAACCCACTGAGCAGTGTCTCATTACTCTCTGGTCTTCCATATATTCTGATTACAATCAACCTTCCGCAACGCTTTCAGGCTGTATACGCAGTATCTCCATTAGATGCAGGTGTGCGCCTACTTCCTTTCAACGGTCTTGTTGCATTTTTCAGCGCTGCTACACCTGGAATTATTGGGAAAATCGGTATCCCACCAATTTTGGTTTTGTTCATCGGTTCTGCATTACAGCTCGTGGGAATTATTTTGTTTTCAACCCTTCCAATCAATATGACCAAGTCAATTCCGGGAATGAATTATGGTTACGAAGTGTTAACTGCAACTGGAATTGGTATGTGCTTTGGCATGAGCCTAGTGATGCCGCCTTTTCTGGTGGAAAAACGTGATTTAGGTGAGTTTAAAAAATCAAAATCGGATAATGTATCTTCATTTTACACATGTGCTGACGTATAGTCATCTGAACAGCTATTTCTGGTGGGGCTTTACTACAATTTCGAGTTCTAGGCGGAGCTATTGGCTTGTCTATTGCCACTAGTGTTATGAATAATTACTTGACCAACCATCTTAGAGAGGTTTTAAACCATCGACAGCTTTCTTCTATTCTTAAATCAATGGCAGAAGTTACGAACTTTGCACCTGCCGTTCAGGAACTAGTTTTAAGTACATTTCTAGATGGATACAACTTACAGATGCGGATAATGATCGCGTTCTCTAGTTTACAGCTTTTACTTGTATTTATGTTGTGGAAGAAACAGATATTGATCCGAGATTGAGAGGCCCCGAAGTTAGGGGCTTCGAGGAAGCATAGATAAGTGCTCAATCTTCGGCCCGAGGTTGAAAAAGATAAGTTGCAGAAACTCTTGCCTTTTTAGCTTTAAGATTGCGTCAGCAATTTACTATTTTTAATAGTACAATTACTCCAAGGAAACATATTTCGGTGGATAAATTGGATATGAATTACCCATTTAATATACTAAGAGTGGATAAAATGACTTGCCACTGGCTATTTAACGGTTATCGTATAATGATGGTATTTCAGTTACCGACCAGGTGCTTGGTTTTCTTTCTCCTTTCTCAAATGCCCTGGTCATAGAACGAATAGGAATGCAGCTCTACAGTACTCTCTCAATGCAGCCTCAGTGCAATGTAACTTCTTCTGCAGGTCTGCATAGGTTAAAACCGGTCCGCATCGAAAAATTGGAAGTAGCTAGATCTCATCGGATTTTTTCCGCTATATAGTTTTGTCACTATCCCTGGATTCTGAAGTCGGGTGGTTGACTTTCTTGCACGTGCTTTCACGATCAGAATGTTGGTATAATCTATCTATTTACTTTATCAGTGTGCATAGCACTGTTCTCAAGCTAGTGATAAAGATGAGTATTCAAGGCGCCAGACCACTCCCAACGCTCGAAATATATTTCAGTCGAGGCTATAGTTTATTATGGGGGGCCTCAGTATTTATAGTTTGTTGTGTTGTTTTAAGGGTAGGAAAACTCGTGGAACTTTGGAAAATATTGCTAAGTCGATATCAGAATCTCCTCATCTCGATTTATCGATTATATTTTCACCCACTATCTAAGTATCCAGGCCCATGGTTAGCTAAAATCTCCGATTTCTATGGCGCCTACCACAATGCACGAGGACAGCTCCATCTCGAGTCGGAGGCGGCACACAGACGATATGGTATACAGTTATGAATATCCAAGCTCTGATAGTTTGCTAATATTTTATAGGAACTTTTGTGAGACAAGGACCAAATAAGCTGATTGTGAACAGCGAAGCAGGGTTGCACGGTAATTTAGTCTTCTCTTGGTAGATCACTTAGCTAAGAGTTTTCAAGATTTGTATTATTCTAAGAATGTCCAGAAAGCTTATTGCTATGAAACGATGCTACCAGAGCCAGGCGCTTACAATGTCTTCACCGCGATTGATAAAGACTTACATAAGTTCAAGCGAAAAGTGCTTGGCCAAGGTTTTGCAGATTCAAGCGTACGCTCCTTTGAACCTACAATTCTGCGTCATATCGATATCTTCATACAAAACCTTGGCAATACTCCTATTAATTCTAGCGGTGATGGGTGGTCTAGCCCTATTAATATGACAAAACGATGCAGACATTTGGGATACGATGTAATGGGTGAATTTGGATTTGGACAATCTTTCGAATTACAGAAAAGCTCGAGAAATCATTTTCTTATTGATGCTGTTGAAGCCACGGGTCTCAAGGCTGGTGTTTACGTACAGTATCCGCGCCTGGCTAGGCTAAGGTTAGAAAGATTGTTAGCACGTCGAACGGCTAAGATGCGTGGGAAGTATCTTGAGCTCATGGCTCAGTTGGTGAAGTCTAGACTGGCTTCCGATAAAGATTCCCAGGAAGATCTTTTCTCTTGGGTTGTTGACGCCAAAGACCCTCGAACTGGGAAGGGATTCTCTGAGAGTGAGCTTTGGGCAGAGAGTAGATTTCTCCTTATTGCAGGTTGGTTTTTAAAATACTACGACTTGAGTTTCATTGGCATGTCACTAATATTATGGATAGGTGCCGACACGTCTTCAACTGCTATGACCTCGATATTCTTCTACCTTTCTCAAAACCCTGCCTGCTATGAGAAGCTAGTCAAGGAAATTAGAACTAAATTCTCATCTCTTTCAGAAATTCAAACGGGGCCGCAACTCGCACAATGCCACTACCTGCGAGCATGTCTTGACGAGTCGATGAGGATGTCACCCCCAATCAGTAGCACTTTATGGAGGGAGGTTTGTAAGGGTGGCATTATGATAGATGGTAAATATATACCAGAAGGAGTTGATATCGGAGTTTCTCCGTACGCTCTACACCACAATGAGCAAATGTTTCCAGACTCTTACACGTTCAAGCCTGAACGATGGATCGAGTCGGAAGATAATAGTAGGAAAACCATTGAGAAGGCTCGGGAATCCTTCAGTGTCTTTTCAGTTGGCACACGAGCTTGCGCTGGAAGAACGATGGCTTACACTGAAATTAGTGATGCGGTTGCCAGAACCTTCTGGTCTCTAGATATGAAACGTGCGGAAGGATCATTGGGCAGAGTGGGTGGGGGCATTGATGGCGCACGTGAAGGCCGTAGTCGGGTGGGAGAATTCCAGCTTGAGGATCACATTACGTGCTGCCACGATGGCCCTTATCTCCAATTCCGTTTGCGCCAAGAATAGAAATTTATTTTAATGTCACTTGTTACTAGAACCTCCGTAGGAGCATTTTTGTTATTAGTTGTTTCGGGGCTCGTATTCTGTAGCATAGCAATCGAGCATAATCTGCAAGACAAAATAGAGGTTGCTAGTGTCGAATCAACGGCCGGTAGGACGAAGCCCCTCTTCCCCTCGCTTATCATAACCCACTATTGTAGCCATTTAAACGAAGGGAAGGCTTTACATTCTCTATCTCTTAATGCTACCCACGACTTTCTTAGCCTGCATCCCTTTGATCTCATACATAGAATCTCCTTACACTGGTCCTAAGTCCCCTGGGACGCACGTGCAACGTCTGCAAGAGTAGAGGGTCATAATTCCCTCCCACATTCATACTCACTAGCTTACACCCCTGGTTAGATTGCAAATGCTGCTAACTCTTAACGAGCATATCAAAATAATAGAGTAGTATAGTGGTAATCGGTAAAGACATTCAAAGGAGGGTAGAACCTGCAGCATGTGGGCGAGAGTCCTGCCAACCTCCAGTGATGAACCGTGATCGATCCTGCAATAGTACGCGCTTATTCGGCATGCTGTATGTACTCAATATCGGATTGGTTCTGCAACTGACGCGAGGTACACATGCATGCAGTGAACGCTCGATAAAGGGGTGGCGGGTGGAGGAGGTGATGTCGAATGGCATGGCACTTGTATGCATCTCTCGGAAGATCCGCCCTTATATCGAGAAGCCCTATAAAGTATCTTGGGGTAGCAGACACAGGTGCAGGTATCAATGTCACCGGGGGTATTTATCCAAGTTTTAGTGAGAGGTGCGGTTATCAAGAACATAACACGATTGTACAGTATGCATACATAATACGGCATATAATAAAACCATGGCTCTAAGAGCCCCGCCCCACCGACTACAAATATATTATAACTCAGTCTGCTCAAAATTATCCCATCAATGCCAATTATGTCTATCGAACATTCTCCGAAGACTCTACATATCAATCACACTCCGGAATGGATGCAAGCAGACCCCTACATTCAGCTTGGATACCGTCCTCAAACCAATAGCTTCCTTGTTTGCTTCATTTCTTTGTTCTATTCGCACAACGAGTCTGTCAACGCATGGTCCCACCTGCTTCCTGCTATGTTTTATGCAGCCCTCCTCTTGAACAGTGCCTCCTCGGTGTTGTTTGTCGATGTTGCTGTATCTGCACCTGATGCTCAGATTGTTCAGATGTACATCGCGGGAACATCAGCCTGTTTATTCTTTTCTGTATGTGATTCAGCTGTCATGTGGAAGTCTTCGTCCTGAAATAATATAGGCCCTTTTCCATATTTCCTGTGCCCATTCTCACAAGATAGCTCAGCGACTTGTCAAACTTGATTACATTGGTATTGTTATCAGTATTTCAACTACCGATATATCGTCTACTTATTTTGGGCTCCACGGATATTACCATTTGCAGACAATATATATTACTTTCACGATAATTTGTGCTGCGGTGGTTATAAGTATTTTGTTTACTCCTTTAGCAGATGGACCAAAGGCCGCAAATTTTAGGTAACTTCCCCAGTGTTTGCTATGTAAAGAAACAAGCTGAAGGGCATTGTGATCAGAGCCGCAGTTCTTTTGTCATTAGGTGCCAGTGGCTTTTTACCAATTATACATGTCGCTATTTTGCATGGAGGAGAGCAGCTTCGGCATTTTCCATTCCCGAATCTCATTGTCACCGTTCTATCATACCTAATGGGCGCAGCTCTATACGTGACGCGTGTACCAGAGAGATACTGGCCGTATAAATTTGATATCTGGGTACGCATCTTCACTCCTAAATGAACTAATAAGTATGTAACTGAATCAACTAACATGATATCCTCTTTTGAAGGGGTCGAGCCATCAAATTTTTCATCTGTTAGTAGTTTTTGGTCAGATAATACATCTTTTGGGATTGCGAGATATGTTAATAACACACTGTACATAATCCCTGATCGAAAAGGAGAGTACAGAAAGAGAGCGAAAATAGGACTTCTATTCAGGATTCAAAAGTATTTTCCATCGGTGTTGACAAACCAAAATTTACCTTCTCTGAATAAAAGTGAACGAATTTCACTTGAGGAATAATCAAAATGGGAATTGTGGTAGTGCTGTTCGCAATCATTAAGTGGTACACATCAAAATTGTTGGTGCGGTCCTTGTCAGCGCGTATCTCGTTTTTCGCCTGCATTTGAAATCATTCGTTTCCATTCTTTAAAGGTCGTGTAAAATAGAAGAAATAATAGCGGGCATCTTGAGCGTCCATAATCTTTGTTTGACATCAATCACGAGACAAAACAAATTACTGTGCCATTTCATCACCCCGCGAAATATTCTCAACGAAGACCTCTCGTAGATTCCACACTAGCAGAGGAATATGACCAACAGAATCGCCATTTTCGAAGAATCTCACAGCAAGGTTTCGAAGATGGTTGCTTGGCTGAATATACTTTCTTGGTGATGCAGCGGGATAATGGTTCCAAAGATCAACTTATAGGTCGCACAAGTCGGATTGCAATATGTGCCTGTAAATTATACCACAGTAAGCCGAATAAGCATTCCTAAGCTTGTAAGAAATACGGTATTGGCCAATGTCACCTCCCAGCTGAAAGCAGGAGTGGGTGTGGGGATGTTAATTTAGAGATCTTGCTTTGAATACCGGTAGATGAATGTGCAAGTGGAACTGTGTGGTTCTCTGCGCTAGATGCACCTCTCGGTAGCTCCCCATCCACGGCAATGCAATTGACTAAATTCAGGTGATGTGAGGAGTCGGATATTTAATCTAGAGGTGAATCTGCGGGGTAGAAACCGCAGACACTTCAGCCAACCCTATCAGTTGGCCACCTTCTACATGGGGAGAATATTAAAGAAATGCTGTTGTGTAACATGGCAAGGAGTGTACATACAGGTAGGATTGCTCCCAAATTAGGCAGGTAATTTAGAGACCTTCGATTTCCTACCTTGAACAGCCAAGTAACAATATTTGGGGTGCAAATGAACGGTAGGGACGAAATTATAGCCTGGATGCGGTACCTTACGCTCCGTATGGAGCTTCTAACTAAGCCAAACGCCACGACCCGGCAGATCCAACGCCTCTCCCGCTGATAGATTTCTACCGATGGTAGTACGTGCATTGTTTCTCATTGAGATCTTACGTAGTATGTCGTACAGAGCATGGATGATGCACATATCTTATCTTCGATAGTAATCTTTCAACGGTGGTAACCGATTGATGTAAGATTGCTAATATATTAACCGTTTCAGGATTATGATTTATTGGTCTATTTTCAACTCAAGGAGCATTATTGGATGTCTTGAACGAACATACCCAATAGCCAACCAGGTCTCTCGCCCACTTGTGGAATCCTATCAACGAGAGCTAGACTTCATGTACGACTGTCCTCATAAGGAACATTAGTTTACTGGCTGTTTGCTTTGGAAGTCTGATTTGGGCCATACGAGCTGATCTTCCTTGCTGCGAACTATCACCAGACTCATATTTTGCTACAGTTAAAGCTGTGCATTGCTTTCCGGGTTAAGTTGCTATAGCAGTCTTGCAATCTCTTAGTGCAAATTGTGCTTCGACTTCACCATATTACTAGGGGTATCTTTCGTACGGGTAAAGAGACTGGTGTCGCTTGTCACATTGGGCATGTGTTTGAAATTATTTACATTAAACAAAATTTAACACTCTGAATCGATTATTATATCTTCTGGTGACAGGTGATTTGGGTTTTGTTATCAAGATGGATGATAATCACGTGCTTTATTCTTTTGTGTCCTATTTGCTTCCTTTGATCTTTGAAGTTGAACATTGAAGTCAAACTTGAAATTAAGACCAGAATAGCGAATGTTCCGCTGCATTCTTGCACTAAATTTCCTTCCTTTTCCTTCAACACATACCCCTTTCTTTGCTTCCTTCTTTCCTTTGCGTTGCTCCTTGTTGACAAAAGTCCCCAAATTCCCTTTTTATTTTTGGGAGGCTTTTGTAGTGAACCAGGAGCACAAACGCGATTTGGCTTGCTCGGAGTCAATTTGACTCAGGTGATTAAATTTTGTATTTAGCGAAAGATTATATGGGTGAGAGAGCTCAAGATAGGCCTGCGAACATGATATAAGTCAGCCACCGCAATGTAATAGTAGTAATACGAGTTACTTATTTTCTTAATAATTATTATAAATTAGCCGTAAGGTATCAAAGGATATTTTGGTGGATATTAAACTAGTTGGTCAGAAGGTCACTTTCTATATAATAATTAGTTTGTTCCTAGATTTTAGAGAGCAGTCCTTTTGAATGCTCTTTACATTATCCGACTCCTGCAGGGCTCTCAATATCAACTGTTGATTAATTTCTAAAATTTTCAAGTAATCTAATCAGTTCTTTTCCCTTTGGCGCTGTCAAGTAACACTATTGATTTGCTTACCGATATTCTCGTAACGATTCAAGTTTAGTAGTGTATCTTAAGTTCCCAAGATCGAGTAATTGCTTCTCACGAATTACACTTTGACGGGCTTTTGGAGGATATTTGCCACAAGCTTTCCCATTCGGCTGTTTCTAGTGGATCTCGGTATAGTAGAAGCCATCGTGAAGAGATGAATAATGGCAACTGGAGACGTAATCGAGAGGCAATTGCGCGATGGATGAAGTGAAAGTATTGAACGCTGAGATTTCGATAGATGCAGCACGTTATTATAATGGTGAAGAGGGAGCTGCCCCTGAGCATTGAACCCTATCATGCCTGAGCTTGTGCACAACCTTACGACATAACATCTCCTCCATTTTAGGAAACATGAAAAATATCATAACACTTTGCCTTGCTGGGAGCCATACTCATACCACTCTTTTTAGGACAGTAAGCTGCATCCTACCTCGAGAGGAAAGCTGTGTGAAGACTCTATGACAAGCTCGAAGCGTGAGGAGAAGGGCGAGGAGGATTTTATCCCTAGCGAAGAAAGAGACCCTTTTAACTATGTCGACGTCCTAAAAGGGGCCCAGAAGAAAGACTTTATATCCCCACTTTATTATTATTCTCAAAGAACCCTTTTCCTACACTTTTTGGTGGGCAACACTCTACCTTGTAAAGCTACAACTATTTCTACTGCATCTAATCTATGGCTAGTTGTAGTGCCGAACCTGAATTCTAGATGCAAAGCCCAAAGCTACCACCAAACTCCAACTCCGAACCCAAATACAACTCTCTCTATACTCAATACATATTACTAAACTGTGCATCAACCCTTCAAACTCCTTTGCCACCTATATTCATATTTTGATCCCACCTCTGGCTCATATTCATTTGCATGTTGACGTCCCCTCTTCCCCCTCCCCCTCCTCCGTCAACATTGTATTCAAACGATTGTCCGTATCCGTATCCAGGTTCAAAGGAAGCAGTAATAGGATGTGATGTGTTAAGGTTTGGTGGCTGAGAGAACATTGTATTATAGTTGTTGCCAAAATTCATTTGTTGTTGCTCTTGAGGTAGTGGTTCACTATAATGACGGGATATACCAGTGTTCTGTGCATGCTGTTGCCCTACTGCTTGAAAATTAGGCATGTGATTAGGGTACTGCTGATACTGTGGTCCTGTCCCGAAGCTTCCAGCAACAGGGTAGGCAGGGCTTCTCTGCTGTCCCATTTCCTCGGTGTTGTTAAGCATAATATCGCGAGTATGCAGGGGTTGGTATGTTCCCAAAGTGCTTGCACAAAAGCCACGGTTGATTTGTGTCTGCTGGCAGTTATTAAATAAGTTATTTTGGTTTCCGAATTGATTGTGCATTGGTTGAGCATTACTAGGTACTCCTGCCGAAGTGGACTGCTGAAATATCGGGCTTGGATAGCGTTCACATGAATTTAATTCCTGGTGTTCGATAGGAAGTGGCAAGACTTTGGACTGGTCGAGATTCGAGCTAGAGATATCGGTAACACTCCCGCTACCATTGCATGCCATACCAGCTTGAGGTTCGTTAACCAAATTTGTTGTCGGCTCTGGATCATTCGTTCTTTTCCTACGTTTTCTCAGGGGAGAGGAGCTCTCGTCTATTGCCGTGGATGTAGTGGATTCTACGCCACTACGTTCAGGGTGCCGCGATGATGGCATTGATTCTGGTGTGACTGGTAAGTGGGACTTCGGGGTCTGAGATTTCGAACCTGTGCTCTTTTTGTTCATGTTCAGCTTTTGCCTGTTTCTTTTTGAAACAGCTTCTACGACTCTAATAGCAAAGTAATAGCACTGGCTGTGAAATTCGAATTTCTCGTCGTCGCTTAGAGAATCCCTGGAAGATTTTTCTAGCAGTCTCTTCCTGCTTGCCACGCCCTTGATGAGGTTCCATTTCATTACGGCAGAGTCTTGTTCGTCGGCGACTAAAACGTGTGACCAATCGAGTCAGACTTATACGTGATAGCAAACTATAAGAGTGTAAATAAAGACTTACAGGGCGTCAAGGGTACATCCATGTTAGGATACATTGTTTTGAATGCCCAATACCACTTTGCCAATTCACGATAGGTGTGAGGGCCTTGCTCCGGATACCTTTTCGCATTCCCGTCAACCCATTCTTGCCAGATTTCGATGCATTGAATGGAACTAGGACTATTATGTTGTCGGGAATCCTTTTCCTGTTCAATGGCCTCTTTGAAGTCAGTGACTAGTGAATGACTGCCAAGCTTGTGTAAGGTGAACGCTTGCTCAATTGAGGTGCCAATTGATTCATCGAAAAGTGTAATCATAAAGCTGGAATAGGGCTTATTAGGACATTCATCGCATTCTGGTCGATAATGAAGGTGGTAGTCGCGTTCTTCGACAGTTTCGAAGTTCACATCTTGACATGGGCAATGGAATCCAGTGTCCTCATCCTGGAATTCACATCCTTGATTTGTCTTTCTGTCCTTAGAATAATGGTTGTTGCTATCTTCTTTCGAGTAGAAAAGCCTTTTGCAAGAAATACAACGGTCACCCGTATGACTAGTTTTACGATGTTGTCTGTTTCATGATAGCTTAGTAACTATCCTGAAAAGAAAGAGGGTTGCACATACTGTAAGTAGTTATAACTGCTACCCTTACTATCACAGGTCTGACACGGGCAAATAAGTTTTAGCGAAGAGCTTTTTGCAATGTGTCTACCTATGTCCTCATCCTGATTTCCACTCCTGCTCAAATCGTCGCTATCGCTGATGTCATCGTCTCTAGCAGCATTCTTGCCCTTGTTGGCACGATCATGGTGAGTGCTTTTGCTGGTAGGAGTATCCCGGTCGCCATTATCGCCATTCTGCTGGGATGGAGAAGCGTCCCCCGAATTTGTTCGACTCCCCGTTTCATTGCCGCATTGCGATTCAGTGTCGGTCATACACGTCTTTAGCACCTCGGACATGGGCAAGTATTTTCCACCTTGTCCAACGAGGAGTTCGGCTTGAAGGGCCTGAAACAATTCTCCCGCGAGTTGGCGTTGGTGTGGGGGAAGCTCATGTTCGATGATCTCCTCCACTTCCGTATCAGTAACAAAACGGCTAGTTAAGCGAGCATTATTCAGCCCACTCAAGAAGTCCCAATTTTCTTCCTCCGAGTCATTTGAAACGTCAGCTTGTTGGCCGACTTGAGAGAAGCTCGCGTCATTCTCTTGGATATTCCTGTCGGTGGAGTCGTCTTCGGTATCCTCGAGCCTCCTCTCGTCACGGTCGTGGAGCTCGCGTATTTCGGTTTGCGATCCTATGCTCCAGTACCCAGAGTCAGTGATTTTTCGGACGGTTTCTGTACTGTTCAAGTTTGAAGTGCCTAGAGGTTGAAAATCATAGACAAATGGCATATCTCTAGGTTTAGTGCTTTGGCTTGTGTTGCCATATGTGTCTGGCGAGGAAACGGTCAGCGTATCTCTAGAAGAGCGATAGCCAGGCTGTCGACCTATACCGCTGGATTTCGGGATTACTTTGGCGCTCTCGTGGATTGTCTGGAGAGGAGATCCGGTGTAAGGCTTCGCAAAATGGTTAAGTACTGGCGATTCGTATAATGGTCTCCAGATCCCAAGTGGTGTGGCCTTTCCACCAAAACAATGGTCATGAGCATTTGAAAAGTTATTTTTCTTGTCAATAGCAACATATGTAGGAGCAATCAAGGTGGGCTGATTCCACGGCTTGTTAGACGATGCAACGTGGTCAGGGCGCTGAGATGTATTAGCAACGGACGTATCAGGATCTCTCTTAGATCCAGGCAATGGATGAGCAGCCGCAGCCCTTTGCGCAGATACTGGGTCAGATCGTCCGGTCGGAGTGCAACAATGATGCTCTACGAATGGATCGGTAGCCTGTAGGTCTATAGTACCGGCGCGTTGCGTTGAGGTGCGTGGCAGGTGCCTTTCGAAGACCTTGATGAGCTCGGGCACGGCAGTGGGGTGAGTAGATTGGGTGCTTGTATATAAAGATCCAGAGGATCGTCTTTTGCGTGGAAGTAAAGCGGAGGAGCTGAGCTCAGTGTGTTCTTCGACTGTGCGTTTGGCAGGAATTCTCGGATATCGTCGCTTCGCACCTTTCGATCTGAGATAATGGCTGATTTGGCTGTGGCCCGCGATGATTGACTGATCCAAAGGAGTTACCAATGTGACTGAAAGGGGTGATAGCTCCGCACCATTCAAGACCAAGTGTACAACAACGTCATAGTGACCATTGTGGGCAGCCCAGTGCAGAGAGGTCCACAAATACGGTGTCTTGTAAGAGGGGTCGGCTCCTTCTTGAATGCATTTTTTTACATCGGCCAGGTGTCCACCAGCTGAGGCTCCATAAAGTTTTTCACCCAGGGTGTAGTATATATCCAAGTCCTGTGCGGAGGCTAGCCTCTGTGCTAGACCCGTTGATGCTGACGTTCCATCCCAGTTCGATATGGAACCACTTCGTGTTAATGGCGATGAGAAGTAGTTCTGATATGAAGCACTGGAGGTTGGGTTGGCAGTGGAAGATAATGGGCGCCTGAATACACTTGAGTCAGACAGACTTGCTACTGTTGATGACGATCGACCTAAATTCGAAGTGGTAGCTGACGAGATGGATGAAATGGATGTGCATTTTCCTGCTGAACTTGTTGCTGCGGATGAAAGTCGACCTAAATTCGAAGTGGTAGCGGACGAGATGGATGAAATTGATGTGCATTTTCCTGCTGAACTTGTTGCTGCGGATGAAAGTCGGCCTAAATTCCAAGTGGAGGCTGAGGATAAAGATGAAAGGGAGGTTGATTTCTCATGGAATTTTGATGACGCAAAACCTGTTCGTGAAGGTGATTCCGGGGCTAAGTGATCTGGCATCAAGTTGTGTGATGTAGAGGCAGCCTCGGCATGGAAGGTGGCCACAGGCACAGTATCCAAAATAGATGCGCCAGCATCATCCTGAGGAGCATCGACCTCCACATCAGAGACACCTGCATCGTGGTGAGTGGGAATGGACCCCTCAGTCTTAGCTTCGTCAACTCCAAAGTTTCCCCAGAATTCGGTATCTATGCTCCCAGGGCTATTGAAGATACTCAGAAGAGGTGGCTGGTCAGTGACTGGAGTAGAGGGTATGTTTGAGCCCACAGAATCTAGAGGCCCTGTTGCACATTCTCTTGAGGACTGACGCCTAGAGCGAGGAAAAGCATCAGAAAACCGCTTAAATGGTTTAAGTATAGCCTTCGCGCCCTCCCGAACGAATGTCACCGCCCGGTCCCGATCAGATTCAGGCCCATGTGTCGCCATGCCGCTTCCGTGGCCGTGACAGGACGCGGACAATGAGACTAGAGGTGAAAGAACATCGATTGGCGATTCCTGGCACGTTCGTGATGTGAGGAAACAAGCGAGGAGATAGAATGCTCAAACGAAGGTTGGAGAAGGAGCTGAGGATGAGAGAATGAGACTGTGAAGCATGATATAACCAGAAACATATGAAGTTGCAGCAAACTGTTTTCAAGTTGGCAGAAGACATACTTTCTATATATGGGATCCCACGCGCATGCTGACGGTGGTGGTGGCAGTGTGGTCAGTCTGAATATGAAAGCTGCGAAGTTGCTAGTATAATTTCCCAGGTATTCGAAATTCTGTCGTCCAATGTTTCCTTCTATTCAAGCCGGCGTGGTCCATACTCCTGAAGCTAAGCCTTTTCTGGCGACGGGATCTACCCGACTCGTTCGTGTTCGTATGCCAAGCTTCGACGGGCTGTTTGACCTCTGGCCATGGCGAAGCTAAGTAAAATGATTCAGAGCTGAAGGATGGCCTTGAGATCGTGTTTGGGGATTCCGGACCCATCAATTCCAGTTTGTATGGGCATCCATAGGAGGAATGTGATTAGAAGACTGGAAACTCCTTTCGGAAAGAGGCCGATTTAAAGCACGTGCTTTGCGGCACGTTACCTTGAAGGTTCGTATGCACGCAACAAAAATCGAAAAAAAAGCACAAATAATACGATTCTTTGCGCTATAATTAATACTCTCGGAAGAAGATTAGGCTAACCTGTAAATTTATCTTAGTTTATTGTTGGGTTTAATGGTCAAATTGTGATGCTCAGAATCTGCCACTCGTTTGCCCCAGGAGCTGAGCACAGTGCCAAACTCAACCTCTGTATCATCACAACTTTCTACTGTACAGGTTCTCGTGTGAACTGCTACAGGGGCCGAATCTGCTCTTCAACCGTGCAGGGCTATTCTTCATGTGTCTTGGATATTCTGATTCTATCATTTAATTTCAATCTCAGCAAACCTGAAAACTTGTAAGCTGGTCATCTAATTCTGTTTTCTAGCTTTTCCTTCATGAAATACTTCGAACATAACATAGTTTCATTCTTCGACCAAATCCACTCCATAACGGTCAACTGAAATGTGAATCCGGTTATGAATAAGCACCACGGGAAATGTGTCATCTGGTGATGTGTTCCAAAATAATGTTTCTCACATGGTAAGTCCTCATTTGTATAATTAAGTGTGCCTTTCAAAGTCACCATCCAAACACTGTAGCAGCCCCCCTTTTCTGTACAATTTCCTTCTCGTAGACACTCTATACTTCTCGAGAGTTGTAATATATTTCACCGCCTTTACACATTACACTTTTCAACAGCTCTTGTTCTAAATATGTACGAAGAACAGATTCATCAACCTTGGCTGCGCTTGCTCAAGCTATGATAGGCTATAATGGACATATAATTGCTCTTCCTCCAGCGTCCAAGATCGCCGTACCATTGCGACTCAACGACATAGCCTTTACGACACCAAGCAATTTATCAAGCTCGCTTCAACCTTTGAATATAAATCCCCTATCTACGCACAATGTCTACTGACGTCATATCAAGTTCTTCTTCAACAGCCATCGAGATTATCACCAAGAACTTACAGTCCTATTACTCTCATGAAGTGAAAATAACCTTCACCGACCCCTCACCAACCGCAATGCAGGCCCTCTGCCACGAACTCATCAACAGCGGCCTACTCCAAAATCGCTGGTATCACATATCAATATTCTCAGCCATCATGTTAGAGAACATTCGCCTTTCATCTGTTCGATACGCTCCTTCATCCCTCTCCTGCCAACATACTTCATTCTAACAATGACACAGCTTGGCCTGTATGACACCGAAGCCAACCACTCACGCACAAATCGTGTCTTCCCACTGTCCTCCACCGTAAATCCAGCCCTGACAGCCGCTCTTCTCCACGCCGAGAACCTCTACCCCCCAAGTGCCACTTCTGATCTCCTCGGCCACTTTGTTGTCAAATCGCTACGAAATCAGGAACATGGAAACACCGGGGTCGAAAACAGAAACAGCAATAACGGTACTGATACAACAAGAGAAGCGCTTCTCGTCCGCCGTAAAATCACGATATGCGGGTGGGCAGCGCTGCTCACTGCGGGGATCATCCTCTCAGTCCTCACTGGCGGTATCGTAGGCTATGCGGCCGACGACTTCAACGCTGGTGCCACAACGGCGGGAGGGCTTGTAGCAATTGTTGCACTGTTGGAAACGTTTTGGATTTGGGCTTCTAAACATAAGTTCTTGTAGTCCATGCGTAGTCTTGGTTTTGGGATAAGCCAGTGCCCGAAGTGTGCTGATGGATTTTCTCATGTCTAAAATTTTGTTGGGGTTCTAGGTTGCCGTCGAGATAAATATAGTCGATGAATCTCAAAGCGGTGCTCCTGCTATTGGTAGGATCATTGTGTACATTGCTTCTAAACACAGAGTTGCTTCCCTTTCCATTTCCGAATCGCGAAAGTGGAGAGTACATACAAGTATATTTAATAGCCCTAGAATCGCACATGCCCCTGGAAATTGGCATTAAGCCAAAAGGAATCTAAGAGTTGAACCCCTTGCAAATACATTGCTTTAGACATTCCTGTTATAACAAAGGCAATGAAGAATGAATTTGCAGTCTAAGAGAATACCAAGTGAAATATAAATTGCAACTTGGCTAAACGCATAAATCATAATCGTGCAAAGATTCAGTGGGTACCTGCAAGCTAGGGCTATTGATTCGAAGATGTATATGGACGGGATTGAATGTCTTGACCTTCTCGTGCAAGGCCAAGAGCTGACGATAGTGGTGGACATCTGCGAGTGACATTGTTAGTTTCTAGTGACCGAGTGGAGTCTAGCATGACATACTTTGTGCTAGGAATGTCTCTGGCATCTGCTTCCTACCCCAAAATTTGGAGACCTTGCGGAACCAATAATGCCGGTCCGATGTATCCCAAGGCTGGTAACGGCGTCAATACGACAAGGAGGTGCAATTCAGGGTTTATTTGGAGCTGCATCGTCTAGGAATAGACTGCCTCACAGCCCTCGAGAGGGTATGTGTTTCGAGTCAACCGACTCGGCGAATCTTCGTGCCGCACGCACACCTAGATAGGTTTTCGTTAGTCTCACATATCGAACATGAGTAGAACATGTAGACGAACCTCGACTCCATCCGCATACTATAATCTTTGCGCATTTGACATGATTGTTCGAGTCGTCCTCTAAGGAAAGTAAACATGGTGAAGCTATGTAAACAAAACACAACGTACAATAAGCATTCGTGACAATTCGCTCTATTCCAAACCCCGTGGATCCTATGAAGAGCCAAGTAAGTGGCTCGGAGAATTGATTTGGTACACCAACCAATGATCACCTTCTCACCAATTGATGGTCCAGTACCAACATCGGGTTGGTAGTGGAATTGAACTCGAGGGTTGTATTTCTAAAGCGTCATGAACATACACAAAATTGAGAACTAATCATCTAAGCCACAGTCTGCTAGAGTGTCTATGGTTCATCGTCAATTGTTGTGGGCTGGACACCGGGCAGAGCTTTACATACCCTCAAACACGAAGATTAGAAGCACACTAGGTTCGAGCTTGGAGGACGTGTTATTGTGGGAGACTGGCAAGAGCGAGACCGAAGCATTGTTGGAGATTAATGGCACCAGGTGGTTGTACTGCAGCAATTCTTGCAAACTTGACTGCTGCTGTTCCTTAAATGGATCTTCGTCGATGATCAGACTGTGTCGGACACATGAGTCTTCACCTCAAGATGGTCATCGTAAATGCTAGCTTCAGATGTCGGCTGTGAGATAACTTTAGATAGAGGAATCTGCTGATGAAGAATGATTGACAACAACGTGGTGGTCGAGAAAGCTAGGGCCATAGAGTTGTGAAGTTGATGGGTGGGAGCGGTTGCGACTGCGGAAGTGGAGAAGCCCAAGGTGCTGAGGGGCACGGTAATAAGAATGCTTGTTTTCATGATGGTGGCGATGAATGACTATACTGCAAAGGGGAAGGAACAAAACCACATCACGGAACCTTGCCTACAGCATTGTGCAATAATCTAGGTTAGCGCACTTGTGACCCATCATTCCCTTGTGCCAGGAAAGAAAGCGACCAATAAAGCGTATCGGGTTATACCTCCATACGACGAGAGTTTTGCAACAAGTGAGGCCTAGACTAATACGCCAGGGGTTTTATTCGCAGACTTGCTCGCATTTTTCAAGTTGCGCATCACTCGTGACCATGGCCGAGGCATCAAGTGAGTCAGGGAGGCAACTCAATTGATATAAATGCATCTACTGTTGGGAGAAGAAAGTCAAGGTGAGGGCTTCGCAACGCATAAGGGACTTACAAGAAATTCTTCTAACAATTGCTAGCGAGCCTATCAGCAGAGTGTAGCCTGCAAGGTGTGAACGTCGTGTGAAGAAGGGCTTTCCATGCACAGAACCGCAAACGATTGATGGAAGAAGTAGTTTCGACAGCATCAAAGTTAACGAGGCTACCAAAATGCATCTGCGTGATGTATCTGGACGTGTCAATCGTGGTCAGCAAAGATGGAAACTGTTTCCCGATGCAGTTCAGCAAGTCTGTGCTCGAGAGGAATTGTTTCTGCCAGACAAGAAATGAAGAAAGGTTTGGATCTTACCTTTGGTCACGATGCGCAAATGTTGATCACATTCAGGTATTGCAACCCGTCCCTGTTAAAAAAGACCTGCCTTGTTAGGCCAAAACTCTTCCATATTGATCTCATGATAATACACAAAATGAGAGTATACCTTCAGTTCTTTTTCATTCTCATCGCGGACTTGATCACCAACAGTCTGGAAATGCGCTTAAACTGTCCACAAACTTATGTGAGACATGTTCTGGAATGAATCTTAATCCAGATTCTTTTTGTGCCAACGGTAAATGACTATATTAAGCAGGAGTTCTGACCCTGGTGCCGTCAGCCCGTGAAAGCCAACGAAGGCATGGCTGGCACTTGCCACCATTTATCAGTCAGCGACTTGGATCCCTCAGTACTATCCGACAGAAGAGTCCGGAGTGTGTGCTTTTTTTTGCCTTGTGCTAAATCTGTCCAGGACCAAGAGTGGTAGTGTGTTGTTACTTAGAGTTAGGCTCTTTCTTAGTGATAGAGCAGAATTGAGCATCAAGGATGAATCATCACGCAGCAGCAGCAATAAGCTTTAAAAATTAGACTGCACTGCAGAATGGGTTTTGGATAGCAGATGAATCATCCGGGATTCCACGTTCCCTCATGTTACGGAGGTTGGTCGAACCTGTCGAATTTGTCTCACAGAGGGTAGCCTCGAGATTCGCGACTCCTATATCATTTTAATCGTACCAAAATTGCAGGAAGATCAACTCGATCACCTTTTTAGAAGACAGATCGGCTGGGCTAAGATGAACTTGTCTTTGAGGCAAGGGAACTTATCTTTAAGGTAAGGGTGGTTGTGAATATGCGGCCAGTGTCATTGCTCCAGGCGCCAAATATAGAAAAACGGCAAGTTTTCAGGAGATGGTGGAGAGTTCTTTCTCTGGAATTGTTCAAGTTCAAGACTAGCGTCTAACAGGCTTCCCTATAGGAGATAAGTATGCCACAATTAGTCGAGTCCGGGGTAAGGAAAAGCAGTTCTATGGCACGACAGAGAATATTGGCGACTTACAGAAACGAGATGGTGTTCATATATCCTTCCACGGCTCTCCAAATCCTTTGCAGACTCACTTCTATTAATTCGTGACCTGGGTATCCGATACGTGTGGTAGACTCGCTATGCGTAGTGCAGGATCCGGATGACAGCCGCGAGGCTCGGGAATATTATCTCTCCTTGTACTTGATATTCTCCCATTCTGATGTAACTATCTGCGCCATCGACGGAGAAAATGAACAAGCTGGTTTGCTCGCTCTCGATTTATCATTACGACGTGTTAAACAGTACACTGAGGACCACCTGTCGGAGGTTCGTCTTATGATTACCAACCTCGCTGAACTTACATTTAGATGTCAAGATGGAAATCGAGAGCTTGGGTATTTCACAAGTGACTGTTATCTAGATGGTGCTTTATATTCGCGGACAGCTGATTTTTCTTCCGGTGATGGCCGTCAGTCATGCGCGAAGATATTTAAAACTGAGCATCGAGAGGCTAGATGTAGGAGAAACTCGATAGTCGGGCACATGACGCCTAAGCGAAAACTGTGTAGACTTACACAGATCGCGTTCTGAAATCCGGTAAAGACATTCTGGCAGCCTTCCAAAACATCTCTAATGTTTTTAAAGAGGTGATGGGAGGAAAGCTGCTCTGGGGCCTACCAAGTACCTGCTTTGGTTGTGCGTTTCTGTAGCAGTCTGTCGAAACGCCTCCGCGTCAAAATTTTCCTGAATGTTCCCGTTAGTCTTGGTGTGGCTGTGATAGGCACCCTGCCATTTATAATCACTTTGATGTAGAAAGCTCCAGCGGCTTACAAGAATGCTTGAAAAGTCACAAACGGATTGTCTGGTATATCCGAAATCCCGACGAGGTCTTGCGACTGGTGTGGAATAGCCGGGTGACAACAAAGGACGACCAGGCATCAGGAATCTCAAGGTGGTCGATTATAATCCGCGACATAATATGCATTTTTGAGACATTTGACATTAACAAATCTCCGAAGTATCAAGCCTTGTCGTACGAATGGGGTCCCAGAACTCCTGTGATGGAAATTGATGTGATGAGACAGCCATGCTAACACCGAGTATGTCTTGCGATAGATTTGGCTCATAAGCTGCACTTGGTGATTGCGTTCATAATCGTTATCTTGATCAATACAAATGGCATCGCAACAGATATATCCATCATATCTGTGAAATCTGAATTTCGATAGGAACTTCCACAAGTTCAAGCGAATCGTTGTCGGCTAGGCGAAAAGGGTCGCGATAGTAGTTTCACTCTTCGCAGCCTTTACTCAATAAGTACGCAAAGTAGTCTTAAATCTATTTGTTTGGATGAGCGTGGAATGATAAGGAGAGGTTTAATGGGAATCTCTGAGAGGAGATACTGGACAAGGGTCTGGATCACCCAAGAAATCACTGTAGCGCGAGATCTTGAACTCTTCTGTGGGGATGATATTATTTCATGGTCAAAATTTGCAACTGAGTGTAAATTTCCACCAGATAAGCTTACGCCATGGGTTTCTGACCTTTGGACTCCGTTATCCGAGAAAGACGATGGCACCAAACGATGAGGCGCTTTGTGGGTCGTCAACTCTACCACAGCACGATGTACGGCCTTATTCGATCACAGATACGCTGGCCACAACTGGCAGATTCAATCTTGACGCTCTCTATGGAATATAAAAACTCTGAGCGTGAGGACCGCCGCGACAGGATTTTTGCCTTGTTTAATATATCAACTTCACCCTTCTGACCGCAGATCTCTTGGACTTAAAGTGGCGAAGCTATATGGTAGAGTCCAAGATTGAGTGTGAACGACAGAGATCTCCTGTCTTCTTCAAGTGGATCATTCAACCTTTGTCAATTGCAACAAAATATCGCTACTTGGGGAATTATTCGATCACAACACATGGCCAACATTTAGCAGGGGCTAGAATACGCCCGGGGGCCGTCTGCCAAGATCCCATGGTGTTCATGAACCTACAAGCTTTCGAACAGTACGCCAACCCTCTTTTCGATCTATTTGCGTTTGAGTCTTCCAAAGTCCTCTTTGTATGTAAGCCCAATCAAGAGAGGATTTTGATCATGATTGCCAGAGCGTATTATGAGTTCCCACATGAAGAGACAACCGAAAGAGTGTCGGTACATAGTATCTTTGAAAAGCTGAGAATATATCGCGAAACTTACAATTCAATTGACCGTTACCACATTGACCTGAATAATGTAGCGCAATTTTATGGAAATCCTTCTCGATAGACTAGATCCCATGTTATGGCAACCACCTCTAAATTCAAAGGTTAGTGCAGCCGAAAGGCCCCCTTTCAAATTGGACAAAAAGGAAGAGAAAAGCTTGAGAATATTACTCAAAGAGGTTCACAACACTATTCTAATGGTGTTGAAACAGAGTGAGGACAGTTACGTCATATAAGAGGGGTGGTCAGGATGATTCCATTGAGGAAGATTGCGAAAGGCTTCAAACCAAATCCGAAATTCTAGCAAAGCCGGGAATTAAAAGACCTTCTCTTGAGAAGCCAAGACGTCATCCATATACTACTCCAAGCTATCTTGCACTACGTAGACTTTTAAATACCTTCAACGAACTACACTTTTCAGTAGATGGCCCTGAAGTGCCTAATACTCCCTTTGGGCCCCAAGATTTTGTCGAGCCATCCTCACTGTCATCATCATTCGACTTCGAGAAACCAAAAAGCTCCTCAAATAAACTTTAAAAGGTTTATGCGGCGGATTATTCGTCACAGCATCCACCCTCCATGGTCAGTACTGACCCCGAGTGCATATCTCAACCGTTGGACCTCGCCGACGTTCGTAAGAGTCAAGCTTCCTTGTTAAACCTGATGCTCTACAGCAGTTATCTAGGACACCTTTATTCTAACACCCTTTTTCAATTTAGCGTTGCTCCACAAGGAGTATCAAGGCATCCAGTGTTTAATAACTCCACATAATATAGCCCCAGAATCTAAAAGCATCGTATAGCTGAGAGTGAGAGTCATTCGATACACCTCCATCGATCTTGTATTCTTGCTGCTCTGCCATCATCCGAAAAGAAGTACCAGTACTCTTCATCATAATTGAAGTACATGTTGTACGGGCATCGGCAATCATCCCTGGTGGGTCATCACTGATACAACCCTATATAGAGAAGCCGTCTACCTCGCACAAATATCCTGACAATTTATCAAATAGATATTCTCGTACGAAACATATATCCTCCATTTCCAAGTCTATCAGTCATTCAAGAGATAGAAATGGCTGCTCCACTACTATGATGGCATTGCCGGCACATTCTGGGTCATAAATAGATTTCCATCCAGTTCGAGGCCATAGAATGCTCTGGCTAGTCGACTGCGTTCGATGATGGGCATGGCTAACGCAGCTCCTTCCTTGCTTGAGGACTTACGATCCGAATATACTTTAATGTTAGGCTGATACGATCTGAAGCAAAAGATTCTATGAAGTGTTCCACCACGGTATGAGTCTTAAGACATCGGTTTGGTGTCTCCAGCCAGAACCGAGAATGCGCTAAAGTGGGCTCTTGCTGCTTAAATGTTTCTAGAAATGTAATTACACATTAATGCGGGAGCGAAGATGGTGCCTTGGGTAGCGTTAATGTATAGGTCGACTAAAATGGGCAATACAGCTGACGCTATTTAGTTGCTTATGATGTGCGAAATGATATCTGCGCGTCCTCTTTGATAAGCTTGCAGAAGTCGAGGTGAAGCGCGGAGTAAGGAATGCAATGGTTTGATATTTTGAAGGTTCCTCAGAGCATAGACCTGTATCTCAACTAAGAGACATTTGAGAAGATGATGCTTCGCCTGGACAGAGTGTGAGGATCTGTTAATCGAATTTGGAGTACAATGAAGATCGGCAAGAACTGGCGTCGCAAATCGTGAAAAAGGAGATGAACCAGGGTGATCAACAGCAACTTGACCTGTAAATTATTTCCGTCTAATTCTGCATTCATTTCTTCGAGTGTGCTTTTCGTGTTGCCCAGCGTGTGCGTAGGTAATCGTAGGTTGAATTTCTTCGATTGCACAAGCGGCGTTGTGCCTAGGCAAGGTGAAATATTAGTCAGCACGCATATTTGATTTGCCAAGACGAGAAGCTGGACGTTATAAACCGCTAATTTTACCCCTCTAGCTATCTCAGACGAGGCACAATCTGCCATTTACATCTGATCTTATACATGACTAGGTTAAAATTCCTTTTTTATCCGTATCGTCCGGTGCAGTCAGGCAACAACCACTATCGAGGTATCCGCTCTATTTCGCTCCGCAATGGGCGAGAATTTATATGAGTCCCTTGACACAATCCGTCTCTTCAAGATCTCGAGAGGGAGAGATCTCGAGGGAATCCTCCGACAGTTTCCCTTGAAGTCAAAGAGCTGTCCACAATTCAAGGCGCTGTCCTATGTTTGGGGCAATCCAACCTATTCAAAGCAGATCACAGTCAACGGCTATCTCTTGCCAGTGCTTGACTCCCTAAGTATCTTCTTAGAGCGCGCAGTAGTATTACCAGAATTTGCGAATACCTGGTGGTGGATTGATTCTATCTGTATCAATCAAAATGATGAACAAGAAAAAACATCTCAATTGGAGATTATGGGACAGATTTACAAAAGAGCTGAAGAGACGATTGTTTGGCTAGGCGAAGAGGTGGAAAACACTTTTGGGAAAGAAACGCGAGATTGTACAGATGCGATTCGCTCTTTGCAGCGACTCAGAAAAGGAAATATCAAGGAGGCTAGAGAGTTTAGAGATCCTAGTGCTGGAATTAACTGGAGGGCAGTGGAGCGCCTTCTTTCAAGGCCATGGTGGTGTAGGGTCTGGACTCTGCAAGAATATCTCATGTACAGATTCGACTGTTCATCGAGTCACATAAATATTTTCACTAACAATGTCTGATAGTTCTCCGAGTGTCAAATTCTACTGTGGAGATAAGTACATCTCCCGAGGAGGTTTAAGTGGGGCATTACATATGATTAGCAAAGCAACAATTGACGGTGATCTGATCAGTACAGCTGGATTTGGCCCTGCGTGGAATCGTCGGCGGATGAATATGTGGTACCAGGATGGGAAAGCCAACAACAAAAACCATATGGGCCTAATTCCAATGCTAGCGTATCTTGGCGACAATGGATCTTCAGATGAACGGGATCGAGTCTATTCACTCCTTGGAATTGCAAAAGATAGAGATATGGTTGGGAAACTTGATTCAGTCTCTGGTGTTGATGAGATATATTGTAGCCTTGTGTTATCCTTTGTAGCCAAGTATAATAACCTCGACATCATTCTGTTTGCGCACCTATTCAACCATACTGCCAACAGATCTACCATTGGGACATCACTTCCGTCATGGGTTCCTGACTGGAGGGCCAAAAACGATGGTTGTGTGATACCCCTGATGGCTAGTCAGAGTTCTAACACGAGCATTGGGAATTTCCGGCCTCTATTCGCCATGGAAGCGGAAGCCAGATACTGTACTTCTGGAAAGCGCGAGCCTCGCTTTACGATCTCAAGGAATCGCCGGGTTATCACATGTGATGGGATCATAGTTGACATACTCGATGGAATTGGAGGATCTCAATATCATGATACCAAGATGCTGGGGAACCACGCAGCCAATATTCTCCCTGTAATACAATCAAAATCTCAGAGTAACGTTGTTTTCGACAAGGAGATTTCAAGGAACTCCGAAATTATCGAAGCTATCACACGTTGTCTCCACCTCGGTCGCGAGGACCGATATCTTGGAAAAGCGGCTTCCCCACATCTTCACTTCAACGACTTTGTGGCTCTGTGCAAAGCTGCAGACAATAAGCCAGAAACAGTACACACATCCTTCTTTGATTGGTTTCAATTGAATAAAGAGCTCCTCATACAGGGCATCAACATAGAGAGCCTTACACGAAAAGCCTCCTTTCATCAAGGTGAAATTGACCAGCCGCGGAGTTCTTACAAATCGTTCCTCGCAAGATGGACCGATACTGTTGTCAACATGTCAAGGCGACTCGCTGTCACAAATAAGGGATATGTTGGTATGGCACCTAGTCGAGCCCAGCAGGGCGATTTCGTGTGTATTTTATATGGCTGCAACATCCCCGTTCTACTTCGACATCGAGGCGATAACTCTTTCGAATTCATTGGAGAATGCTATCTAGATGGACTCATGAACGGAGAAGCTTTGGACCCAAATTCGGGTATTGACACAACCACAATATCCTTTGCATTAGTCTGAAGTACTATGAATCTAGGGATAAGTCAGATTGTTTTTATTAATGTTAGTCAACAGTGACTCAATATAGACACAGTCGAGGCAATAACTGTCGCCTTTTTAGAATACAATATCATCCGAAGTCGACATCTGGTATCTTCACAAACAACATTAGTATGTGCTAAGCTACGACTAATACTATAGAAGCCTAATTTAACAAACCCAGCCACCACAAAACGTTCTTCATGACCACCATCAGCCTCAAAACTTACCACCAAAGACAATTTTTCCAATTTGCATGTTACCTCGACTCTTTGAAACACCCACACAGTAAGATGCTTTTCGTAACGTCTCAAATCTCCCAACAAGGCTACACCTTTAGCCCCAATCCACCCATTCAATAGGCGTCATTGGGATTGGTCAAAGTAAGCTGCAAATGCTTTCTTTTCCAAATCCTCAACATCCCCACCTCTCTTTCCCGCCTGTATGCGGAAGTAGACCCGCTTGGCCCATTTCCAAGCTTCCACACCAGCAAAGAACAGGATCGCTTCAACGAAAACAATACCCCACTCCCAGCTAATTCCAGTGTGCTTAAAAACCTTATGGTTGATTACGGGAATGTAAAGCGTTGGAAATATAGTAATAAAACCAGCGATTATAGCCCAGAACAGGAATTGGTTACGCCAGACGTCGAACATCCACTGGGTCAGGTATTTATTGCTTCCAGGTTGCATTCTGAAGAATGACCGACGCATGTTGACCATTTCCCAGGCCAGAAAGAGAGCGAACCAGGTTAAACAGACAAAGGTGGTAGCTCTGGCGCGAAAGACAGTATCGCAGTCCTCGGAGTAGGAGTCGTTGCAGTTGGTTCCCAGGTTTCCATCACCCCAGCCGAACATGACGAGAGAGAATGCAGAAAGGCAGAGAGCAGCCATCCACAATCCATAGACGAGCATGTCCAGGAGGACTTCATGAGTGAAAACACCGACTTTGAGTGGGTGAGGGGGGCGTGACATGATGTTGGAGGCGGGAGCCTCAAAACCCAAACCCATATCGGGCATTCCTATTTGTTAATTAGTTGCTGTCGCGGAACAAACTATTCAACAGAGCAATACGTACCAGATGTGATCATAATAACCCATAGAATTTCTACAGGCGCAAGAGGGAACACCGACAAATTGGACTGATCTTTGAAGGCAAGACCGATGAGCAGGGTACAAGCCTGAGCAATGTTCTCGGCTAGAAGATGAAGGATAAATTTCTGGATGTTGTCAAACATCCTTCTGCCTTCTTCAACTGCATTAAGAATCGAAGCAAAGTTATCATCGGTAAGTACAATGTCAGAAGCGTCTTTTGCAACGTCAGAGCCGGCGAGACCCATTGCAATACCCACATCAGCACGCTTTAAGGAGGGTGAGTCATTCACACCATCGCCTGTCATTGCTGCAAAACGCCCCCGTCGATGAAGCGCCTCAATCATCCGAACTTTGGTAGCTGGTGAACAACGTGCAATGACCAAGGGTAGAAGGGGCAAATTATCGATCTCAACGTCCGTCAATTTGTCGAATTGCCCTGCTGTCATGACCATGCTTTCAACCTTGTCCTGAGCGATTGCCGTCATATTGGAAGGCAAGATTCCAACTTGCAATGCAATGGCTCTCGCAGTACTTGGGTGGTCGCCAGTCAACATATGAACAGTCACACCAGAAGCATGACACTCCCTCACAGCTCCAGCGGTTTCTGGTCGTGGGGGGTCATAGAGACCGACAAGGCCGCGGAAGACAAGTTCACACTCAATCGTAGCTCGCTCTGGAACTTTCATCTCATTGACCTTGTGTGGTAATTCTTTACTTGCCAATGCAAGAACACGAAGACCTTGGCTGGCAAGAGCATCCATATTTTCGAGAATCTGGCCACGGATCTCTTCGGTCAATTTGACGTCGCCATTGGGACTGCAGACAGTTGAGCACGACTCAAAGACTCTCTCCACCGCACCTTTGGTGAAGACTGTGGTGCGGTCGGCGCTTTCAAAAATAACAGACATCTTTTTGATGCTAGAGTCGAAAGGGTATTCTGCCCTTTGAGACCAGATGGGATTGTGCTCCTTTGTCCATCGGGAGCGGTTCCAATTGAAACGAGACGCAAAGACCTGGATCGCGATGTCGGTTGGATCTCCCCGTGCCTTCCACTCATCTTCGTGCTGATGAAGCGTCGCTAAGTTCGCAAGAGAAGCGATATTCAGAAATTGTTCGAGGTCGTTGTTGTCCTTGAGAAGTTCTTCATAGATCGAGGTTAAACGTTCTTTTGCACCAAGATCATTCTCGGATGAGTGTTCAGTGCTTGCTCCTTTCTCACTAGTATTTGTCTCTTGCGTTTCTTCCACTGGTGAGGCTGAGCCGTGGGACAGTTCGCCCATTGTTGGATCAATAGGATTTTCAGAGTTCCCAACAGAGTACGTGCCCTTGCTTGGAATCCATGCTTTCTTGACAACCATTTTGCCCTGCGTCAAGGTACCAGTCTTATCAGAACAAATGTCTGCAGCATGTCAGCAAGGACTTTGAGAATCAATCCGTTATAACCTGCTCACCTGTTACACCGCCCAATGCTTCCAAGGAATCTAGCTTCCGTACGACAACGTTACGTTTGGCCATCCTCTTAGTCCCAGCAGCCATAGTAATTGTTAAGACTACAATGAGTGATGCAGGTATCATCGACAAGCCGGTAGCAACCGCATATATAATAACTTCCCGATTGTCTGAGAATTCATTCGCGCCAAGAACAATAATAGCACAGGCGACTGCAATTCCAAGGAGTAGCAAAGCTAATTTTGAAAGTTTACGTTGCAATGGGGTTCCAACGTTAACTCCAAGAAATCTGCCAACAAAATCGCTTGCAGTGAGTGCTCCAGCTTGTATATATCTGTGGGGTTTTGCACTTCCGTCTGGTTTGCGCTTGACATGTCGCCTTTTGGTGTCTTTTCCCCGAAGTGCGGTAGCAATGGAACCAATCTCAGTGGTCATCCCAGTAGCAAACACAACACCACGGCCACGTCCTTTGGTAACGGTAGAAGAACTGTAAATAACGTTGAGACGGTCTCCTGGGCCGGTTTCGTCTTGGAATGTTACATGTGCTTCCTTTTGAACTGGGAGGGACTCGCCGGTAAGGAGTGCTTCATCTGTCTCAAAGTTCATAGCTTCGACAAGTCTGTGGCACTGTTAGCCTTGAGAAACTACTAGTTCGGCACTTGTGAATTCATACCTTATATCTGCCGGTACAGTATCGCCGACTTTGACCTCCACAAGATCCCCATACACAAGCTCACCGGTCGGCACAACAATAGTATTACCATCACGAATGACACTTGCAGTTGGAGAACTCAATGATCGTAATGAGTCCATAGTCTTCTCGGCACTATACTCTTGGAAGAAGCCAACAATGATATTCAACGCAATCACGGCAGAGACGACTCCACCCTCGATGTATGAACCGATTCCGAAGCTGACCGCCATGGCCAGTATCAGCACCTAGATAATTGGATCAGAAAATCTGGGGCATTAATGCTCTCGTGTGGTACGCTTAACTAGAGTCATTGCATTTGCAACTTGTCGAATAAGAATCTTGACCGGAGAAACGCCTGGTCCATCATCAAGTTCGTTCTTTCCATACTTTTCTAAGCGAGCTTTGGCTTCACTTGCTTCGAGACCATTTTCAAGGTTGGCACCAATTTCAGGTGCGATTTGATCTGCGGTTAACGTGTGAGGTAGCCCAGATAGTGGTTCCATTGCTTGGCCGGATACATGGGCCGAAGCTTCATCGTTCTTGCTTTTGCCACCGGCCATAGTTTCTGTGACAAGCAGAATGAAATCGTCGAATAATTCTAGTTCAAAACTGTGTATGAGAGCAAATATTATTTTTGTCAGGCAAGAGACAACGTGGGGATGATGGTTTCTTAAGGTGATGTCTTATCATATCTCCTAAGCCTATGGCCAAGGAATTCCTTCTTCGCCATCTACTTGGCAGCTGCCAAATACTTTTGCTCGCAGCTTGGCCATCCTTGGAATCGTGGATTTTCTGAATCCAACTTAGAAGTAGTTCATCAAAATTCGGCTCTTTCATCGTCAATTTCGGCACAAGGCCAGCAGGTTATTTGCAAAGACCGAACGCGGCGATTACGCTCCCTAAAACCCCAAACAGCCATTTGTACCGAAGCTCAATCTTGACGTTATGTTCGAGACCAAGACTTTAGAGAACGGATCACGGCAACAAACGCGGTGAGATGGGGCGATGAGCCAGTGGCGAGCTACTGTTTCTTGGCAATATACTTGGCGGTAGTCAAAGAACCCAAGGTCGTTGCGCGAGCCGACAGGCTATTATTTCCATTTTTTGTACTTAAGGTATATCATCAGGGCTACATCGGGCGTTTTGGTGATGCAAATGAAAAACTTCAAAACCCCCAGGCAGAGATGAATGGTAAAGGGCATCCATTATGTTACTTGCCACGGTAGTAGGATAAATACAGTTTTACTTTTGCTACAACCTGGTATTGGAGCAAACTGGAGTTATAAGCGAACAATAAAGCACTTAGTTAAAATACAGGAATAGAACGTATAACGAGAACCCAACACAATCCTCAAAGTCCTATCAAAGTTGTCACCAGGTCTCCAGGTGATTCGAAAAAGTCGAACATTACAATTCCAACCCTTTTACCTTTCAATTCCATCAACAGCGGCAATAATCTCTGATTGACACCACCAAGGGGTGTGAACTCCGAACCATTCCCCGTAGCCATTATCCTTGGAAGCAATTGAGGCACATTGTCGTTATTCCTGCTACTAGCCCAGGTCCAGTGGAGACTATCAGGGTGTTGAGTTGTTGCTTTGATGATATGAGAAGCGGTGGCGTTGTACTTTAGATCAACTGCGTAGGATGCAGAAGAGTTGCTAGGCGCGTTAGGTTCATAATAGTCCTCGATGTATGCGGTGAGATTCTTCTCGATGTTGTAACGAAGAGAGATATTCGGGTCGTTGTCAGTCCAGAGGGCTGGCGGGAAGTGAAGCCCTGGTAAACCTTGTTCGTAAGAGAATGGGAGCTGATCCAAATAAAAACGGCGAAGAAGGGTAATCTTTCCCCTCGCTTGACCAAGAGTTCCAAATTCTCCTTTGGTTTGAACAAAGTATTTCTGAGCTGATCTCGATGTGAACGTCTCGAATACTTTCATCTGAACCTCCGCATTGTTGGCAGCGTGTTTCTTAGTTGACCCTTCATACTGGAATGATGTGAAGAGAGCCTCCAACGGATGATCATCTAGCCAAGTGTAGAACCCAAAGAGCAAGTCTTCAATGGTTGTGGTCTCAGACTGAAGGGCAGCTCCATGGTAGAAAACCAAGCTTGAATTCGTAGCGTCGAACGCAAATCTTAAGTCAAAGACACGAATGCCACCGTTTAGCATGGAAATGAGGGGTGAGTCTTGACATCGATACGTTTCTGGGCGATCTGGAGTAACGCCATTGAGGTCGGTAACTTGTTTGAGAGCATCCTGGGTTACTTGTGTGTAATTCCAGGTTGCTGCATCATGAACACCAGGCAGGTTCAGGTGTACGATAGGTATGGAGTCTGGATATGTACTCATCCAATTCTCTGTTTCATTGTTGATGCCAGACTCAAATACGCCCAGTATTGGTGCTGCGTCATCGAGAACTTTTTGAAGTGCGAGTTGAGCAAGTGGTCCTGAGCGGGGGCGCAAAAGCGAAGAAAGCGCCTGTGATGATAAACTCAGAAATAGTAAAGGAATTATCAATATAAAACGCATAATTGATTATCGTTGAAAGCTTGAGGGCCTATGTGTAACTTTCAGAGACGGATGCGGTTACCAAAGACAATTGTCACAAACTTGAACTCACCTTGACCTTAGAGCAGTGCGCATCTATGTTCCCGACTGTCCTAAAAAAAATTCGGCACAATTCATTGCATCAACTCAGCGTAAGATATAATACAAGCGAAGTTGTGTTTGAAATAGTATGTCAGTTGTTGTGGTTGAGGTTCGAGCTTCGTTGCCAAGCCCACGTGGCTAAAAACAGCCCAGAAATGTGGTAAGAGGAGAACTCAACATACATGAGTGCTGGCAGATTTATCCTTCTTTCCGATTTGCAATTCAAGTGGTCGGCGAAATAGATATTGGACAGCATGTCAATATTCAAACGGGTATATTCTATCCTTCTCATCGTACATACAACCATACTCGCAGCACTTCTTTCAATAGACAACGACCACACCATTCCTAACGCCTTAACACTCGATTCCTGTAACCCATGTGTGACGATATAAGTCTGCCATAGCCACGAATTTCGTATCCTTTACACCATACGTCCATTTTGAAAAGGAGAGATCTAGTCACTGTCCCCAGGCTCACTTTCGTAGTCTCCAAGTAACACATCATCTTGACCCGGTGCCCCTAAATCTGCCGCATTGAACCCTCTACCCCATTCTGTCTCCACACGGAAGAAGATCCACATCCATCGCCTAGCAACCTCAAGGAATTCCAATAAGAAGATACCACTCTCAAAGTCTGCAAAATGATCCAAATGTGGAGACAGTTTCAGAGACCATGTACAACGCAACAACAGATCCGTCCCAATAGCGAAGTAGTAGAACTCCTTGGCCGGGAAAAACAGACGCGGACGGAGTCCAAATGGATGGGAGGGACTAGATCTTTGAGCAGAGAACAGAGTCAAGTCCCAATCCTTAGCTACATCCCAGTAGAAGCTATAGAAGCTGTTCGTGAAGACTGCCACAAGCCATAATCGATAAAGTGTAGTTTCCGTAATCCCTATGTCTTCGTGATCAAGACTCAAATTTCGTTGCAGGGCCGAGAATATAATAACAGGAAATGCGGTGGAATATTTCAAAGCGTTAGCCAGATGTTGGCCACCCCAACCATGTGCACCAATTCCCCCATTCCTTCTGTTACTGTCACGAACTCGGATGTATTCGATTATACATTGACGAAACCGGATCACAGAAGGAATCGCAATAACGATAGGAACGACGTATTGCCCTCCACACCCTCGATCCGGACGCTTTGTTGCTGAGCCATTTGAGCTGAAGAACATGCAAAGCGCAACAAATAGGTCCGCGATAATTTTGGCGTATGATGTTAGCACATCTGCCAATAATATATCCCCAAATTTCCCCTTCCCTGTTTGCGCAATTCCCCCTATCGAGATCCTTCTAAGCGTAGTGAGGAAACGAGTTCGACCTGCAGAAGAGAATTGGCGGATGGGGAAGACAAAGATGCCTAACAAGAGGCAAAGGTATGAAATTGGGAGGAAATCATAGTAGATCACCAGGTCTGGGTTGCGATGGGAGAATGCCCAAAATATGAGGAGGGAGAGCCCCAGGGGAATGCTGAGGAGGGTCGCAAGTCGATATGTGGACAGATGATGAGATGGATCCGTTCGAGGAGAGGGTCGTCCTGGATATTGCAAGAGGGAAGGAACATCCTAATGTGAGAGAAGAGTCAGTTTTGCGATTTGGCAGAAAAGGGGCACGCGACAAAACGGTAGAAAGGAAGACGAACAATTTTGGCAAGAGAAAGATAATGTAGATTTACGCCCCATGCCCAAACTCCTAGAAGAAAATTAGTACCTGGTTACGCACGTTAAAAAGAATAGCACAAATGCGACCGACTTACCTAGAACAATCGTAATCGCAATTCTATAAGGCAAAGGGAGTGTGAGACTAAAAGAGTCCAATTCAGCCTCTACAGCCGGGTCGCCGTCCATTGTCACCACAGAAAGTAGCGCCGCATTGAATACAAGCCCAAGGAATGACTGTGGTAAGAGAAGAGAAGAGAAGCGTGGTTGTCGATGCCAGATTTTTTGTTGGAGTTCAACGAGGCTACGTATGACTTCGAGCTAAGAATATCTTCGGGGGCTGCGCCACAGGGTTTTGGTGACAACAGCCACAATCACGTCCCGATTTTGTTCCGACGCCTGAGCCGAGGTCAATATCTTCTGCTTGCTTGATAAAGTCGCGACGCTCTACCACAAGATCAGAGTGCTCGTATTGTAGCTTCAACATGGCTGATCATGTATCAGACGAGTCTGTCGACTCCCCATCATACAATTATCCTTTTGCAGCAGCGCCCGATATCATCCGCTCCCACCAAAAAGATGCATACTTTGAAGGCGTCCTCCTCAATCACCTCTCGAGCCTGTTGCGACGAATGTATGGCGCGAGATTCATGCACACCTACACGTCTGAAGCTCGAACTTGTTCCGAGTTGCTGTATCGGGGGCTAACAACCTTCATCGGGAATCGCACATTAGGGGAGGAATACTGTGACATTATCCAGATTGAAGACGATACTCTCCAGCTACCCGCGATAACGAGGAGAGCTGGCTACATCCTGTCTTCTATCCTCCTCCCTTATTCTCTCAACCGAGTCCTACCCTCACTCCGCACACGAATAAGATCTAAGCTTGAAGCAAATCTGGGGAAACTATCTCGGCATCAACAGCAGAATTCAAGATCATACAAGATACAGTCGTATCTCCTGGAACATCTCTCCACGATCACTTCACCCTCGCCCCTCCACGCCCTTACAATTACAATCTTCTACTTCACAGGCTCTTACTACCAGCTTTCCAAGCGCATCTGGGGCCTACGATACATCTTCACAAAACGAATTGCGCCTTCGGAAGCGCGAGTTGGATATGAAGTGCTTGGTGTATTGCTGGTACTACAAATGACAGTGCAGACATGGCTCCATCTGCACTCAACATTACGTGCTCCAGTACCTGCGAATACCGATGCAATAATCGGTGGTTCCGCTGTCCTCGAGGGCGGCGTGGAAGTATCGCTTGACCCGAATGCATACTCCTCAAACAACGAACTCCTTTTCGAATCTTCCCAGCCATCGGGCATCATACAGCAATCAAGCTCGGAAATTGGAAGGGTCACACATACGCCAGTCTCAGACGAGCCAGTCATATACTTGAAAGAGGAGGGAAAGATGAGATGGATCAAGGGGACGCAACAGAGGAAGTGCACTTTATGCTTAGAAGAGCTGAAAGATCCAAGTGCTGTTGCTTGTGGACATGTATTTTGCTGGGTCTGCATTGGGGATTGGGTTAGGGAGAAACCTGAATGTCCTCTTTGTAGGAGAGAGGCACTTGTGCAGCACATTCTTCCTCTGCGTTACTAATCAATATCGACACTTGTGGCAAGGTGTTGACAACACACATCGTAAATGACTGGCCCCTTAACCATGATGGAACGGCCCCAGTCGGTCAGAGACATGGCGAAGTCGAAAAAAGGAGGTGGTCATGCCTTGATGCGCTTGGTTCAGAAACATGAGCAGAGGGGGCTGTTTTCCTGTTTCGTGAGCCAATAACTTCGCGATTTCATCTTGAGAAGTCTCTAACTTACATTGTAGGTTGTCCAAGCCAAACATAATCAACAACAGCTACCGCCCCACGATACCTTCCACAGTTTTGAGACTTCATCTCATATTTACGCCTGGCTATCGAGAATCGATCATCGCTCCCATTCTTCTTTGAGGCGAACCATCCTCGGGTTTTGGACCTAAACATCTTCCATGCAAGAAACAAATTCAAAGACTCTTCTGTCCTTCGGTGAGAACGCTAGCAAAGACGCAAAGTGATGTCACACGAAACCTATTACAAGAACCTTTCTGTGGCAGGTCTTGGCTAAGCTTATATCTTCTCCTGGGTGATTGTAATATGTCACCTGGCTTTTTTCCAGCGCTACTGCTGAAATGAGGTCCTATCGAGTCTTGAATGAAATGATATTCTTCGGAGGATCAAGTTTCAGAAAGCAATCGATGAGATGCTTTGGAGAAGGTGTGTTTTTGGTGTGCAGCACTAGTTATCTGGTTTAGGGATTTTCAACCCCTTTACGAAAAATCGGGTAATTGCCCAGTCCGCAACCACATGCCATTCAACCCACACTAGTAGAAGGCTAATAAGATTATATTTGTATATTCTTTCGATAGCCAAGTATTATATACTCAAATTTAGCTTAGTATATTAGAGCTATAGTTACTTGAAGTTTAGTTAGGAGAGGTCAGATTTTTACACACGATTTGTATGATAAACGTCCACTTTTTGACCCCGTGATACTTTGCAATAGGGTTATAATATAACCAAATTAGGTAAAACTAGTTATAGGTCAGAGAAATACTCGAAACCATCGAATTAGATGGCTCACAGAAGGGATTACGAGAAGATCATTATAGTGTAGCGAAATTGTAAAGTGACAACCTCCCATTTTGCTGCAAACCGGGGTTCGCTGAAAACTAGTCGACGGTGAGTGTACCTCTGGACGAACTTCACGGACATATCCCACTTTAGTAGCTAATTTGGCCTTGGCCTTGGCTCTGAGAAAGATGTCTCTACCAATGTTGCACAGAACCCTGAGGTTGGGCCGCAGACTAAAGCCGCGCATCTGACTGCTCACGAAGGAGGGATGAGAATAACTCGAGGAAAGCCGAATAGTGACGTAACAAATTTCGGCCAACCGTGAAGATCACCGTCAGAGATGTTACAGAGAGATATCCTACCGCCATCTGCATGATAACATCCCTAGTTGTTCTGGTCAAGTTTCTAATCCGTAGAAGCGAGATGTTTTAAAACAGGAGCAGATTTTGTTTCTCCCAGGTAGTTTCTCGACAAAGCTAAACCGAAACTTTCCTGCTTCTAGATTACCTCTGTGGTAGATGTCCCGTACCAACCAAGGACAACGTTAATTTCGGCAGAGATCCCTCCAAACATGCAGCATGTAATCGACACTTCAAGCAAGCACCTCCTGTCCCTTTCCAACACCCTCACGGCGGGTTCATCCCTCGTTCACAAGACAACCTATCTCACAAACACTATCTTGGACATCCTCAGCTACTACTTTGGTATTATCGATGGACACCGCGTTGGCCAAAGTGGTTACCCGTGTCTCATCGGCAGTTTCGATTACAAGCTTTCCATTACAAGCTTTCCAGGCATAGAATTTATATTACCCCCGTTGCGGCTTCTTCTTTTGACTTATCCACTGCTTCTGACCCTACTGATGAACGAGCTGATTTAGCGGATCTAATGCCGATTCTTTAACCTAAATAGCCGTTATATTCTATAAGCATAAAGTTTATAGAATATAAAATATCATATGGTTCTATCTTTTATTAGTCTACCATTATAGTACCAGAGATAGAGTTACCCATCGTAGAAGTACAAGTAGCAAAAATAACCAATATGTTTACATGTTTAAAAGAACTAGCTTGGTACTCTCTTGAAGAGAAATTTACTATATTTGTATCTAATTTTATACTACCTATTAAGCTATAGATGAATTCTAGGCATCCTAGCTCGCGAAATAAATGACAATACCCAATTAGTTTACAGAGGGTAAAATGTCCAAATCAAGATAGGATACCCAAAATCTCCCTTCTTCCCCTTATCCAGCCTCCTAAGCGTGGAGGCTAGAGTGACATCAGATAGTAAACCTATATCCACGCGATTTACAGTTAAATACTATCTCCAGACGTTAACTAGCGAGCTGGGACATGCTGTAAAGCGAGAACCCCTTTCTGATATGTGTTAAACCGATATGGCGGCGGGGAATACTAATTTAATACAGCTTCACGGACTATAGCGAGTGGGGACAGGTGAGTTCCTCGAAACAAAAGAGCAATGTGTGGAATTATCTCTTTGTCTCTGTCACTATTAGAGGCAATAGGATCTCAAAGTATGATCATATAGAGAACAAGTTCTCCCTATGATGACTCAGGAGGATCTTGAAGCAAGCTCTGTCCCCGTGCATGGAAACAGGGCCAATGTTCTACTGGGATAGCAATTTTCTGTCCGCCACATACACGAAAATGCATGTTCTCTCCTGGCACTTGGTGATAATATCTCTGGAACTGCAGGAAGCTAATGGAGTACTAGTATTCAATGAGTAGTGATGTTCGAGGATCCTCATGATTACATGAAGGAAGTAGAGGTACCTCGGTAATGCAACAAACACAGGATCTTGACATCTCTCCTGGTGTTTTTGTAGGGTAATTCAGTTGGTGGCTTTTTCGAGTGTTCCAAGCGACGCGGTGTCAGTATGGAAGTAAGGAATCTTAGGAACCATAATCTCATCGTCCACCTCTTCCATTACCGAGTAGAAACTTGTGTTCGTGATTCAGTTGACATGTCACAAATCATTACGTGCAGCACCGTTGTTGCTTCGGTTGAGTGGCTCCCAATCAGGACGGCACAGTGACTGTGGTTCAAGATGGTGGTCCAGGGAGGGATGGAGGCGGTAGAACGGTTGGTGTAAGGAGCAGACACGATCACTGGCGCTCGTGTAAGGTTAAACATAATATCTCTGAGCCTCAAAGCTGCTGGGCTTGGGAAGACTGAAAAAGCGGCGAGCTGGCGGCAAGAGTGTTGGTGATTGATGGGGAGATGACGGTTGGTATGCAACTAATATCCGGGAAACGGTGTTCTCGCGGATGAAGTGTTGGTGGCTGTATTCAACCCAATTGTTTTATTGGGGAGAATACTTGCAATAACAATGGAGCATCACAAGACAATGTAAAATGACCAAGTATGCTGAGCTAGAGTTGGAGAATATATTGTTGGTGTTTCCATGTGAACTTATGCATTAACCTTGCTGTGAAGTAAGAACTTTCAAAGGAAACGGTGTACCTCCCGATCGGAGTTGTCATGTTGGAACCCTCTTTGCACGAAGAACAAGGGGCCATATCTGCAGAGACCGTGGCTATGTACCAAATGCATCTTTGTCATAAGGTTACTTGATTGGAGGAACATAATCATTTAGTGTGAGAGATGTTGCACCGTTGGGGAGAGGAGCTCGATGCAGGTGACCCAGTGGGAATTGGGCAAGCGGCAAATCGAAATGGTAAATAGACTTTTGGATGTGGAGGCGGATGTTGGTTACCACTCCGTCGGGTCGAAACGTGCCGTAATCGTGGGGAGGCGCAAACAGTTCGTCGTCATGCGCTCGAAGCGTGCTAAGCGCCATCGAAGGTATATTGCGTCCTTCCAGGTGGGGAGGTTAGTGTTGGCCAAATTACGAGGAAAAAGGTGCTGAATGAGACAAGGCAATGAAGGAAGAGGTTGGAACATCGCCGCCCCTCATTGTTGATCGTGGGAAGCTCTTCAAGGGAGTGTTATTCTGGCTGACTACGACGACAAATTATCCAGAATTTCATGGGTAGCTCGAACCCTGACACTGGAGCAGTATTCGACCGCAGCCAATATCACCGCTGCAGAATCATGAGAAAACCGATGAGTTATTTTTCGAAGATGGCCTCGGGTAGAGGCATAAAAGGGGAAATATCGTTGACGGGTCTGATTGTACATTGTTTCTGCAGCTCCATCCAGGAGTACACCTTCTGATACAGGTTCGATCGGCTTCAGTATCGCCAGATCCAGCGATACCGGATGGGCAAGATCCCTCCGCGTGTGCCGTTTGAAGTGAATTCGAAGGTCATTTGGGCAAATTCTGTGAGGTGCCTGTGAGAGGGATTTCGTTCCCAGTCGATGGCAATACGACATCAATATCTCGAAGGGCAACTATTGCAAATACAGAAGCATCGAACAGCAGTATGAACAAGGGGACACACCCCGTTCATGTACAGCTGCGTTATCGGCAAGCATAATGCAGATGCTATCGATTGTGGCGTGAAGTGATTGTCCCAATCGGAATATTACTAGAAGAAAACAGTGTGCTGGAACCGCCCCCCCTCCCAATCAACAAGGAGGCGTTCTTGACAGCGTCACAGTGATCCCGCATATGGTCCCAACCCCGCGACGTCGGGCCATCCGGATGGTGGCCAACAGGATCCGGCTGAGTGGCAGCGGCACGGTAGAGGATCGGGATGGGGGATGTCGGGGATGCTATTCGAGGAGGCGAGAAACTCGGTTCGGTGAGCGGACTCGGGAGGCTATCCATCAGCCATATCTATGCTTGAGGTAGGTTTATGTAAGTCCTCTTACATCACATATCAAGAGTTCATCATGAGAGCCGAATTGGAGGAGTTCTTGAGGTAGGTTGAATTGACGTGCAGATGATGAAACTGTTCTTGGTGTGCTGCACTGCAGCGGGAAATTTCTCCTTCTGCTGAGCAACGCTGGCCGACTGCGTGAACATGCTTGTCATGACAGCCATCAAAATGCAATATGCGAGAAGAGAAGGCGGCATGCTTGATGCGAATTGGACATTGAGTATGTCTACCCCATACGCCGTACTTTTGACCGTCTGGTCCCCGCCCCTGTCCGCGTACAGCTCCTCGACGACTGAGGTCTGATTGACAGATAATTCCCGCCAAGCAGGACTCCCGTCAAGTATCGAGAATGGCGTATGACGAGGGTGTGCGTTCAAAATGATGTCGACGGAGTAGATGTGTATCGAAGCTGCAAGTTGAATAGACCGTGCGCCCGAGTTCACAGCGGGAAGATCAAACACATAGCAGTTCGTACGCAGTTCGTTCCGTAATGTCGAACGATTGAGCAAGGTGCATGATAACCTTGTCACTACCTGAAGTCAACTATAATATGAACGCCTTTGTCATAGCAAAACCTGAGTCGAGGAGCCAGAAAGGAAATTTGCGTCCATGCGACAGGACCGCAATCGGAACTCGTTTCCTCGTGCACTGAAATCTGTCTTCACCTTATATCAGGTGTAATATTAATATCGCGTCAAGCGTGAAGACGTGTTCGTGAGGGGTGATGTGTCGCAGAAGAACTGGAATCATCTTGGAATCATCTCGCTTGAACTGAGGGGTATTCAGCTTGAATTCACCAGCTTGAATTCCCCAGGCGAGGAGCGAACGGGACAAATCTTCTTGGACAGGAGAATCGGGGTGTAGCTATGTCGGAAGGCGCCACATTCCCACATTTCCTCCCACGATTAAATGCTTTCTGGATGAGATAGGAGCTCCCGCACAGTCCGAGGTACGGTATGACCTGCTGTTGCCGGCTTCCAGTCCCAGAGACGGGCGATATGCAGGTGCCAGGTTGTGGTCTCCTTCCGACAAATCCTGAGCTACACAAACCTTGAAAGCCTCTGGCGCACGGCAAATCGAAAAGGTCGACGTGCAGCTTCGGGAGCTAGCATGACCACTCTCGCGGAATCATCAGTTGGAGGGTGTGAGGGGGCTAAAGGGGAAGAGAGCGAGGAGACAACTTTGCAACTCTGCAACTCTGCAACTCTGCAAATCTGCAACTCTGCAACTCTGCAAATCTGCAACTCTGCAACTCTGCAACCTCTACAACCTCTACAACCTCTACAACCTCTGCAGCCTTTGCAACTTTTGCAACTCTGGCAAGTTAATCCAGAAACCTCAAGATATGTGAGAGCATGGTATCAGAACCCTACACAAGGCACTTCCGTTGCTAGAGGGGAAGGGCCATTTATCAGCCGTGAAGTCTGCTGTCCCGTTAATGAGGATGATTGTACTATTCCACTATGCCAATCCTAGCCAAGGCAAAGACGTAAGCAACACGGAACACAACGAGCAGCGCTTGTAAATGAAAAGAAATCCCCAGAACGAGATAGGCAAGGATCCCACCATTCCAATCGGAGGGTTCATATGCAAACCTCGTGGTACTGCCGCAACGCGAGCCTTGTGCAACTGCCTGATCAGATTGGTATGTGCTGCTAGCCTGTCGTTTGAGGCAGAGGGTGGTGCGCATTTTGATATTGACCAGCTGCCATGACGAAGAGGCACCGAGAGGCAGCAAGAGAAGAGCACGCAAACCTGCTTGGTGGCCATTCTCGTCAATGTTGTACACTCTCCTTGCAGTTGATACGCAATCCTCTGTGCACCCCAAGGCAACGTGCCCTCGCAGTTTTCCTCGACGGCAGCAAGTCTACCAATCAAGCTGCTGCAGACATATCTCCTGGTGGAGCTCTGTACTTCTTCCCCCAAACGGCGGTGCAGGTGGCATGCTAAAATGGTGTGTTGGGTGCATTTGATGCGGTTGATGCAGTTGATGCAGTTGATGCAGTTGATGAATTCGGCGAAGTTGTTGAACTCGGTGCAGTTAATGAACTCGGTGTAGTTGACGAACTTGATGCAGTAGATGAACTTGATTTGGTTGATGAACTTGGGTGCAGTCGAAAGGTGTAGTCGAATGATGCAGTCGAAATGGATCTGCTTGGCCACCTTTGTCTTTCCTGTGGGCGGCAAGACCGCCAGGACCAGGACCACCACCACGACCAGGACCACGACCACCACCACGACCAGGACCACGACCACCACCACGACCAGGACCACGACCACCACGACCACCACGACCACCACCACCACCATGACCACGGCCACGACCTCTGCTCAGTCATGTCCCTCTTCGACATCTCAGGCCTCCCGCTGCGACGCTTACTCCTGCCCTTTCCACTGCAGCGGAACGAGCACCGACAGCTCGTCCTTGGTATAGCACGTTCGATTATATTAATGAGAGGCGCCAGAGGTGCATAGCAGGCGCAAGTATGCTTGCTCCTTGCAATGGCCAGAAGCAAGAGAGACATGGGCTTGGGAACCCCCGGAGAACGAGGTCGACACTCCACCTGAAAGCCAAATCATGGTGGCCTAGTATAGCGAGATAAGGGATGTGTTTGTTTTGAGTTCACGAGTATTTATATCGTGGTGCGAAGCCCCGTTGGAGGTGGTGTTGGTTTGCAAAGAGGTGGTGTTCCTTGCAAGCATCCATCGTTCGTCTTTTTTTTTTTAAAGTGCCGGGAGATCGTCGTCCCATGCCAATGGTGGCCTGTCACCAAGAAGCTCCGAGCTCCCTCTCCCCCTTACCCCCCTTACCCCCCTCCCCCCTCCCTCCCCTCCTCTCTCCCCAGCCGCGAGTCAATTGAGTCGCTTGTATCCAACCCCTCGATACGCCTAAATAGGCCACTCCGACCCCCGATCTTCCTCATCCCGAACACTTCAAGAGATCCCAAACCGCACGAAGAGATCTCCAGACACGCTTTGACGGTTCACCCGTTCAGTCATCCTTATAAAGACCGATCTAGGGGCGATTTAAGTCTGGGGCAAATCCTCTACCAGGAGGAGAAAAGAAAGACCAGACGACTTCACCAATCGCACGCGCGACAAGAGATATTCCGAAGCTCTCCCTGTGCTCAACACCCCTCCTCGGCTCCTGTCTTGACACCCACCTCCAAAGATCAACTCGACCCTCTACCTACGTATACGGTCCGGACTCAGTTTGACCGGCCTCACTTTGACCGGCCTCCGTTTGACTGGCCTTAGTTTGACTGGCCTTAGTTTGACCGACCTCTCTATCACTCCAGCATCCCTGTCTCTATCGCGTCTCTGTCCCTATCTGTCCCCGTATCTGTCCCCGTATCTGTCGCCGTCACCCTCCCTCTCCGTCGCCGTCTCCCTCTCCGTCTCCCTCTCCCTCTCCCTCTCCGTCTCCCTCTCCCTCTCCCTCTCCAACGTCGATCAATTCCTAAAATCTCAGGCAACATACGACTGGACAGCTTTCCCTCCCACTCAAATTCAGCCACCTCCACCTGCACTCCTCGAGCCGTAATTCACCGTCAGCACCAAGACCAGTTTCTCGGGCCCACAAAAAGCTTCTTGCACTGATCCATTGCTGCCCTACGCTCTTAGCCTCCGTCCTCCTTGCGTCCCCCCTGCTGCCCTACATTTACTAGCCAAGCTAGCTCCGACTGCCTGCTGCTGCTTTCTGCTGCTGCTTCTGCTGCTTCTGCTGCTGCTGCTGCTGCTGCTACTGCTGCTGCTACTACTACTCTTTCTGCTCGTTCTTTGAACCCTTGCAGCCTCTGTGCATCTCTTGCAGCGGCACCTTTCGCTTTTCCCCTCCATCTCCCGCCTCTCCCTCCTCACTTCTCACTCTTCACACCTCTCACTCGCTGGATCCAAGCTAAAAGTACCTCGCCTCGCCTGCGCTTGATCTTGTCAACCCTTACTTTTTTATTTTCGAAAGCTCCTACTGCCAACACGATTCACCCAGTCACATCATCTCCAAGGTTTCCCAATTCCCAGTCTCCAACATTCCATCTTGCTCGGATTCCCGTCCTGTGCTTCGAGTCGTACCGTGCAACTTCCGATCAGCTCTTCATATATCGGGTTGAAATTTATAACGTCTGCGACTGCAATAGAGAGAGCTCGGTTCACAGGGTATGCCCACTCCTCAAATCTAGACCTTCAAGGCCATCATTAATGACGCTCCAGGATCAAGCTTCCGGCTACAAATCGCATAAACCCCACTCCGTGCCGGGAGGAAAGTCCCTTGAGTCCTCGACTTTCAGCCATCTTTCCCACATTTGCCTTCCGCAATTACTTTCCGTCTTCGAATTGTTCGCAGCATTGCGCCAACGCGACTTGGATATATAACCACCCCGAGACCGGCCAATATCCTTGGAATCAGCCTCGTCGAAACATCCCCCAAGAGCCCCTCCTCCAAAATGAATACCGTGTACACTCAGGAGTATCGTGCTCCTCCTCCGGGCCCAGGTGCCTACGCTCCGCCGCCCATGATGCACAACCCAACATACAGCCAAATGCCTATGTCGAGACCGCCCATATCAGAGCAGCATTATCCAGCAGATAATGGGCTACAAACTGGGCCACCTCCTTCACTTCCCTCGCAAGTCACCGTCCCGGCGCAGTCTCGTTCTTGTGAGGACGGAGAGGGAACCAGATACGCGTAGGTGGATTTTATAGCATGAAAAGCGCTTCCCTCAGTTTCAACGAGTCTCCCTCCTCGCATGAGCCACCACATATTGGAATTAGAATATGTGATGCCTAGAATATTAAAATTCGTCATGGGGGGGTACGGAAGTCGTGGTCGGAAGATTGGCCATTTCATTCCCTCACCATACAGAGACCGCCTCAAGAATTTTGCTAACATGATCATAGGCTGAGTGTAGTTCAACAACCCCAACGAGCTCGGATGTGTGGATTTGGCGACAAGGTTGGCGCGCTTTCTGCAATCTCCTGCACGATATTCTAACTCACGTACCAGGATCGACGACCCATACCCCTCCACCTTGCGTTCGCCTGATCATAACAGATGTTGCAACTGGCAAGGAAAAGGATCTCAAGTAGGTGGGCCAACGTATATATAGCCAGCACCTCTGACTTCGTTAGTGATGTGGAGCATGGAATGTTCGTTCTCAATGTAGATCTTTGGTCTGCCGATGGATTGGGCGAAGTCAACCTGGTCAAGCACTCGCAAACATCCCCCGCCGTTTCCCTATCACAACAAGTGTCGTATGGCCAGGTTGAGGCGGCTGCTGCATTCGCATATTCAAATGTTCTCCCGGCACAAGGTGGTATGCAAAGAGACCCAGGAATGGTCAAATTCGAACATGGCGGAGGCCCAGCTTACGGAAATGCAGCTGCGTATCCATCATATGGTCAACCTCCACAAGTCAACCCATACAGTCAAGCACCACCTCAAGCTTATGGGGGGCAGCCACAATACGGTCAATATATCCCCGCCACCACCGCACCGCAATACCCTCCACAGAACGGCTACAGCCAACCCGGTGCACCGCCAGGGATGTATTTCCAGACGGGGGTACAAATCCACGCCGGGGCAGGAATGGACTTTCCGGTCTCCCAGTCGTTGCCCTCCCAGAGCCAGATGCCCGTTTATGGTCGTTCATACTCCTCTCAAGAGATGAGCCTTCAACGAGCGCCAATAAGCAATGCTCAGCCAGGTGGAATGTTCACGAGAAATCTCATTGGAAGTTTGGCCGCCAGCGCGTTCCGATTGACCGATCCTGATGATCGGATCGGCATCTGGTTCGTCTTGCAAGATTTGTCGGTCAGAACAGAGGGCACTTTCAGGTGAGCGAAGCCCACTGTTCTCGGTATTCGGAATACTAATCGTCGTTAGGCTCCGATTCTCGTTCGTCAATGTCGGTCTGCCTTCGATAGATGGTACGAACGGCACCATGCGAGTCAACAAGGGTAAAGCCCCGGTTCTTGCCTCATGCTTCTCCGAGTGCTTCACGGTCTACTCGGCAAAGAAGTTCCCAGGTGTTGTAGAAAGCACCGGGCTCAGCAAGTGTTTCGCAACCCAAGGCATCAAGATCCCTATTCGAAAGGATGGTCAAGGTCCTACTCGAAATAGCGAGAGGGACAAGGAGTACGACGAGGATTGATCCGCTCGCTCTCGCTACATTTGAATTCGTTGGACGGTAATGATACAGGCGTGGGGCGAAGCTCAGAGGTTCTGCAAGGTGCATTGGGAGTTATACAATGGGATATTATGCAAAAGGGTCACCACGCATGGTTGCATAAGGCAATGGGACGGGTCAGGTTTGGATCGGGACATAGGATATCTTTTGTTTAGTGTGTACATGGGATACAAGGATAAGAAACCAGGGTGGGTTTTCATGGGCGGTTCACCTGAATTGCGCGATTGATGGCTCATCAGGTACTCAACTTCATTATGTATGAATAGACATGCCTGCTGTCGACTGGATGAGGAGTGGAAAATTGCGTGTTGCCAATGTCACTCTTGTGTCTTACTCTCATCACCTACCAAGTCGCGCCCCTACGCTATTTACCCTCATATATCCATCTCTCTCTATCTGTAAGCGAATTCTGCTCCATCCCTCGAAGCCGACCTCCTCTCCTCCTTTTGCCCACGCAGAGCGAATTATCCCGTCCTGTCCTGTCATGTCCTGTCCTGTCCCGTCCTGTCCCCTTGCGATATGTAACCAAAGTACTTTGGCGGGTGTTCAATGCCATTCTGGGTATGATGACTGGAAGAGACATGGGGTTGGCCATTGATCAGCTGTGCTAGGGTTGCGGAATCACACTCGGAAGAAGACATCGTATTGATTCTGTTCTGCTATTATCTATCTATCCTAGGACGTTCGTCGCCCTGGAAAGGTATCATTGCCATGAAAATAAAAAATAACAACAAATCAGCGAGATGGACTTGCAAATAACGCCCCGTCACCTACTCATCCATCCGTCCGTTCGAATAATCAACCATTCCGCAAGGCGCCCAGAGGTATCCGAAAATGCCCAGTCGTTAGAAAAGAAATTATGGGTTCCGCTTCCCTTCAGCTCACAGATGTGGTGAATCTGTTTGCCGCACATCCTGTCCTTGATGCCTCCGCGAGCGTGAGTCTGGTCTATTTCTTGCCAAATAGCCACTCCTTGCCCTTCTCCGCGAGGCCCTTGGACTTCTCGTTATCATCGTCGCCGATTGCACTCTCCCATTTGGTGTCCTTCTTGGCTGTGGAGATCTCTTCGGCGGAGGGCTTGAAGACGTTTGCTGCACCGCCTCGACCGACGTGGGTTTGGTTCCCGGATTCGCGACGAGGTGCTCTGTTTGACTGTTAGCTTGCCTTCTTGTTCTCCTCAATATATTCTGGCTGGGCGTGAAATGGCTGAGAGATAGTGGTAGGAGGCAATGGAAAATATGCGTCTGCAGGTTGACATACCCTACAACGTCCTGTGCTCGTCTCGCTGCCTCTGGATCCACGTTTTTGGCCATGTTACCGCTTCCTCCTCGGCCGGTTGTGTAGACGTCGCTCTTGATGGTGGGTGTCTTGAGGTCTGCTGGGGCGAGATCTGCTGGGGTGCTTTTGCCAATGTTGCCTACGAAGAGAATTAGTTTGAAGCCACTTAGAATTGTATGTCTTGCAAGGACTGTAGATTTGGCCGGTTGCTTTGGCGCAAACGAGTGCAGGCGATTCTGTATGGCTTTGCGCTCCTGTTCAAACCACGCCAAGATGAGTTTTCCGCAACTTTGCGCACAAGCTTGGAGGGCGGGGATATAGGAAATTGAAGTTGAAGCTTCAGTCTCGCCGGAGACCAGGGGGTATAGAATGATTTGACATACCAGCGCCACCGCGACCATGGGACAGTGCATGTCGGTTCTCCGCAGAGCTGCGACCAGTCTCGGAGAGATGTTGTGGTACGGCTGCCATTGTGTCGAGATATAGTAGGAGGTTCTGGTAGAATTGATCTGGTAGGTTGGATGATGGGCGAAGAATTTCGATTTTTGTATGCGCGCAAAGTCGAGGACGGATACGTTGTTGAGTTTGAGGTTGCTCAAAACTGAGAGGAGGTTGTTATTGATGTAGATGGAGATTTGCGACCCGAGAAAATGCCAATGGGCTAAAAGAGCAAATGTGGAGAAATAGTGAATTAAGAGACAAGAAGGTAAACTCGATCAGGAAATAACGTTTCCTATGGCTCTTTCTTCGTTCGGGCGGTGTCACTTGGCCTTTCGCTATGGGAATGTTGATGAGATGAAGATGAGAGGAGGATGAGATGAGGATGAGATGAGGATGAGATGAGGACGAGAAAGAATGATCGGCGACAACCCCTCTATAAACATGTTCTTCCACATGAAAATGGAGCTCCCCTCACCTCATGCAATTCTAAAATCCTGCTCTAGGAGCCAAATTTAGCCATCATGTGGCAACACAAAGAAAAAAGCTCCTCCTCCAACCTGCTACTCTGAACTAACAGAAGACGCATCATGCCAGCAGCCGCACCCCCTCGCGTTACATCTATGGGTACTTTTCCAGGTACGCGATCCACTCAGAGAAATCCATTAGCAAATACAGAAGACAACCCCTCCTTTCCAGTGTGGCCCATTCCATACGCGTTGAACTTTTCACTCGCTCGAGGACAACAATCCGACAACAATCCAACAAGGTGTGTACGACAAATTAGGCTACCTACCCACCCAGTGAGTGAGCAAGATGCCATCCAGGAGTTGGGAAACGTGCTCGCTGACAACATCGCGCATAGGGGAATCGTGATGCTCTTCTCCTCGGTATGCCCAGCGAAAGGGCTGAGGTGTGAAGTCGGTGAGGGCGAGTAGGAAGGCTGCGATGCTGCATGGCAAACGTAATGAAAATGGCGGCTTTCCAGTCCAGGTGATGTGCGCTTCTTTGAAAATCGGAGTCGAAGCGATGGCGCCATCTGGATAATTTGATGGCTGTATCTAGTTGCTAGGCACAGGAGCCTAGCTCCTCGAGTCGACGACAAGGCTTCGAGAAGCTTGATAGAATCAGTCCTTGTCACTTGTAAAATTGTGATGATCGAAGTTTGAAGTCACGATGCTTGAGATTGCGGGGTTGACACGTCGCTGAGGCTTAGAGAGGATAGGATGAGATGCAGCAGAGACCCAATGCTGGTTGGTGATCCTGTCAGGTACAAACCCCGCAAAGTGCTGTCCGCATAGTCGGAATTTGCTGGGGTTGGACATCGTCGTGGAAATCCGTCTTCATGGGAAAGTGAAAATTTTCTTTTTCGACACCTTCGCTTACCCCGAACTTGGCATCGAGTTTTGCATCGAGTTTTGCATCGAGTTCTTGCGTGTCTTTGATGCTAGACGAAGTGTCGTCAGTGGCTCAAAATTTCTGCTATCGTGATGGGCTTGAGACATTCAACTGGCAGTTTGCTCAGCATCATTTTCCGCTCCTCGATTATCATGCGAATCTATTGTTGTCATCAGAGTGTCTGCCAATCACTCGGCTCGCTTTGCATGTTCTACTTGGACGGCATGTTCTACTTGGACAGCATGTTCAACTTAGACAACATGTTCTACTGAGACGGCATGTTCATCTTGGACGGCATGTTCTACTTGGACGGCATGTTCGACTTGGACGGCATGTTCTACTTGGACGGCATGATCCACCTGGACGGCATGATCCAAAAGTCTTTCATGATTTACTCGTACATATAATTTTGATGGTAGCTGAGGGTCACCTCCAAGAAGTTTTGCTTATGAAGTATCCCTCATGTCGCGTTCGTATCAAAAACAATGCTGTACTTGGAGTTGGAGTTGGAGTTGGAGTTGGACGTTAGGAATTCTGCTTAAAAGATGGCACGTTGTAGGTCATATACGATTTCTTTGGTAGGTCAAATATTGGGTCCTGGCAAGCTGGTGAATATCACGAGATGGCGCGAAGTCCTCGACCTACTTGTATGCGCGTATTGTGTTTTGTGATCCCGAGTGTTGAAAGTGGAAGGCTAAAATTTGCTGTTTCGTGTCATTCGCGAATGGAATCAATTTAATGAAAAGTTGGGCTCAAGCTAGATGAATGAGTTTGGGTTGGGGTCAGGCTCAGTATCCAAGTCCTCGGACTCATCCTGGTATGCTGAGACCCTATTCCTAAATCGGGATCATGTCTTGTTGTTATTGAGTGTGGCTTCTCCAGGATCACTTGCCACAAAATCAGTCCCACAACAAATTGTCAAAAGTGCAAGTGCTTACAGAATGCAATGCTCTAAAATTTAATCGGTTTTGAGATAACGTTGATTGATTTTCACCTCCGCAGTACCTCCATAGGTAGAAGTTCTAGACAGTGAAATATGTCTTGGCACGTCACCCATACCCGATGGCTTTTACCAGATGCTACAGAGGTCTACCTCACCTCTACTATGGTTGGGTTACCAATTAAGAGGTCCCCTAAACCTGTACTACCGTTCTAGGCCCATCATCATAATCTTTTTCGCAAACCTGTAGATCTTCCTGCCATGACATGTTTACTCTCAAGCTCAAAACAACTACACCACACAATCACTTACTTCTGTAACCACTCTTGCTCAATATCTCTGTCGTTCGTCTCAGCATAGCTCCAGCCTGCCATCGCTATATCTCAAATTCGGGGCTCCGTCGATTCGCTTAGCCGCTGCTGCTCGTCACAAGCCAGCGTACGCAACACACATCGTCGCCATTGCGAATTCCCTCGAAAACACACCTCGGTTAACAGCTCTCGAACATAGCCACATTCCATCGAAACCAAGCGAGATGCCGAGTACTACTTCACGGAAGAAGAATAAGCCCAAGGTACCTTTAATGATATCTTCGGAGGATGAACTTATCGAAAACACGCACGGAAATAAACTCCTGATCCAAAGTCCCAAGCAACGCCGCTTACTATTCATGTACCATCTTCCAAACTCTCACACTGGTGCAATGGTTGTCCGCGCCGCAATATTCCAACACGCATTGCACTCGCATACCCCTTTCAATAGAATGCTTCTATTCGAAAACAGCTCTAGAGAGTTCGAGCTTCCGGGCGGTCCAGTTCATGATAGCCATACGAACATTGCTGAAGCTCTTCAATACTACGTACGAGAAGCAACAGACATCAAGATCGGCTACACATCCAATGTGCCGACTGTCTCCAGGATGAAGTACTTTGATGGAATGAAGGACTTGAATTTTTGGGATGGCGGTGCAACTGAAATTACAACTGCGTCAAAGTGGTCCGAAACCGTCTTTGTAGTTGCTATAGATCCAACCTTTTCAATGGGAGATGTGTTTGGACAATGGATTACGAAGGAAGAGCTCAGTACCGTACCGATGGCAATGGAAATGCGAGAAGCGGCGGCGGAGGCATTTGATAGCATGGAAAAACAGCAGAATCATGGATGTGTCGAATGGGAAGTTTTCGAGGTCTGAGGAAATGTACCTATGATGAAGGCGGACTCATGGGTTCGGAGCTCTGGCGAATTAGAATATCTTTGCATTGGGCATTGCGATTATTCAAGATTTTGGCGTATTCTTACCGCAGTTTTAGCTAGGTCATATCTATTCTATAGGTATAGGGAATTTAAAGGATGTCAAATTACAGATTCGAGGTGATATCACATGCTCTCCCACGTGATGCGGCTATCCTTCCGGCTCTCTCCGCCGATCGCTTCCATCCGTGAGTTGAGATTCGCAATGTTGAAACTCTGATTGGTCGAGAGTGGTGAGGTAAGCAGCGAACGAACTTATTCCCGAGGTCAAGTTTGAGTTGTTGCCATCAACGATTCCAACCTCTTTGTGCCGTGGCGACGACGTCAATTTCTCGCAAACTGTCTATGATATAACTGCTCCTGTGCAACCGCTTTCAATTCTTCCAACCTTTTACCTTCAATTCTTTCCACGGCTGCTCAATTGACCAGAACACCCGCATCTCCACTCCACCATGGCAGCTCTTCGCACAACATCGCGCCTTTTTAAGGCTTCACGACCACTGTTCCGCCCTGCGCAGATGCGAAGCTTGGCCACAGCCACAGAAGGATACTCTTCCACATCCACCGCTCCTCCCTCTCAGACCAGTACGATCAAGGAGCCTGCCGCGGACCCAGATGCGAAGATCAAGACCTTTCACATCTACCGATGGAATCCTGATGAGCCCGCCACAAAGCCTCGAATGCAGAGCTATACGTTAGACTTGAACAAGACGGGTCCTATGATGTTGGATGCATTGATCAGAATTAAGAATGAGGTTGATCCCACTCTGACATTCAGACGGTCCTGTAGAGAGGGTATTTGTGGGAGTTGTGCGATGAACATTGATGGTGTTAATACTTTGGCTTGTTTGTGTAAGTGTCACTTCCTCCTCGCAATTGGAGGTTCAAAAAGAGAGTCGTGGTGCTAATGGATTCTTCACAGGCCGCATTCCAGTCGACACCAAAGCAGAAACAAAAATTTACCCCCTCCCTCACACCTACGTCGTAAAAGATATCGTCCCCGATCTCACTCAATTCTACAAGCAATACAAGTCGATTAAGCCATACCTCCAGCGCACGACCCCCGCTCCAGGTGGCAAAGAATACCTCCAATCAAAGGAAGACCGCAAGAAGCTGGATGGAATGTACGAGTGCATTCTTTGTGCCTGCTGCTCGACATCTTGCCCAAGTTACTGGTGGAACAGCGAGGAGTATCTCGGTCCTGCAGTGCTGATGCAGAGTTATCGCTGGATTGCCGACAGCAGAGATGAGAAGAAGGAGGAGCGAAAGGCTGCGTTGGACAACAGCATGAGCTTGTACCGATGTCATACTATTCTCAACTGTTCGAGAACATGTCCGAAGGGCTTGAACCCTGGTATGGCGATTGCGGAGATCAAGAAGGAGATGGCTTTTTAAGGCCTGGGAGGATATGAGAGAGACGATGAGATGAGGGGAAGAATCGGAGGTGCCTACCAAAACTTATGGCTCGGTGGATATTGGTCGCTGGTGGCTTCGGCCGTGTTACATGATAATCGAGCGGCGTGGGTCGGTTTGCGGCCGTGTAGATATGTTTTGGGTCGTTTGTTAGCATTATTGAAATAAATCCCCGTCACTACATCGATACCACCTCGCTCTAACACTTGGTACAGCCTGGATCTGAAGAAAGTTCAGGAAGTGAAACGGAGGTTGCCACACATAAGAGGAGGTAGTGGCAAAGCCTCCCTCAACCTTGTCATTTCAAGGTGCACCTAGTCAGTATCAAGGACATTCATTGCATGATTCTACGTTCATTCTTGATAGCTCCCTGCTTTCAGGTTTTTTGAGTGTCACTGTAAATTTCATCCACTGATTTGTCGAGAACTCGATTGTCATGGAGAAATGTTCTGTGGTTGGAAATCACTCCTAACTGCAAGATCATGAATTCTCACTGCTTATCATCTATTGCTTTTTATGTTTAGATATAAGAAGAGTTTTTCTGCAGGAGAAGCTAATACAGAGACCGTAGAGGTGTAATTTTATTCGCTACTTATTCCTTGGTCCCTGAATCTATTATTGAGAATCCTGATTTTACTGAGAATTATTTAGATCTAAGTAGTATATGGGTTCTCCACCGCATCTTAACACTTTTCTCTTAGCTGTAGCCATAAGAGAGGTCCTCCTCAAGGGGTTCTAGATATTGAGACTTTCGCGCAGCAACCTCTTCGCGGCTTGATAAACGAGTACTCTCCGTTCCAGATAGGCAGTTTGTTGTCGAGAATCCTTATACTGCCGAGGATCAACCCTGCCTAATTAGTAGGTAGATTATTAGCTGCGCATCATCTCTCTCTACACAATTATAATTGCGTGAGACTTCGGGTATTGGACTTGCCCGTAAAGAGACGGCATGACAGTAGTCTTTTGGCACATGGTTGTCCTTTCCCTTTCTTGGTGTTGTTTAGAGTGGAGTGAGGGTGGTTCCTGATGTTTATATTGCGGAGTAGGGTTTGATTTGGAGCTTCTTCTGAGTTACGAGTACCCTCGGTGATCTGATTTGGTGCGCAATGCACATTTGAGGGAAATATAACAGATGTAAGAGTATTAGCATTTGCTTCGTCCTTTAGCTGTTGTGGTAGATGTGCGCAATGTGGACGGGGTAACGAAAGCTTGCTTATACATAAGTTCTCAGGGAAGGAGAGAAATAAGCGGTCTTTTGGTTCTGAGCCTTGTGCTTCCTTCTAACTTTCACATAAACGAGGGTAAACTAGGAGCCTAGTATAATTCTATCACCCCCAAAAACTTTTATTCCTTATAGATTCAAACCAGCGGATCACAGGTAAACTTGTTACAAATCCTCGAAATAAATTATTTCTCCATTACGAGACTCATTGTTGACTACTGGTGGTGTTATACCTAGCCTACACAGCACATCATAGATAAAAAGTCTCAACTGCAATCAAGAATTCATCGCTATGTACCCTGAGAAGCTGCGTGTCATACCGCATAGAAATCCATGGCCTGGACGAAAGATATCCATCTACCTTTTGTAAGGCTTAGATCCATCATCGAGGTTTACCTTCTCGAACTTTCTCTTCTTGCTTCACCACCTCAGCTTCCGTGCCCTATTAAACCTCCCACCTCATCAGATTCATTTCAAAATTGCTCCCATGTGCTGTCCGCTTCGTCCTCCTTCGTCACCTGAGGTCGACCAGGCTAAGCAAGATACTGGGCTGAACAAGATGGTGTTTTCAGTGCTCTGACGGCGCCCGCTCAATCGAGCAGCAGCAGCTCGTTATTAGCCATTCTGCCGCCGTTGTTGCGCTCTATGTGAACTTCGGTGCTATTACTGTGTGCCAGTGGTTGAGCTTGTCGGAAATCACTGGCGGAGGGCCGATGCCTACCGCCGCCTCTATGTCTTCTCCAGAAATCTACAATGCTGGGACCTGCGGAGGGATTGCTTGGTGGAGAAAGTCGCTCATTCGCCCATGCCTTGAGGATTCTGTATCCCTCCTCCACGGCCGCCATGACGTTCGGGTCTTTTGGGGAGGCTGAGCTGACGGGTTCGATCCAGATGATAACCAGATCAGGCTTCAAGAGTTCCTCGACGGCTGAACGTCTACCGCAGAGTCTGTCTCCTCGGAGGGTGAGACACCGTGGTAGCATCTTGTTGACCTCTCTGATGTTGTTACCTCTGCTTCCAAGGAAGGAGCGCCATGCATTCGTAGTCTTTAGATGTATCCAATACTGGGGCAAGAGAATGGTACTGCCTTCTAGTTCGCCCTCGCACCAGCCAAGAGTAGGCTCACCTTTCCATAGGCCACTGTTATAGATTAGCGATTGATATGTCTTCCTGAATTCATCTCGGGCAAGAGCACCAGGCACAGCTTTGGGCTGAACTAGACTGGCAATTCTGGCGGACCAATAAGATTGAAATTGAGGATTTTGACGTCCATGGTCATCTGATCGACGAGGAGATTGCTTGGGGTGGTCAAGCATGTTGCCAAATTCCAGAGTACTCTGCTGTCTAAGATCAGGAGACTGATTGCCAGATTCTAATCTCGAGGTACTGGTACAATCTCTTTCATGCTTATCAATTCTGCCTCCAGCCTGTGACTGACGGTCATCTTGGGAAGAACAACCAGAAATTTGGAAGGAGCCACACGATCTCAACTCAGCAACCACTCGTTTCGCTGCCTCGTAATTTTGCCACAACTCCTCGTGCTTGTTCATCAGCTGATCATATTTGATCGTCAGCTCATCATAGTTGTCTTGCAATGCCCCGTTTCTCGGGTCCGATGCCGCCAAAGCTTGGTGAAGTGCCTCAGCATCTGGATGTTCGCCAACAAACTTCTCGCCAGGAACTGAATATATGTCAGGCTGTTTGAGATTTAAATCAGTCACTCCACTCAGTTATACTCACAGAGCTTTTGCCAGACCTCCCGCTCATAATAGAAAACTTTCGTATCCTCCAACAACTCTGCCAATGGCCCATCGGCGCTCTGCACAGCCATGCTCTCCAGTGTGGCAGCAAACACTTGCAACATGAGCTTCCCTGCAGCTGGTCCCAACTTCTCGGTAGCCTTAGCATCCACCAATTCCACTACTGACTTGTATCTTGTGTATGGTAACGCCATGGTGGCTGCGTGCGTTATGGTCGTTATTGTACCAGGGCCTGTCGGAAAATTTATGCGGAGAAGGCGTGGGCGGAGATTTTTGTCTTGGACATAGTACGCGATTGCGCTAGCGTTTAACCTTGAATAAACTTGTATTTATGGTTTGCTTAGGCCGAGCATGCACCTCTTTGTTCCCTATGGTGAATCTGCATCGCGCTGCCCTCGAATTTTTAAGCGAGCTCGGTAATCTTGTGTAGGGAGCAGACGCGCCAAGGGAGCATTGATGTTTCCATTCCTGCTCCCAACTATCACGTCAATATCATCCATAGCTTCAGCAATCATGTCAACATCTATGATGATTTCGGCAACGTTACCAGTCATTGTCAAACATCCCGCAAGCATCTCTTAATATTCTCAAACATCTCCATCACTAATCTGCAGAGTCATTAATATACCGGTGCTGCATTTAAACAGTGGCTTCTCCATTTGCTCGCACAACAAACCAGCCAACTCGATAAGAATATCCGTGGATGGAGCTCCATGCAGTGTTTTGTCATGCGAGACTAGTTGTGCAAATCTAATAATCATGCTTCCGTTTTAAGGAACACAACTTTGACATACTACGTGAGCTCCCCCTAATTCCAAGCCCTCAGTAATCTTATTGTCGGGAAACTTCTTGCCGTCGACAAATCGTCACTTCACCCTAGCGAAATCTATGTGAATGTTGAGCCTAGCTTATTTTAATATTCGCGATTTGCGTCACTTTCCTTCCAGCCCTTGGATTGAGAGGCGCGTAGCGCAAAGAAAAATCAAGTTTACTTTTATGATCGAAAAGCGTCTCGTACTTGACTATATTGTACAACTACCAAGGTCTCATCAGCTCATGTTATGGTGGAGTGAAATGGCGGAGTGAAATGGGGGAGTGAATATGGAGTGTAAGACGAGCGAGTTGTTAGCAAGCAGACTTCACCTGCAAACTAAATAAGTCACGTTTTCCCCCCTCCCCCGCGAAGGTTAATCCCAGTTGTAAATAACATAGCCTTGATATTCAAGAACAAGACTAACCAGCTAATCGCAGGGCCGATCTGATCGCCATTGCCTCGTGTTGTCTAGCATAAAACTCAAGCGAGCACGGGCCCCCGTCCAAGGGTTCAATCCATCCTCAACCGCTATGCTACAGGCCCCATAATTTACTAAAAAGTCATATAACTTGCTGTTTAACTGGCGGCCAGATCGTGTTCCCCCTTGTCTCACATTACATAACCCTCCCGCGCATCCCCCACACCCCGGCAGTTCAAATGCAAGTCAACGACACGACGTCTAGCATCTTGCAGAGCCAAGACGGGAGCTCCCTCGTTGACAGTGATGACAGTGAGCTTATTTCGATCGTTCCTTGTCGGTGGAGTGCCAGGAGGTGGGATGACAGGGGAAAGATGCTTCCGAGGGATGTATGGTTCCGCGTTAGAGGCGAGCAAGATAAGATGAAGTATTATGGCGAATTCGGGACGTACTTCATGGATGAATCTGGGCGGTTGAGTAGAAGGACGTTTGTGTAAAGCCCGTTGGTTGATGTTTGATGCTATGTTTGTTTACCATACGTGAGAAATTCTAGGATATTGGGGGCCGATATATCACAGAACTGGCAGCAAACAAAATCCAGGGCGCCTGAGCAAGCTGTGAAAGTCTTGATATACTAAGTAAGCTTGTAACCTGTGCTTATTTACAACGTTTTGATCTTGTATTTTATTTATCTTTCCTTCCTTTCATCCATCAACCTCCAAATTGGAGCTCATATATGCATTGAGCTTTGATATGTGATGTATCTCGAAAATTGACTCTTATGTCATGGAGCTTGTCACAGCTGGTTGGACACCTAGCTCGGCGGCGCCTCTTCACTGTTTATATACTCATGAGAACCTTAGTTAGCAGGACGGAGCCAGCTCGATCGTATAAAATGACTGCCTTGTTGCGGGCAGATGGACATCGAGCATCAACTACCAGTCGTGGTGATACCCAAAAGGGGCTCCTGTGATTTTTTGAGCGAGGACACAAGACATCTGGTCAAATGGTGGTGGAACTCGTCGCTAAGCGCTTGTGTCAAGCCATCGCCGTGGTGGGGATTTCGAAATGTTGTTCATCTATTTTGAACATTCGGGAGCTGGGGGGGATAATACTTAAATGGCACCCCCCAAGTAGGCATTCAAAATCAAGGGGCTTGACTCATCCCAGGATACGGAGCATTGGGCGACTGCAGACCGTGTGGAGATTGCAGGCTATGTGTCGAATTATGACGAACTGGAGGAAGCGACTGTTGCACGAAAGGTGTATCAAGTGCTCCCCAATGCGTATAGACTGATGGCGGTGGAGCTGTTGCAATCAGCTCTTCCTCGCTGATCACTGGTGGGACATGATTGACATATGCGTGTCCAAAGGCGGGCATTGATGCTGCGGTCATTGGGTAGTTATTTTCGATTGGGCCAGGAGCGAAAGCCTCTGCTCCAAAGAAATCCTTGAGTTCGAAAGGAAGATCAACAGGACCTCGTGCGTACCAGCCATTCACAACATTGCCATTACCATTGCCAGTGCCAGGTTGAGGATTCGGGTAGTTGTAATCAAAGGTAAATGTAGCTTGTTGCTGTTCCATATATTGTCGGAATTCTTCTGCTTTCTCATGTTGCTCGGACCGTGCATCGAATATGCCAACGATCTTTGCTAGCTGTAGTGACACTTGTGTCAAGATCGTGAAGGTAGGGCATAGCTTGATGTTTTCCAGTGCATTCATAACATCCCTAACAGCACTCTTACGAGAGATATCTTCGTCGGTGTCTTTCTCGTTCCAGGGACGAGCTAGGAAGTCAAGAGACAGGATGAAGACCGAATGATACACATAGTATCCATCCATCCACGCACGGCCATCAAAAGTGCCAGTTGTAATGAGCTGTTGGAGTAGCAGCGCTGACTTACGTGAGAAGATCCCACACGCATTGCTCAAGTTCATCTCCTCTTTGTCAAGGTCTTGAGATCGAACATGCCTCCCGAGTTGACGTGCTAATTGCACACCGACTTTGCGTAGTATGAATGGACGGGTGACAAGAGATTGTACGTGATGAAACTGAATGTGCAATAATATCACAGCACGACGGTGCCTTGCATGCTGTGAAAGACACTCCAAGCGTAGTTGAGGTGGAAGACCATGATGCCATGTATCCAGATCATGCAGAAATTGGACAGCAACAGGAATTTTCGGCGTCTCTCCTTGTTGGGCCGGTTGACTTAGAGAGGCGTAAATGTTTCGTCTAACATCTGATAACAACTTTGCGAGACGTATTGAATGCTCCACGTATCCTTGCGGAACGGATTCTCCATGGTCTAAGATCATCTCATCAGGGAAGGTGACATTGACTTCCACATCGTCGATCGCACACGGCCTACCAAGAATGGCACATTGATATTGTTCGAAAGAATAGGCTGTCCACCAGACTCGCTTACGGATTTCCCGGTCCAGGTCGCTAAATCCTCCACCAGTTCCCTCTCGATGCATACCTAATGCCATAGCCATTATGGAAGCACATCCAAGTAACATGAAAGCGCTGTTGCGTTCGGTACAATTGTGTTGGTAAAGTTGTAGCAGTAGAAGCGCTTGAACGTTGATCAGGGTCGTTGCACTGACTAACTGATGCATTCGAGCTTGAACAAGATCCAAATAGTGACGCTGGATCTGGATAGAATGAGGCACATTTTGAGATTCGAGCGCTTGAGCCCCAAATACCAACATCATGAAAATGCAGCAAATCCATCCGGGTTCAACATCTCTCATGAGAAGATGAGGATGGTTCCACATCAATTGGTATCGATTCTGGAAAGTCGGTGGGTGGAATAGAAGATAATTCGGATGGACGTTGTCAAAGTAAGCCTGAATAAATGCATCACAAACTCGCTTTTCTGGAAGCATAGACAGGACAGTAGCCTTCCTGGTCCTGCTCGGTGCTGATGTCGACGTACTGACTGGTCCTGCCAAGTAAGGTGGTCGATCGCTCTTGTTTTGTGGTCGTCTCTGGCCCATGAGATCACGCTGTCCACGCTCTGGGTTGCCATCTGAAGATTCATCACTTTCCTCTTTGGTAATAGGGTCTAAAGCTTTGCTCCAAGTTGAGCCAGCAAAATCTGAGGATATCTTCGTCCGTTCATCATCTGGTTGAATTTGTCTCAAGGCTGCGTTGAACTCAGCTACCATATTCCGTACCGTAAGTACGAATCCGAATGAGCTTGATGGACCGATATAATGGGATGGGCCATTAGGCATCGGGACAAGTTTCTCTTCCTTGGCATTTGCAGACTCTTCATCTTGAAGACTGGGCAATTCTCGTGATGCCACAGACGGACTACTTTGAGCCTCACTTGTATTTTGAGGCGAATTTGAAGTCGCTTTTGACGGAGGATTACTAAAAACCTCCTCGGCTACCAGTTGCTCGTTGAAGGTTGGAAGGGTAATCTCGTGAGCTTCTGCAATTGCGTATAACTCATCGATATTGTTCGTGTCATTAGATGGGAACAACCCCTTGATCAAAGCGTCCAACACTCGGTATCGAACACTGAGTGTCTCGACACTCCCATAGATTCTCGTTTTACGAGGTAGGGTGGACTCGCATTTTGCTCCAACCTCGAGACAACTTTGACATGCTTCATTAGCGTCGACTCCATTTGCACGAGTGCAACGGATCCTCCTCTTCTTGCATCTGTCACAACTAACAAGCGCACGTCGTCGAAGATGATCAGGGATCCGAGCCTTTCCCGTCTTCTTTCCTTTACTTTGCAGATCCATCGATCAGGTCGCCAACCAAGCCGCAGCGAGCCGGTCTCGGATCGTCAGAAACGTGACTTTCTTCACGTTGTTCAATATGAGATAGCGGTGGCGGGACGAGACCTGGGAGTCGTGGCAGCGAGGGGTACGGTATCACAAAGCCTAGACGCTATTGAACTGCTCCTGGCGACCCATAAACCAGGTGGAATGGAGGTGTGTTGATGAACGAGGACGGGTGATTGTTTGTGAGGACAAGCTGATGAGGAGTTGGGAGATCGATGTACGGAGTATCTGTGCTGTACGGAGTAATCGTCTCGGAAGAGGCCGCGCATGTTAGGTATTAGGGGTTTTAGGATGTGGAATCGAAGCTGCAAGGCTCTTTACAGGGCGGGAATTTTCTGATGTCTAGAACCGATCTGATTGGAGCAAAAGAGCGCCTTCAAAGACTTCTCGTCGACCTTCTAGAGTAAGGTCGGCAACGATGTGCTGCAGGGCGTGTGTTGGTGAAGTGCCCGAAATGGGTCAGTGGGTGGCCAAGCTTTTTAAATCTTAGGTCATCCGAGGTCATCCCTCGCTGTGGATCACCATCTTCAACAGAGTCGTGACCCGACTCATGCAAAGCGATTTCTGGATGGAGCATTATGTAATTTACGGAAACTCAAGCCATGTGGCACGATATTTTGAATAATAAGGATGACAGTGCTCATGATTGAAAATAAGGGTGTCGAAGCTTGCATCTGAGATTGTTATCAAGGAAACATCACTACTGTAAGCTCTGTAAGCTCATAAGAGGGGCTGTTACGCCACCAGCCAAACTTTAATACTTACACAAGTAGCAATCGGTAGGCCGGTCGAATTGTCCATGAGGCCATCTACCAAAGTTCCTCAAACAGGATAGCTACATGTAGTGCAGTCAAAAATAGTTAGCAGGGCGCGATGGGCGTCAAAGGCTGAAGGTAAAGTTCACCACATGTGATAACCTCATAAGAGCTTGAAACGCAAAAACATGTGCTTGGGTCTTGACCTTGGAATAGGAGAAGTATTAAGTACCCAGAGTCGTATTTGATGTTTGTCGTAGTCATAGACACAGTCTATTGCACTCTTGAAAGCAAGATAAGGTTTGATCATCTTCTCAAGTCTCCCCACACAAGAATTCCCCACATTTACCGACCATCAATCAGGGGAAGAATCTGGGGATTTGTCTTTGCAAATAGCGTCTCCTCACGGATAGGACAATATAATAGTCTTCTGTGCCTGACTGGCTGTCAACGTTCCTGCGAGGCGGACGCAATCTTTGGGTATCATGCTAGGTACGATGATTCAATACGATTATGCTGAGTGATGTACATAAGCATTCCCTTTTGGTACCGGATGTATCTCCGTTTCTGGGCTCGGGTTTGTATTGTGGCTGCATAAACTATCCAACCACTGCGAATTGCCTCGACTGTGCATAGGGTTTGAGGATCGACTGGATCGGAGGTATTATAAGGTTAACAATGGACCTGGCCTGAACTGGACTCAGAATTTTAAGGTCTTACTGCCGACCGGATACCAGCATTCTGGAATGCCAACAGAGCCAAGTAATCAAATATCAACGCCAACAGCAGCAAAATGATCGCATCACGCTCACATAACATACTTTGTGAAACCACAGAGATGACTGCTTCTCAATCTTTGCTCTAAATGCGGCAATTTGAATGACCAGATTATTTTAGGGGTTGTTCAAATCGAAATAGACATCGGACTTTATGACTGCCTAAAGCCTCCTCTCTCTTGTCAGCAAAACCCCGACTTGCATTGGCTGTTCTCGCGTAAATGCAAACATGACGACGTGAAATATATGAGATGACTCTATTTTCAACTCTCTTCGCGGCGAGTGGGCGACAATTGGCCGTCCGTTCCGAGCGTAACGAAAATCTGATGCTTTCTTCTTTGGACTTCTTGCGATGTTGATACTTCCTCGTCGCACTTGTTCCGAGTCCTCTTCTGGAAGCTCGGAGTGTTGCCTTGCTCCCATACGCTCAGAGACATCATGCATGGCTTCTGGCCACGTCGTCAGCCCAGATCAAGAGACTATGGTTTGAGCAAGATAACCTCTTAGGACGTCCAACCAGTGGATGAGGATGCTGTACCACATATTCAAGGTGCGGTAGCTAATAACGCCTCAAACTTCTCTAGGGATCACTCGAGGATAAGTGCAAGGAGCTGGGACTTCCGATATGGGTAATCCGTACCCAAAGCAGTTACACTGACTTCTTAGCGGCAACAAGCTTTAGCACATGTTGACCAACCCCTTTTGCCTGAGATATAAATCTGAGAACACGCTGAAAAATAGTAAGAATCATTGCATGATTGAATCACGATGAAATCAGGAGGAATTAAAAGGGTTACAAGCGAAGGAAAATTCTGAGGTAAAGTTGCGATGTCGATATGAGGTTCAAATTAGCACTTGCTTTAACAACCTTAACTTCGACCTCTTAGCTAATTGTTAATTGTAACTGCCCTTTATCTGTAAGGCTCTACCTTGGCTGGTCATCCTTACTCTATCCTTCAGCTGTCAGAACTTTATCTCACTTGCCTTGCCCATCAAAAGCCGCGCCCTGCGGGATTTACCCTCAAGGCTCAGCCTTTGCTATTTAGTTGATCTGGGGAAGAGTGACAAGAACGCCCAGCATGCCCAAGAGTTTTTACTTCTGCGGCGCCGACGCGGCGCGAATTCAAAAGCTGATTCATGTTCTGCAGAGCCAAGTATTTCTTCTTTTCCTTCACGATAAACAGAGGTCTGTTCGCACTTATGGACGACAATTTCTCCCCTTGAGCTTGCTTCGCTGTTTTTGTTGTCTTCAGTGGGAGACATCAACACAGCCTTCATAAATCTTTTCGCCACAACCATGGACAATTATGCCGACAGCAAACCCTCCTCCCAAGTCGACCATCTCGACCCGGAACGGAATATGTCTACTACTAGCAGCATTATGAAAGATGTTCCCGAATCTCTAGACCAGGACATATGCAGCAACACGGCAGAGGTCAAGCGGGATGCAAAGGGTTTACCGCTCGTGCCCCAGCCAAGTTCCTTCAAAGACGATCCACTGGTCAGTACATCAACCTCCAACAATTCCACCGCAGCATCCCATCTACTCGCAGCGTTATGCAGAAGAATCATCAATTGACGAGAGTGATTGCAGAATTGGCCGTCATGGCTGAAGTGGGCTGTACTCATCCAGGTAGGGATGATGGCCTTCCTGGGCCCGTACAACGCTGCACTCATCAACCCCAGCCTTGTGCTCCTCTCCGAAGCAATGCACGTTGATCCTAAGATCGCTGCATACAGTACGACCACGGGGATTATCATGGGAGGGCTGTCGCCGTTTATTCTGGCACCGCTGTGCAATTACTATGGCCGCCGACCGATTACGCTCCTCGCAATCCTGATTACAATACTGGGTGGAATTGGGTCTGGGGCTTCAAGGACCTTTGCGCAGCTGCTGGGGACTCGAGCAATGTGCGGCTTTGGATTTGGAGGTATGATGTCGGTTGGGACAGCCTGTGTCAATGACATGTTCTTCTTGCATGAGAGGGGGGAGAAGACTGGGGTATATTCCATCTTCATTGTCAATGGAGCACATGTTGCTGCTCTGAGTAAGTGACTTCTCTGTGCCAATTGGCCATGGATTAAGAACAGGAGCTAATCTCCCTAGTTGGCGGATACCTAGGTCAAGCAGCGGGTTGGCAATGGGACTATTACCTCGGGGCAGTCTCGACATCACTCTCCTTCGCCATCGCGCTCTTCCTCTTCCCAGAAACCCTCTTCTCTCGAGACTCAGACTTCCTCACAAATCGAACCCACGAACGTACATATATGCAGATGCTCTTCGATTTCAAGGGGAACATGATACCCGGACGCCACCTTCACGCGACCGACTTCTTACAATCCTTCATGATGCTCAAATACCCCTCGATCATATTCCCTTTTTGGTACTATTTCTTGGCATGGACGTTCATGAACGTTATGCCAGCTATAAGTCTAGCCTATATTTATACGAATTTCTACAACTTTAAATCTGGCGCGATTGGCGCATGCTTGGGAGTCTCTCTGTCAGTTGGTAGTATTATCGGGGAATTTTTTGCGGGCAGGGCAAGCGATTGGGTTATGTATACTTGCGCAAAACGCAACAACAACATTCGCAAGCCCGAGTACCGTCTTTATCTTTGCACTCTCTCAGTCATATTCATGCCTTTGGGACTGGTTATTTTCGGAGCCACAGTTGGCAAGACAGGGTACATCCCACCATTAGTTGGGCTCGCAGTGGGAGTCTTTGGCCTGCAGATCACAAGCACATGCCTCTATGCTTACATCTCCGATTGCTACAAGCCTCAAACTCCCGAATCAGGTGTTCTCTTCAATCTGTCGCGTGGTTTGAGTTTCATTGTTGGGTATTTTGCACTTCCGTTTGCTGAGCGCGTTGGCTATTTCTGGGCTTGGTTCACGTTTGCTGCAATCATATTTGCTTCTTTCTTTCCGATTGCTGCACTTATGGCCTGGGGCGAAAGATGGCGTAAGATCTTGGGAGAACCGAAGTTTCATCGGTATTTATGAGGGACTTTTGCTGCAATTTATGGCGTTAAATGGCATATACCTGGAAGGCCCTTTGGAGGGCGCTTAATGTTTTGTATGATTTCATGATCAAGATGATGATATTGGTTATTTATCTCGACGAGGGGAGTCTACTAGATGCTTGAAGATGAAGCGAAAATACCGGCGCACTGTCAGAGCTCGCTTGTTTACACTGAAATCTATTATAGTCCTCTAACTTCTTAATGCTATTACAACTCCTATGATGCGTGGAACGGAAATGCACAAGGTAACATGTAATGAACTAAATAAAATTAGAAAGACTAGAATAGTTATATGACTTTCTCTACCACCCCCTGAATAGCTCTAAGCCCCATATAAAGGCATACTTGCAAACACGGGACACAGAACGTCATAGATGAGATTTTAAAACATGAAAGGTTACGAATAGCGACAGAAGCAATATCCTTTTCTTTTCTTGTCTTCTTCGGGTGGTCTATAAGGATACTTTTGTTGTCAAGAAACCAGGTAAACAGGAAGGGGTTCAAGTTTCCTATGGTGAATGAGGGCTGTTGGGCCGCTTGTGGATTAGACCGTAACAATCCTTTATAGGGCTTAATGAATGTGGAGTCGAGGGAGGTGGAAGATCTCTACATGGAGTATTATTATTTCCGCGTTGTGTTGAAGTGAACAGGGCAGAATACACATGTTGAAAGGTTATATAGTATGTGGGAACCTCTAAAGTGGGTTTACTTTCTCTTAGCTGTCATCAATGTCTAAATCCTATTATATGTTGTACATTATGTTTTAAAACAATAGTCCTCTTCAACACCAATATCCTACCCCTTTTATTTCTGTAGTTTTTCATTCACGAAACTACGCAACTGTCAGATCCTAAACTCCTAGCTTGGTTTCTCGAGAATATCTTATCCACTTCTACACTCCACAGGCAAGATGTACTGTACTTGTTATAGAATTGTTCTTCACAGTTGGCTCCTCAAATCAGAAATACATCCTTTCAAATTTAACCTCCCACGGGGCTATAGTACAGTTACCGCTTCTGAGTTAGTGATCATATTCAGGAAATTGAGTATTAAAACTTGATCCTTAGCAGTAATGTGTTCGGTTAGTTCACGGAAGTCATATTAGTGAGTTTAGCATCTTAAGGTTTGTCGTGGAAAGGCCTTTCCTGTCGGACTCAAAATGTAAAATTGCATGAATTATGTAGTTGAATTAGTGTTTGAAGTCTCCCTCTCTCTCGACCTAAAAGACTTTAAATTGCATTGAGATTCACTCATTTTGCTACCTTATATAAGCTTTCATCTAGCGTTGATATGTAGTCACATATACGTAAATAATCTTGAGTCTGAAATAGGTTGAGTAAAGATCAGATTACTTGTCTTCTGTTCCCACAATGTAATATATCTCGATCTACTTAGGTTCAATCAAACCGCCATCCCTAGTGAAATTATCGTAGGGATTCACAATTTAGTGATCAAAATAGAATTTTAAGAGTATAGGAGTAAGTAGAAGCTGCTATTGGTTTTTGTGTTGTTCTAAGCATAATAGTTTTAGGCAATCCCTGAGTACAGTGAAGATGTCTAGCTTGTAAGTACAAGGAGACTTTAAACTAGACTATATTATCTGCAATTGGGGTAAGATAATTGTTGCTCTTTCAAGGGGAAGAGCGACTATGTTCAATATATATAGCTCTGTGTTTCTTCTCTCTTATCTTTTCCTCAGCGACCAAGGGAGGTCGAGTGAACATCGAAAAGCAGCAGAAGTCTAGTAGTAAGAGGGAGTCACAGGTATGAGTGAGTTTATGAAATTTAGGGGGATAGGGTCAATTGGAGGGGTTATAGTAGCTTTAGATCCGAGTGCACTTGTCATCGGCTTGTATTTCGAATGGCATCTAGCGTTAAAGGTGGAGCTGAAGTACAGAGAATACCGGTAGAGAACGTATACTAACTTGACTCTTAGATATTGAGCACCCAAATAGGGAGTAGTCATGAATAAAGCGATTATGGACAACTTGAGTGAAAAACAACTCGCTCCCAGCTCTCAAGGAATGGCAGACTCTCTACAAACTTGGTAGCAGCAAATACCTGCTATCTCAGGTGGCTTTTACCGGTGGACTCACTATCTGTCAACATAGGAAAATAATTCAGCTGGGGTTCTTTCCTTATCTAGCAAGCAGTACCGTGAACTTTTACAAATAAATTGACATAATGGCATTTGTTTATTATACCCTACAACGTAAACACTATTTGCTCAGCACTAGGTGATGAAGACGCAGGTAACGTAAGATTAAGAACATACTTATGGCTCTTGGGGAAGAAGAGGATGAAATATCGACAGCTGCAGCCCTCTTAGACCATTGAAACATACCTAGACTAATTTGATGATTTCCAATCTACTCTCGTCGAATTCCTCTTCCTCCATTAATCCATAGATATATGCGGGTCCAACCACCTTTCGTAGATCCGGAATTTCATCCTTGCAAAGGATCATCGGTTCTGGCAATCCCGCTACGTAAGCCGCCAAATCTCCTTTTTTCATATTTGGTGGTCCAGTTCCAACACACCCATTTGAGGTTACAAAAAGATTTCTCTTGCCACCTATGTTGTCAAAGCGCCGCACTAGGTATCTTATGACTTCTATGCTCTCTCGATCGAGAAGACTAAGGAGCGTAGTTAGAATCAAGCTAGAATCGAGCGAGGGACCTATTTCCAGGAACTTTCCAAACACATTCTCATCATGTGTTGCCATATAAATTGGCACTTTGACCTTAGCGCATACCTGAATATATTTTATAATCTCCCTGAGGAAGTGTCTGAATCCATGATCCAACCTATCATAAGAACGTTGGAAGTATTGGTAACCATCAAAACCGCTGCCATTAACAGTCGGACCGCCTTGCACACGCTCGTATTTCATTCTAGGTTTTCCTGCCTGTAGTATTTCGTACATCCGTGTCTCTAATGGATAGAGGCGAAAGGTCAAATCTGAGGGGTGTGTATTGAGAAATTCAGATTTTATCCAACCGCAGAGGTTTGCTATATTCTGCTCAAGAGAGTGGCGCAACTCCATATCTTGAGAGATCTTAGAGACCAGGTCCTGATCCTCGCATGCGATATTTACGGTCGTGAAAGAGCCAGAAGAATACTCCGCAGTGCTCAGGACCAAGGCTTGTACCCTCAGCTCGCTATTCACTACCTCAGCGAATATCTCGACCGGCTCACGAAATACAGGGTAAAGTCTTCTTGTTCGATTGACGCCGATGTCATCCGCACTTTCTTGCCATTGCTCTTGTTCGAATTCCCTCTCTGTCTGCGCAGGAGCGAGAACCCAACGGCGTGAGTGGAAATTCGATGGCAGCCAAGATCTTGCTTGTGCTGTTTCCCAGTCAGGTACTCACGATGGTCTACCAATGCCCTCACTAATTCCACGCTCAATAATTAGACTAATGGATAGCTTCTTCCCCGCCAGCAAGTCCTTATAAAACCTTTCATATACTTGTGATTGAGTATTTGAATAGTCGATAGGCGATAACTTTGCGTTGAGGTTTTGAAGAACGCCATATACAGCATAAGCACGGTCTCTAGGAACAGTTGCATTGCGATGTTTTACAGCTTCGATAATTGCCTGGAACAAGGATCGTTCGACGTCAAAATTTTCTTTGACTTGGTTAAAAAGCGAGACTTGAGGCAGGAAAGCGAGATTGAGTGGCTCGACAGATTCCCAGAAGCCTCCGAAAACTCTTAGAACGCCTTTTCTTACGCATAATACAATTAATATGACTATACCCACGGCCGCATATATACCAAGGCTGAGAGGATATAGATCATCCTTGCGCGCTGCATATGGTATTATGCTGGGTACCCCACACACTATAACTAGCGTCAATGTGAAATATATTAGTTTGAGTACCCTTGCACAAGGGCGAACAATTGCTGAATACCAAATCATGAATGTGTACTGGGAGTTTTGCATAGTTGGGGATGCACCTCCAGCTAAATGACACCTGATGTTCCGGTCTCGCCAGATAGTCTTACGATCCATGGTCATCCAGAGATACATTGCGCTATACCATGCCGCTAGGTTACCTATCTGAAGCGACGAGGCTGTTTGATCTTGGAGAAGTTCGCTTTGGAGTCGACCTCGAGGAGCTTTTGCTATTCAAGCTCAAGGGACAACATTAGCTTTCTTTTAAACTTATTTTGATGTACTTAGATTGCAATAATTATTGAGTACAAACACTCTAGTAAAATTGCGTGATAGACAATAAATTCTAAATCTGATAGGAAGAGAGGAAGACTGGTTTCTCGACTTACGTTCATCCGGTCCTCTTACGCTTGCAAGTAATTCTTGAAGATAGCTCAGTGCTCTGAGGAGGTTGTCGACCTCTATAGAGCTGTTTCCGCGCATCAAGACAAGATTTTGAGCGAGAATGAGCTCTTGAAACGTCCATACGCGTGTGAACCACTCCCGGGATAATATATCTTGGATATCTTCTGAGCTTTAATGCTTTTGCAGAAATCGTCTAGACCTGGTCCGATCTGCATTGATTAGTTATCTGTACTGTGCAACGCACTAGCTCCCAGGTTGAAAAATTAACTTCGTACTCATGTACAGAAATGATACAAATTTCTTGTGTGCCGAGAAAGTTGGTAGACTTACAAATTACTTGATGAGGCCAGGAGAGTGAGAGCAGTCTCCAACAAAGCCTCAGCCTTTCTATGCACCAATCCTTCCAAGTCGGAGCGATCCTACCACGAGATCCAACCAGACAAATACGCAAGGCTGAAGCCCTCTTCAAGATCTGCATCGCCCTTTCAGATTTCTCGTTACCTGGTCCAAGCCAAACGAACACAACCCGTGAAAACGAATAAATATCCTCCATGTTTGGGATTTGAATGCTTTTTTCATTGTTATCGGTCTGGTTGATACACACAGCATCGATCCAGATTGTGATAGGTTTAAATTTTCTGCGTGAGATTGGATTTCCTTGTGAGGCTCTCGAGTGCGTCCCAACAACTTTTGGTGATCTCAATGTCAACACGATTGCAGTTAATCGTATCGCGAGGCGTGGAATATGCGCCCCAAACATACGACAGTGCCGTGAAGTCTGGGTGCTCATTCAGACGAAGGACACGCATTCGACCATTAAGAGGAAGCCCACGTGAGAGTCCTATCACTCGGATCGAATCTTTGTCGACTGGTAATTCATGGTAGAGTTTCTCTAGCCGAGACATATAGGTAGACTGGGTTGCATCCTGCTGCCTCTCTATCGAGTCAAGGCTCACCAAGATGTCTGTCATCGTGAGAAGGGGAAAAATTGCGATCTTCCCAAAAGGAGAATCGGAAGCTGAAGCCAGCCTTATATCAGTGGATTCTTCAACCCCACTTTTATTATGTATCATTGTCGTTGGGTCACCTGACAGTTCCCCCTGTATTTGCCGACCCTTGTCGGATTTTGATTACGAAGTTGGATTGTGCTTCTTTACTACTGACATTAAATATGATTATAGTAGCTAGGAAGGTAGAGTCTGAGCCACTTGAATTACAGGTAGCACTCTCTATACTTGATTGGCCAGTGAACTTGAATAATGTACGGACCACATAGAGGCGTTCCATCCCCGTATGTAGTTGGATTATATTGCAGAGAAAGAACAAGAAACATCAAGCATGCGTAAAATCATCAAGTATCTTTCTGAGGGGAAGCTACTCAATCGAAAGTCCAAACGGAATATGTGGAAATGCAAAACTTAACGTGGTATACTTAATAACGCAAAGAAAGCTGTTTACATATGTAAAGAGTATAATTCTAACAAAGAATACAGCCTATTGCTCTGATAACAAAAATGCTGTACACTGAGAACAAATATGTGCCAAAAAGAAACAGGCTTGAACTCTACAGATATTAAACCACGTATACCCTTCATTCTTTGGTTGTTTAGTAGAGACTCAGACAAAATCATTTTCTTATGATCTTTCAAAGAAACACGCTTTATTTCTGCTGACAAATACAGAAATCTGGTGTGATTCTCCATCTCAAAAATCAACAGGGAAGAGGAATCATTCAAGTCAAAGCTCTGGGTGACTCTACAGAGATAATGTATGCGAGAGGAGCGCGTTGTCAATAGCAAAGACTGTATTTATTCCTTCCACGAGAATGTTACAATGACCGAGTTTCCTCCAAATACAATTTCCTGCTTGGAAGTTTTTCCACCAGTCGTCATTCGGTTCCCCTAGTCACCATATACTTCACCAAACACTACTTCCTGCTCCTTTGTTCCCCATACATGCTAGCTATATCACTTCGCTTGTTCTGCTTCATCATTTCCTTTGCAGTTGAAGAGGCAAAACTTCCAAGCCTCGTCTTGCGCCACTGGAGGCGCTGCTACCACAGCATCAGCCGGAGCTGCGTCAAGAGTTAGTACATTTCAACAATCGAAATTTAGATTAAGAATGTTTTGCATACTTGCGGCAGGGAGTGCTTGGATTCCGACAGCGAAGAGAGTGAGGGCAATGAGGAACTTCATGATGGAGACGTTAGGCAGTTTTGTAGCTTGATTATTTTGAGGCGTGTTTGATTAATGAGAAGTTTGTGGCAATGATGTGTTGTGGTGAGAGTTAAGAGTGTAGGGAGGTTCTTGGCTTTATACTGCTTCCCAGCACTTCTCTCTATCTAAGAGAGCGACGGGTAGTTACATTGATATCACCTGAGACTTTCTGAATGTGACGTTGCTCAATTTTAGACCCAGAGATACTTCGAGGATAAATCGTGGTGCGATTGATTATTGACCAAAGGATTCTATCTTTCGACCTTGCATATACTATGTGTAATACAATCAGCCCAATAAACCAGAGTGAGAATATGCCGGTACATCAACAATTATTATACAAGGTAAGCCATATTTAATAAATCATGATTATCGCCTCGCTCTTACTTCAGTGGCAGATCTAAATCCATTGCTATTATGTGTAACAGCGAATCTTACTTACTTTGAACCTGTGGCTGGCTGACCTAAAGTGGTTCCGACAATTCTCTTGTGTTACATTTTAGCTATTCAGTTCCATCCTCTACTAGATGAAGCAAATAAATTATATGTACTGCTATCAAAAGTGAGTGTCTAGGGTCACCCAAATTCGGAATTTTCCAATGGCACTTCATTTATGATATGCGAGTCGGATGCAACGCATTGATTGCTTATGAGTCTATTTCCCCGCATTTTTCTTGGCTCAATTTACCAGTAATCACCCAATGTAATCTATCACACTTCTATTACCAGGCAAACATTCTCTTGAATATACGTTACGAAGTGGGATCTTCCCTCCGAAGCCCTATTCAAACACATTGAGTGCTGTCAATGATTTTCACAGCTACTGGGACGGTACAAACTCTTTCTTTACTTCAAATCTCCATGTCTTCTACAATTTGAGCTTTAATTGACAGAGGACCTCGAAGAAGAAAATGGAGAAGTACTTGCCTTTAAATACCAATGATATTGATTCTCCCCATGAGCCGCCACAATTCGACCACAGTCAACTAGCCGGGAATGAGGTGTTCGAAGTCACCTCAACTTCCCAGACAAAAAAAGCTTCGTTATATTACCACAGGCGTTCGATAGCATTTCACCTCGGGTTATCAGCACTTAACATTTTCTCTGGCATCCTTTACACCAAGTGGCAAGTATCAAAATACATTCATAGCCCGCAAAAGATATATTGCACGTCAATCTCCATCCTAAAAATCAGTGAAACTGTAGGGCTGACGAACTAGACTGTAGCCCCGGCACAGAATATAATCTCATACGAAGCGCGAAATTTTGACAATAGTCAGCCTTACCTCTTGAATGGGTCTCCAAACCCTTCCAAACCAACTCAATTCACGGGCCCCCCTCGACCAGAACTTGAAAAAGCGTGGAAAAATCTCACACAAGGTAAGACATCACCGCTAATGACGGGGTCCGTTGTTCACCTTGGATGGCACTGAACTAAGTTTATCCCTCTTGCAGATCAAAACGTTCGCATCCTCGAAGAAGAATTAGGCCAGTTCTCGGGAGATGAAAGTCTAGTCAAGCTTTCAGATGGTTCCGGGTATGCATCCACTCTGGCTGTCTTCCATGGGTTGCATTGCGTAGAACGATTGCATCATTTTATGCACCGTGAGTTCTACTACACTGGAATTTCGGAAGATGATTTGAAAGGCTTGAAGCTTCACACTGGTACGTAAATTGGCCTAGAGTCAAGTGCTCCGGTATATCAAGATCTCTGGATGTAAGAATAACTTGCATTTCAGAGCATTGTATCGACTGGCTAAGACAGTATGTACAATGTAACGCTGATACGACGCTGATACCTTTACATTGGGTTGATAAGTAAATATCCGTTGCTCAACTGTTACCAAATCGAGCTGAGAAATATAGAGTCCGTATTCCAACCGCGAGTGATGAGGGCAATCATCAGTGTGTACGCTGGGAACCAGTTGAGAAGTGGATGGCAGAGCGAACCTTTAATGCTTTTGAGCCGGGGCTGCTTATACATCCCATTTTCGGTAAGCATACTCTCAGTATATTAGTCATTCTTCGCGTAGGAGACATATAGCGTTGACTTTTTCTTGTAGGTGCCCCATATGGTGAGAATAATGAAGGCGACAAAATTGGGATTGTGGTTGATGAGGAGTAAAATGTCAGGATGGTACCAGTTAGATGAAGTAAGAATCATCTATAAAGCTTCAGGATTTCCAGAATCAAATCAAAAGAATTAAAAATGGGAAATGGTACTTCTAGATGACCAATACGCGACGATAGTGATCCTCAATCAGGCCTCAAATTATTGATTCATGCAAACAACACTAAAACAATACATCACGGTCAAATTCCTTTTCTCATTTCTTTAACGGAAGGTAAGTTTGTAGGTGTTCGTTCCAAAAACCGGTAAAAAGCATATGAACTAGATGGTAAGGCGTATGATAGCTTAAATGGCGACAGGGGGCTTATCTATTCTTTCATCTGACTTTCTCTTATTTCATTTAGATATACCTAAGCAACACAAACATAGACTCAGTTTGCGCCAATATACAGGAGATATTATCCCTCTCAGTGTATGCTGAACGAATATTGAGATAATTGTAACCCATTTCCCCTCCTGCCAAGCCTCCGCTTACCCGCAGTTTGATCCCAAAGCACCTCCCTATTATTTGACGAAATGAACTTGCCTTTCCACACAAAGTAACCGGGAAGAGAGTTTGCAAAATGTAAGCAGATGGGAAAGATTCAACCGACGGTAGAACACTTGCTGGGCGAGTGCAAGAGGATAATGGGCTGAGAATTGTGGTCACGCGAGAAAGGTAGGCAACTGCACGTCCAAGCCTCCAATGAGGCTCCACGGCCAAGCAACCAGTCTTGTACGACTTAATATACTTCATATTAACCGGCTTCATTTACTAACGTCAATTCAGAACCACAAAATGGGGAATTGCCGGTCGGGATTTTTTTCAGTAAGCCTCAAATTGCATGCATAAAATAGGTAGCACAACATACGGTTAGGGCGTGCTATATAGATTCATGTGAGTAGAACACTTTTTGTTTGGGCACACTGTTATCGTCTTTTTGGAGCGTGGCGTTACTATCACCCTGCGCGATATTAAAGCCATACATACTGTACACCTTGAGTATGCATATTTTCGGGCGCCAGTGAATCTAGATCTGTGTATGGTTACATCCTACTACTATGCTAAGAATTAACTCTACGAAAGATAGGAGGTTATCAGTCGTTCAAAAATGGTAGGAAGATGCTCACGTAGACGACAGTGTTATGCCAAGGCTAAGGATGTTAACGTCTACCCGGCTTCACATGTTCCCTCTCGAAAGTTGGAGGAGTTGAATGACCTGTAACCTCGCAGCTTCCTTTTCTCTCCACAATAGATTTGGTGCTAGACAATGTTCTGCAATTACCAACCCACTAAAGAGCTTCCGTTTTTCGTCCAGACATCGGCTCGGAGCGATGAGCGACTCGACTACCCCTTTCCTACCTCTAAAATCAGAATCTATATGCTCCTCGACGAGTATCAATGAAGATATACAACATGCATCCCTAGAGTTCCATGTCCATACCACAACAAAGGAAAGCAGAAGTTGGCCCAAATTATACAGCATCTTCCGCATTGTAACCAATTTCTTCGCGCTATGGGGGCTCGTATCACTCGTCATTACACTTACTTCCTCCTTCATGACAACGGAACCTCACAAGAGCTCGTGCTACAGCACATCATCATCAACACAAGAAGCACTTTCTAAATCACCCTCAGCAATAGACATCAATCGAAATCTCTGCGATTGTGGACCTACAATCGCCGACGCACACGCCAGAAACTGCACCTATGACGCTCTAAGCACTTCCTGGCTCCCACCATACTGCCGAGATCCTGTCCTCACTTCTGAATTCTCTCTCTCAGGTCCACTCCCTAACACGAACCCAAATGAAACATGGCCATACTTCTTATCTCCCACCACTGTCCAACATCCCACACTGTCCGACACAACCTCACTAATCCCATTAAACCTCTCCCAAATCTCACAATTGGCCGTTGGGAACAGGACATTCTGGGCAACGCGTGAATGGCACGTTGCACACTGCCTTTTCTTCTGGGAGAAACAAATGAGAGCGAGGGAGTTGAGAACGGTGCTGGAGAGGAGGTTTGATCATGTGGAGCATGTGAGACATTGTAGACGGCTGATTATGAAGAGGAATGTTGATTGGAACAGGTTGATTGAGGTGGATGTTAAGTTTGATTCGGATTTCGATGGTTGAGACGGAAGTAGCTTTGCGCTGAAAAGAGTTTTGAAGCAATGTATCAAGTTCGACCTAGCTGAAAGGCCTCTTCTTAAACTGAATTGGCTCCAAACATCAACACAAGTATTCGCGTTCAATCTCCAATTTCGTTGTTCGTTGTCGAGAGAACCTTTTCGTTGTCGAGTGCTTTTCTCATTTGTTATATTTTGTAAAATACTGTCTTGCTTAGCGAATCGATATCCTATTAGTACACGCTCCTCCTCTTACGATACTCAGAGGAACGATCAAGAATGCTTCAAAAATACGGTTTGATGATCTCAAACTTAGACAACTGGCAAGTTATTCCACATCTGATGAGGACTCCTACTACAATCGAGGGTTATAAATAGGGTGGTGGCTAGCTACCTCTCATTGACACTTTCTCTATTAATAAAATCGCTACTAGATAGATATAGATATTTCTTAGTAGGGGGGCTGGATGGCGCACTGGGTTCCTAGATGGGTTAGCTCCTTCAACTAAATTAAGGTGAGTATAATAATACTCGTCAGGTTCCTGTCCGGACCTTACGGAACGGATCAATTTCTTTCGCTAAATCACCCCTAAATAAGACACAGTATGATAAATCACGCCAATAACAAGAGACTCTACACCTATCAGTAAAAAGCGGATTAAATCGGAGTATTATCCTAAATGGACTGCGATTGCAAAACTCCGTATTTGATAGACTTCCAGAGACGAGTTTTCGACAAGTGTGCATATTGCTCATCTATATTTATGATGCGCTGCGATATACATTCACGCAGTGTAACGAATCAAGTTGCCCAGCCACGAACCACAAGGAAGAGAGGGATCTATGTTACACAACGCAGCAAGATCAAGAGCTTGGAGATTGAAGTGAGGTATCGTGGGAGATTAAGTCATGTTGGGCTCTTTGCGGTGGTGTCCTCTGAACCAATACAGGAGTTACAAGTTAGCCAGGACGAACTATACGTGCCCGAGAACAACATCAAAGACCGATCCTCACCCTCTCCACAATCCCCAAAAGAGTCCATCAACACAGCCCCCATCCATTCCGCTTCGAACCAATAGCATCCTCTCCCCCCTATTCACAAAACCCCCAAATTTCCAAAATGAACTTCCTCATCGCCCTCGCCCTTCTCACTTACGGTATCTAAGCGCTCCCTACCGCATGTAAGTACCCAAAACCCCAGACACTCTCAGTCTACATCTACAGCAAACGCAGCAGTAGCCGCGCTCCCCGCAGTGCAGGACGAGGCATGGAAGTTCCAAGCTTGCACCGGAAATAAACAAGCCGACGGCGAATTGGGAGAACGACGATTGAGAGAATTTCAGACCTGCAGATGAACTTGGGAGGAAATCGGTCTTTTTGGTTTTCTTAGATGGAGAATATAGGAGATCTATGAAATTGACAATCATCAACGGTGTACTAAGATTGCTCTCATGGGAATACAGGTATCTGAACTCCCCCGTAGCCAGGGAATTGCTTGGGAGTTGTGATAGTGAGTTGTTTGAAGCGAACGTAGTTGTGAAGATAGAATATTTGGCACTGCTATTTTCTGCGTTACTACACATCCTCACGTCAATAACAATGATAATGATTTTCTTTACTTCAATTTAAAATTGTTAAATATGTTAGATATAGCATTACATGATCATAACATTATACAACCCAGCTAGTCAAGAATAGTCAAGCCTCTCCAATCTGGATATAAATCTACCTCCCCTCTACGCATTCTTCGCCCCATCCTTACTGGTAGTCTTTCCCCTCCTCTCGCGTCCCTTCTCAGACCAAGGAAAATGCCACACGGGCACCGTAAAGAAACTATTGCTATCATCTGCGATGCCCGCAAAAGCGACATACCACGCGAAGAACGCGGCCAGGAGCCCGAACATACCACCCGCCTTGTTCAACGACGCGTTGGGGGAACCACCAACTGGAGTGACGAGGTGGGCTATTCCAAGCATAAGGAAGGCGAGCCAGAGCCAGAAGAAGAGGAGGCAGAAGACGACGGTGGAGCGGAGGGTTAGGAGCCAAAGGAGGAAGGTGAAGATGAACCAGCCCTGGTGATAGTGTTAGTAGTTGGTATAGAGGGGGAGGGACAAGGACGAACCATGAGGAAGAACCCGATTGCGATTTCAAGTTTCTGCTCATCTTGGGCGTAGGCTTCCGCGATATTGAACCCGCCCGGAGTAAGCAGAATCGCGAAAGAGATCCAGAAACCACCATAGCTAGAGAGGGCAGTGGCACCGAAGGTATTGCCGGTTGCCATTTCCCTAATCCCATCTGTCAGATCTTGATCTCGCTTAACGTGTAAAGGGGAGGGACACATACCACATGCCTGCAAGCAATTGCACCAACCCACCATACCCAAACGCCAAACTCACGATAACATTCGGTTCCGACACGCCTTGCGTCTGGAAGTTGATCAAGCTTAACACGAACGTCGTCAACGCGAAAGCACTCAGACCCAGCGGCGCCGGGTTCGCAAGATTGCTCTTCTTCTCACGATAAAGACCAGGCTCTAGATATCCCGCGAAAGGTGGATAACGGGCGGATTCCCCGGTATTGATATGTGCCAATGGGTTTCCGCCAAAGCGATTTGAGCCCTCCATACCGAAATCCGCAGAAGCAGAGTTCTGTATCGGGTAGCCGTTCCCATTCACGTTGCCATTGCCATTCCGTTGGCCTTCCATGCCAAAATCGTTGGTCGAATTGCCGTTCTGCGCCATGTTGGGTTGGTAAGTGCCGTACCGTTTCTGCGCGTTGGGTGTAAGACCGTTGGTGTCAGATGTAGGAGGTCGTTCAGTGTCGCTAGACATTATATCGATTCTTTATAGATGAGACGGATGTCGGGGAAAGGGGAGAGCCTGCTTAGTTATATTCAATAGAACGAAGAAGCCATGATGCAATCATCTGAGGGGTAGCTCTTTTCCCCAGATGGCTGAGAATTTGGATTAATCAACAGCTTGCGATCGCAAATCGTGATAGATGCGACCCTTGCCAATGGCGATCAGTGACATCGTTATACTGAGCCAAGAACGAAAACGGCTAGGGGTGGAGTGGTCGCCGAGGAAGCGTTCACGCTAGCGATCATCATCCCGTCGCTAGCATTGCTCGGCAGATGTAATTACACTGGAGCTTTTCTTTGATTGGTGAAATAGTGGAGATCATGCTGCGCGATCTCCAGACTCCGGATTGTGGGGATGGAAAGAGCTGTTGTCGGACTTAAGATGAAGATCAGACACAAAGAACCAATTGCACGAGCTGGGAATTGTCTCGGATCAACCATGTTCGTGTGCCTGATTGGATCGCGACATTCAGAGCATCCATAATTCATCTTGGTAGTAATCTTGCGAGTAAAAACTGAAGCTTCCCTGATTAAACGCTATATGTTTCTGGTTGGAAATCAAATAGACTAATACTGAAGGCCATGAATTGGAATACTGAAAGAAACGGACTTCAGTCTAAAGCGAAAAGACCTTCAAGTCACAATTTCAACTCGAAATCCAGACTATCCATCAAACCTCACGGAAACGGTTCGGGCACAAGGAAATTGAAGTTTAACTGGAGAAAGCCGCGTCCTCGGCCCATCGAAATATTTGAAATTCGTCAGCCGAGTAAGTGTCAAGCCATGCCGAGCTATCTCCCGACACCAGCAAAATCTCACACTAGAGTACCCTGATACTGTACCGTCTACTCGGTCCCCTGCTCTTATTGATAGCAGTTAGTTCCGAGAATCCGTAAGCAAATGCGTTCGAGACCATGTCACCTCGTGGTCCTCGGGAACTGTGGATAGAGGGTCAAGATACTTGTCGAGCATGAGCATCCGTATATACGAGATAACAATGTCTCGTGCCTTCAATCCGAGATGAACTCCGAGGGTAAATGGAAGTGTCAAAGGTTGCTATTGTGGATCACAAATCCAGGAACGTGGAGCCAGTTTTGTCAGCACGCTGAGAGTACCGCTTGAAATGAACCTAAATTCAACGGTGAATAAAACAAACACGAGACAAAAAGAAACCGCACTTGCAGATTGTGAGATGATCTTCATTTCAACCTCATTTCTACCAACTCTACTCCTGAACCTTCATGTTCACGTCTCAATGCTCACCCCAAGCCTCAACCTCCCTCTCCCAATCCTCTACCGCCTCATCCTCAACCTTAACACCTTTCTCCTTCTTCTCCTTCGTCTTATTCCCCAAGACAGTAAAACTACTCTTGATACCCACATCTTTCACAACAGGTGCCAGCTTCCTACCTGCTCCCTTTGCGACTTGACTCCATCCTCCAGCAGCCGATGCGCTTTCATCTTCTCGTCTCAGGACGTTGAGACTGCTGTCGACTGCACAGAGAGTGCTGCTAGCCGCCAGACTTAACGCGATTATTTTCTTATTGATCCCAATCTTCATGCTGGATAAAGAGGCTTCGGTCTTCTGAGGTGGTGTGAAGTGGGCTAGAGTTGGACGAACGACGATATCGCCTGATGGTAAGAAAGAAATCTCGAACATTTCAAATCCAGCAGTCGTAAACTCAGCACGGATATCGGCGTGAAGTTCATCAATTGTGAGACCAAACTTTGGCGCTACAAGCAGGAAGGCATTGTAAGGTACAGCACTAGTCACCAATGACTTGCTTGAGCTGACTGGTTCGGCAACAGGGGCCGGACGAAGCTTGATGCATTGTGAGAGTGTCTTCATAGGTGGAGCCACAAATCGTGGTGTTTTGAAGATAGAAACATGACGATGTGGTTCGGGATCTTGGCTCTCACTATCAAGGCCGAAGTCATCGGCAAGTGAATGCAAGAATGCACGCTGAGATGCCTGCATTGGCTTAAATCTTAATCGTTTCTCCTTCTCATCGGCAGCGAATACTCGGAACTCTCTCTCATATTGCTGGCAGAATTTTGGAGAATCCTTGAAAATATCGAGAGTTTGTTGAGAGTACGGGATGTGATCATCAGTGTGCGTTGCTGGATCAATGTTCAAAGCGGCTGCAAGCTTGGCATTTCTTTGAAGTTTGAGACAATCATCATTACAGTCCAACGTTTTCTTTGAATTCCCTTCGCTAGTCTTTGAGGCCAGGCACTTGACAGCTTGCTTCTGATTTTGGCATTCGCAAGTAACAAATGTCTTCGCTTGACAGGGCGAAGTTTCCTTGCAAGGATAAGGTGCATGGCAAGCATCCAGGCAAGCGTGATCACAAACTGTCTTCTTGCGACCACAAGCTTGGGTACAAGGAGAAGTTGAATCTTCGCACTGTCCAGATCTGTGGCAAGTCTTCTGACAGAAATGGTTTCCACACTTCAACTTCTTCCCACATGGTAGGCCGCAGCGGACCTCAGTGAACCAGCATGGCTGATTCTTTAATGTTTTCTTGCCACATATACATGGTTTCTCAACCAGGAATGGGCATTTCGGACATGATTCGCTATCCTCATGGCATTGATGCTTGACCTGAGGATGGCCACAAGTCTGCTGTCGAGTGCAATCGAACCGACACTCTGGAGGTCGAGTACCGCAAGGTTGTGGAGGTTGTAAGACAGTCCGACCACAAGCACAGCTGATCTCGTCAAACACAGCCTCAAGACAAGTCGAGCAAGGCCCTTTATGACAAAGTTGCGAGCAATTGTGATTTCCGCATTTCAGCGGCCGATCACAAGTCTTGAGGCAGATATGCTCGGCTTCAAACTGCTCAGCGCTGATACCACGGTTTTTTCGCTTGGCAGCTTGCCGTTCACTGGCCTTCTTCTCCCCAGGACAGCAATGCTCTCCACATTCATGTCTGCCACAATTCAAGGTCGATCGGTCCACTCGCATGCACATAGGGGCCTCCTCCATGCCTTGATGACACCAAGTATTCGAGGTCGTTCGTCCGCATCGACAATTGATCTCGCTTGTTTGCAAGCATAGACCGCAATCACCGTCATGGCAGACATCTTGGCAAAGATGTCCGCAAGGAAGGAGTTTTTGGCACTTCTCTTGGCAATGCGGAATAGGCGCTGAACAAGTTTCTCGGGGTTCATCTAGTAGAGTGGATAGAGGGGTCTTTCCACAAGGACAATGAATGACAACGTCCGGAGAATAGGGGCAGTGAGCAGGTTCTGCATCTTGCACATGGCATGCGCTCTTGCAGAAATGATCTGCATTGCCACAATCAAATGGCCTTTGGCATTCATCACCGCAATTGAATGATCCCATCCATACATCCCCATTCAAATGACTCTCATGTTCGGACCCCCTTTCTGAACATGGCACTACTTGTTCCAGCTTGCCACAATAGCAACGAGACTCGATGGGAACCTCACAGCTACCACATAGTCCTTCATGGCAAGGTCGCTGGCAATTGTGCTCTCCGCATGGAAGGACATCATCGCAAAGCTGACCACAGCCCCAACCACTTTCGTAATTCGTATCTAAGCATCGTCTGCTTGACGTTTCCTTTCCACAAAAGCATGGGAGCGTCGGCCCCATATGACCACAAGGCGGGCAAGGTCCGGCATGACAGACAAGCTCACAAGGATGTGGGCAATGTCCCGCTCTTGGTTTCGAACACGTTTGTCCACAGGAATGAGGTGGTAATCCGGGTAGTGAACGTGGTTCAATCTCCTTCATACACCAACATGCGTAGTTACTCGGCACCTCCTGCTTAGGCAAATTGCAACCAGGACATCGCCATTGTCGAGGTGGTGGTAATTCTCCGTTTTCTGCAGCTCGTTGTTGAATCGTAGAAACCTCATTCTTCGACCATCTCTTGACACAAGACAAATGCAGAACAGACCAACAATCTTTGCAGCCCCATATCTTCGAATTTGGCAGTACCTCGTTTGTGCAAATCACACATTCGTATTGTCCATTTGTGATATCCTCGTGCGTTCTTGTGGCGATATCTGGTGCTTGCGACTTCGACATTCGACGTGGGCGAGGAGTCTGAGGTTGTCTTGCTCGAGGAATAACCGGTTGACCAGGTACGAAGACGGGCGCGTCCGCAGCTAGTGATCCGTCCAGGAGAGAGACTTGAGATGTCGAAGTGAGCTGTCCTCCAAATGCTCTTCCTCCATGTACCATATGCTGTACCCCTCCTCTCCTTGCCCCTCTAACAGGTCCGCCCCCACGTCTTCCTCGATTGCTTCCTCTGCTAGGATGGGGATTTGCCGTTGGCGTAACTGAAGTTTCAGATGTGGGAGAGGCATTCTGTAAAGGGGCTCCTGTATTTGCAGCGTGCATGGTGGTGGAATCTGCTATAACACCGCCTGCGCGACCTCTATTTCCTCCTCTTCGACGGTGGCGGGATGGTCGATTGCGAGCGGCGGGCGCTGGAGCAGCCTCGACGGCAGACATGATTGCAGGAATGTTGGAATCGATCCCGGTCTGTTGTTCGGACAGAGTGGCGGTTGATGTCGAAATCTCGAAAAGTTCGTGGGTGGTGATGTTGACAACGGAAGATGTTGATGGCAAAATCGCTCGTTTGCTCGAATCGATGTTGACGCTGCGAAAGAAAATGTAAATTTGTAAGTGCGCCTTGAAATACGGCGTCTTCGAATATTGGAACAGGAAGAAAAAATGTATCAAATACAATGCACGCTTGTCAGCTTGATGAGCAATTAACTGTGGGAGTGAGCAGAATAGATGGAGGGACGAGGCTGCTTATGAGCCTTCCTTGCCACTGGAAAAGCCCGTCCTTTTTCAAGCGAGCGCCTCAGCCCCTGTACCATTGAGTCACTCTTGTAATCCCTGTTCCTCCACGGTTCTCGATTCGATGATATACTTCATACCTCATTTTCGGGACACCTCGACAAAATCAACCCCAATCTGTTTCCCGTCCAGCCAGTTCGTTTCCCTTCAATTACTTGGTCTCAGTATTTTAATGTTTAGCTAGTTTACCCCATAAACTTTCCACCTCTTCTCCTCCATCACTCACCTCCGCTATCAGAGTAACCACCTTCACAAATAATCCCATATAACAGTCTTGTACCTCTATACTTCCAATATGATCTACTAAGCCCCTTCATTAATCAACAGAACATCTCTCAGTCATGAAATATCGGGTTCGCTGCCTTGATCTCGAAATATTCGACACCTTTTCACCATCTACATCAAACGATATCACACCTTCGACCAACCAAGTTATATATCTTCATTGCTATCTATTCTTTCCCAGACGGCAGTCTCCGCCTCGCCACCGCAAACTTTCCTTCGCTAGTCCCCTCTCACACACCTGGGAAGAGTCACATCTGCAAAGCTGACTCACCACCATAACCATATCCCACATGGCGGTGCAAGCACTGCACCCACTAACCCGAAAAATCCAATCGCATGGAGAAGAGTTGTTCAAGAACAAGATCACACGTAAAAACGATAAATTCATCACACGATATTCATTCCACACTCCAGTTAGAAAGAGCAACTTTCAGCTTACCAAAATGGCTACAAAGTATGCGTGCAATGCTGTCCCAATCCAGAATAGCCTTCGTTACTCGATCAATGCATAGACGAAAATCACCCCCGTACAGTACCCGCTCCCGTTTCCGAACCTGTACAGTCGAAGGATGCGATGAGTGACTGCATGCTGTACGGACTCCGGAGCAGGTAAGGTATTGATGTAGTAGCAGGGAATAGCACAGTACGCTTCCTTCTAGAATATCCATACCGGTATCACGATCCCTGAGGGACATCAATTGACGTCTTTGGAATACAAGGCTGAGAACATCACTTGTCATATCTTTTGGGAGGTTAATAGATCACGATGATGAGAGTCGATTGAGTTGAGTTGACGATAACATTTGTAGCTTTTGATAAAATCTACAAAGGACGAAAAAGGCGCCCACCTCCCTGCAACAGGAAATCTAGCAAGCAACAATTACGTTCCAGCTCCAGTTTCCAGACTGGAGCATTCGGTATACTCAAACATTGGAATGAATGCAACAAAAGATGCAAGATGTAAGATGCAAGATGCAAGCAGCGCAATGCAAATGCCGGACCAAATCACACCCAACTTATGGTATCATAGAAACAACACAATCTCCCCACGATCATTCCGCTTCATCCGTAAACTCCTCCACAGCTCCTTCTCCTCTTCCCCTTTGCTTAGTGAATTGCCTGTTGCGTTGCGTTCACGATGATATCGTTTCAACGCCTTGTGCATGCTCATCCCTCGCTCGCTTTCTGGGCCCTTGTTGATGAATGACAGTAAGAGTTCCGACCGAGGTTTGTAGAGGACGACTTGGGAATCATCTTGAATGCCACCATTCTCATGCAGAGGCTTGTACTCGATCATCTTGTTGTTCCGTACTGGCCGAGCAGATGCCTCCCTATGTTTACGATGCTTCCGTTTTGGTCGTTCTTCCGACGAGTGTTCGCGACGCGTGCTAATCAGCGACATGAGATTGTTGCTGATTGTGTCAACACGGCTTCGGCCACGCTTCTTGGAATGTTTGGTCTTCTTGATTGGACTACCAGGAGAGGCATCACCTGCGTCGCCGCCGGAGTAATCTGGAGAGGGTGGGAACACTGACGGACGAGACAAAAGTCGATTGAGACCACCAGTCAAACCAGAGTGCAGTACCGGTGGGGCATCTGTCATTTCCTCATCGCCTTCCCGTGGTGATAGGTCTCTTGTTTCGACGTGAAGACGTTTGCGCTTCTTATCCTTCTTCTCCTCCTTGGTGAGTTCTCGATCCTTCTTCTCCTTCCTTCGTTCGCGTCCTCTTTCAGTTTTTGGTGCTGGAGTTTCAAAGGCGGTGAGCACTGGGCCATTCCCATATTCAACCAGATCCGTCGTGCTCTCCCCTGGCACTTGATAATCTTCAAAGTGCACTCGTACCAATTCACGATCCTGATTCTCTTCTGGGGTATCTTCGATCATCATCATTGGCTCTGGCGCTGGCAACTCATTGCGAGAGGCATTTGGCGTTTCGCTATCAACCAGGAAGTCGAAGACATTGACAGGATCCGACGAGAGGGTGAAGCCAGGCGCGGCAGACGGTGGTTCAGGTGCTTCCGGCATTGGTGGCTCGACAATCGCGACCTGCGAATTGTGCTGGTACTCATCGTCTGCGACGTCCTCGACATATGCATTGTGTGGTACGAGGGCCTGCGAATTGTTTTGCTTGTTCTTCTTCTCCTTCTCTGGCCGATAGAGGGCGCCTTGATATTTCTGGGCTTCACTGATACAGCTCTTGAGGGCCGTTAGACGACGGACAACGTGTTGGTGGGTATGTACATACAGTATGAGCGCGATATTCGTTCCCTTGGAAGTGAACCATACAGTCCAAACAGGTGAAGGATGCGCCGCGACATTGATTGCGGTGAGGGTCGAGTTTCTTCTTAGTCAAGACATCACCGCAGCTCTAAATCATCGTCAGATTTGATCCTCATACGGAGATAGGCTCGCAGATGTTTCAGGCGCGCAGAAGAGGGCGCGAAAGAGAAGTAAACATACCTCGCACGAAAAAGAGACCATGGTGAAAAATTGCGTCGTGGCAGTGTGCGCGATGATTGATTGTAGTGACTCGTCAATAATCTCAAATATGGGATGAGGCTTCTCTCGTGGTTTAGCAGTGATCAGATGTATCGAGCTTCAGCGGGGGGAGGTGAGATAGATACTCTAATAGGGTAGGGGGGTGTCTGTGTTTTGGGTGTTGGAGGATGTTCCAAGAGACTTCCTCGCGGAACCCTATTTTCGGAAGAGCAACAAGTGCTAGCAAGGGGCAGCAAGGGCCAGCAAGGGCCAACAAGGGCAGACGTCGGCAGGCTGTGGAAATGGATGGGCTGCAAGGTCGCGCTCTTAGTGCATGACGAGGCGAGGAAGGGGTGGTGTGATTGGGTGACTTTGGGGTGGGCTGAGCGATGTGCGGCCTGTGATTCGAGGCGGGTGAACAGAAAGGTTTCAGGAGGAAGAAGACCGCGAAACGCGAAATACCGTATTACCGTATGATATGAGTGAGAGGAGGAGTGAGAGGAGGAGTGAGAGGAGGAGTGAGAGGAGTGAGAGGAGGAGTGAGAGGAGGAGTGAGAGGAGTGAGAGGAGTGAGAGGAGGAGTGAGAGGAGTGAGAGAGGTGAGATTGGGCGTGTTAGTGATAGACGAGGGACAGACTGCACACTGGTTTGAGCTGTACCCCAGCCTTAGAGTTGGTGACAAGAGTCCCGATATGGACGATGGGCGTCTGTTGGGCTTGAAGGCTTGGGCGAAATGCCAAAATGATTCTTCTTCAGGCCCGGTGGTGTGGGAGGAAGGAAGGTCCAAGGGGTGAAAGTCGCTTGCTGCACAAATGAGAGGCCGTAGATAGCTGGTTGCGAAAGGGGCTTAAGCTCAATCTCCATCCTTCTTCAGGCGGAGTTACGATGATAAGGTTGTTCTAGACAGCGGGAACTTTGGTCAGCTCTGCTCGCTTTGCTATGCTCTGCTCACTTTGGTTTGCTCTGCTCGCTTTGGTGGTGTGGTGGACTGAGCAGAAAGGCAATCTCAAGGCAATCTCAAGGCAATCCGGCTCCTGAAGCAGCTAGACAAGCTAAATGAGTATTAGGATGTTTCGTGCCTGAGCTCTCGAGCTCTCAAGCGCTCAAGCTCCCAAGTTGTCAAGCTCCTTAACTTCTCAAGCTCTTTGCTCTTGAATTCTCATGCTCTTAAATTCTTATGCTCTTAAATTCTCACCAGGTGACCTTAGGTTTTTGATCACGAACCTGGAAACAAAGTATTCTGAACCAGGTGACCCTAATCTCCAGTCTCACCTCTTGAGCCGGTCTCGCCAGCCAACATCCTCAGCTCCTTTTCTGCATATTTGTATCATTTTGAATATCATCATCGGCCTTTCTATCGACTATCCCGGCGGCTGGCCGTCTATCACCGACCTGCAGCTCAAAGCCCTCTTCCAACTGGTCGGTACTCCACCATTTTGACCACTACGGCCACCACCACCACCACGGAAAACCACCTTCTCCATTCTCTTCTCCCGATCTAAACCCAATTTTTCCAACTCGACGTCACCTCCTTACGCCCTACGCCTTACGCATCCCAAATATATGGTAGGATCTTTTAGCCGTCCTCGATTCCTCGTCAATCACCGTGCTTCGTTGGATCACCTGCATGAACCCCCATCTCGATTATCCTCCTCTTGCACTCTTACACTGCGAAATATTCATGCGTTGAACTGGCCTCTTTCTCCCCACCCTAAACAGTACACGTCAACAAACACTACCACCGCCAGTCCACCACAAGGCATTTTACCGTGCCTACGTACCGTGTCTCTTCCTCGCCTTCCTCGTACAAGCAAGGCATAACACCTCCCTGCTCATACTTACTCATCTCTTACTTGCGCACGAAATATGCCCAGTTGAGACAGCTGTCAAGTGCAGAAGCAGTCTGAGCAGCGCGTGGGCCACAAGACCTCATCACCAGCCAACCGAATCTGCAACGTCGAAACACTTCCATTCCTTTATCCATTCTTTCACCACCCCCCTGCGCACGTCAAAGAATCTAAAACATGTCCTCGCAAGACACCTCCAACATCAGTTATCTCCAACAGATGACCTCCCTTTTGTCTTCAGTTGCGGGATACATGCGGGTTCCGGTGTTAATATCCTCGGTACACAACACCATTTCTTTTCAATCTATTGGAAATCTTTTTTTGCATCGCACATGTTATGCTCACAATGGCGTCAGGGAATAGCTGCAGTGTTGAGCTCCCTGTTATATTTTAAGCAGAAGCAAGTTCATCCTTTCCCAGCTGAACGCGACCCCATACTAATTTTTTCGCAGAGCTCTTATCTACCCCTCCCACATTCCGAACCTTGCCCGCACCGATGTTCCTCGTCCATCTCAATTCGGCATCACAGACTTCGAAGAGTTGATGATCCCTACCCCTGATGGCGAAAAATTGTCTGCTTTTTATATCAGAGGGCCCAAGGGGAGGGGCCACAGTAATACAACAGTATTAATGTTCCATGGAAACGCGGGAAATATTGGTCACCGAATACCCATAGCGCGTATGTTCGTACAACGCATGGGATGTAGCGTGTTCATGCTAGAGTATCGTGGATATGGCTTGTCGACAGGATCCCCGGACGAAGCTGGTTTGATGATTGATGCGCAGACGGCTTACGATTATTTGCGCCGTCGGGCAGAGACGAGGGATAATGACATCGTGATATTTGGCCAAAGTCTTGGGGGAGCTGTGTCGATCCAGCTTGCGGCAAAGAATCAGAATGACGGGAAACTGATTGGACTGGTATTGGAGAATACTTTCTTGTCCATGAGAAAGTTAATCCCATCGTGGGTTTCATGTCACCGTTGATGGCGTAGTGCTGACCTTGCTAGTATCATTCCACCAGCCAGATACCTCACTCTGCTCTGCCACCAAGTATGGGCATCAGACACCTTCCTCCCTTCAATCTCCGAGCTACCAATTCTGTTCCTATCTGGGTTACAGGATGAGATCGTACCGTAAGTCGTGTTGCTCCTTCCATTTCTTCCTTCCGAATGATGACCTAATTTCCATCCACAAAACCTGATGTCCCTCTTGGGACTTGATTATACATATCTTGTTGAAATATCTGACTCTCCTTGTTACATCCGATTTGATACTTCAAGCGCCCTCATCAGCAAACACTGATCTTGCAACAGTCCCTCACATATGCGCCGTCTCTATGAGATCTGCCAGTCCCCGACCAAAGTCTGGAAACCCCTCCCAGGTGGCGACCACAATTCCAGCGTAGTCGAAGAAGGATATTTCGACTCAATCATAGAATTTGTTGGGAATCTTGACAGCATCCATACCGAAAAGGAGAAGTTGTGAAAACTTCCTATGAACAGATTGTTTGCTCTGCATTTTTGCGAGGCGTTCACGGGCGACGAACCATATACCCACACATAGATGTGCCTAGGGATTTCACTGCATAGAGATTTTAGGAGAGGAACGCCATGTTAACGGCAAATTGTTACTAAAGGCATTTTTATGCATGTATGATATAACACGTGAGGCTCCACAGCCAAAAGAACAACTGGAAAAAAAAGATGAAAAAAAATAGGAACGTTGCGATCCTATATATTGGCGTGACTTCAAGCTCGTCTCCTCCTTCGAGTCCATTACCCAATGTGGGTCATTTCTACTGCAAATTTTTCTTCCAACTTCGCTAAGTGAGGATGTCATCATGGTAGTGACGACTTTTAATTTGACCAAGTTGTGTAATATTAATCGGGGGCATGATCCTGTTGCTACTAGGCTGAATTGAATTCAGGGTGTTTGTCAGATGCCTCCGTTCATATGTCTTGGATGCCTCTGTCATGAACATATAGTTATTTCATGGACGACCAAACGTGAAAATTCTCTCAGCAAGCTTGTCCATCCTTCTCTGGATTGCCTATTTGCTCCAAGTATAACACATGAGATAGGTAGAGAGATATAAAATAATCGACCAATACATATATCATCCCAAACGCCTCCTCCATTTCTATCGTATCTCCAACTTAGATCTGGAAGAGTTAATTTATTTGTTTGAACATATATCAGATAAGAGAAGTGACGTTTCAAATATTACTGCTAATGACTTTGTGTTTTATGAAAAGGATGTATAGTGCAGAATTCTGTATGTGTTGAGAGGAGATAGATGTGGAACGCCCCGTTGATGGAGGAAAAACGATAATAATGTTCCATTTTAAGCTCGTCCTTGACGTATTCTCTCTGAGATGCTTGGAGCACTTTAGATCTGCAGAAGATAATGAACCATAAAACGCACAGCCGGAGTGGAGTAAATGATAACAATCATCATACCAATTAGTCCCTGGCCTGTTCTCTCTGTGAGACGTTCTGTGTTCGTGATCAAGTCGAGCTGGGTAGTGTTTGAGAGTAATAGTTTCGAAAGAATGGATGATTCACGGATTGAGATTAAGTCTTGTCGTCCTAACGGTAGAGTGATGTGGTATCTGATAGTGTTATTTACACAAACGCAATAAATTGATATTCGACAACAAAAAATACCTATGCTTATATCATTTGGTAGGTAACATTGCGAAGACACAACGTTCTCGTATCAATTCGTGTATCTGATGACATTTGTTTTCATATAGATCAACCCTCTGGACAGGTGAGCTTATGAATTCGTCTTGTTATGTTGTGATGTTTGGTCGTATTTCGGGAGGAGACTGTCGCGAACCTTTTACGTGTTATACATGCTCGTGTGAGCCTGGATTATGATGAATTAGCTTTATGTTTTTCTTCTAATTATTGCTATTTCACCCTGTTTCAAGTAAGCCAATTCTAAGTAGCTGAGATATCGATGGTTCACGCCACCGTGGGAAGATCATCTCGTGGGGAAGATGGGCAATTAGGTTCTCCTTGCGTAGGGATCGAACCACTTTTAAGGCTTAGCACACCTGTAAACTAGCATATGGGAACCTAGCTATTAATAATGCCGAAGTCGAACACATTCGTCTCGAACACTCTGCCAGACAAAGCCGCACAGATCATGGATTTGGGAACAGGTATGCTTATTGAACTTTTACCTCATGATTGATATTAGACTTTCGGTCCCAGCATAATCAAAATCTCCTTAGGTGGGGGACCAGGGGAGGATCCACGAGTTTATTTCGTTGAACAGATTGATCAATAAAATTTCTATTTCTCGACAACAGAGATTTGTGACAACGGTCGAGTGAGAAAGTGAGGCCAGCGGGTTGGGGTCACGTACTGCTAGGCACTTAGAGGCACCAGTTTCAGAAAAATGCCTTTGCAAATGCAAAGATGGCGACACGACATTGCTGTCTTAGGTTGTCTCAGTGTTTTATACCTTGAATTTCGACAATAAGAGCATGCATTGGTGTTCCAGCGCAGCGGAATTCGCCGCAAACTGGTTAGGGGCCGACTCTACCTTCAGGATGAGAATTCAGTAGTTTTACATCTTTCAGCACTTCTAAGCTGAGTAGCTCGGCGCATCAGGTTGAGGTCTATTAGTAATAATATACCTCAGAGGCAGTCTTTGATTTCAAACTTGAAAACTTGGAATAAGACCAGAGTTTGATACCCCCAAGTTCGAAAAATCGTTTTTTATAAATCTATATACAGGTTTTCTTATTTATACAGCCTCGAGACTACAATTTACTCCTCACCATCCCCGGCGCAAAACTTGATCCCTTACCCTCTCCCAGACACTCTACAATCCTGTCTACACTCTCAAGCACCCACACATTACCCTCCTCACCCGCCAACCACTCTCCGCCTTCAATTTTCTCTTCCCCTTCCGCACTCGCACTCCCGTCCTCAAACGCCTTCCTCAGCCCAAAAACATGGCTAGTAACCTGCGGCCCAACGCCCCCCTGCGCCCTCAAACAACTTACCGCCGCCACACTCGTCAACACGCGTCCAACCTTCGCTCCCGCCGGAAGACTCCCAGGCGGCGGATCTGCAAATAAGGCGCCGTACTCGTGGTTAAGGATATGCACAGGAAGATCAGGATGGGATTCTGCGAGTTTGGACACGAGTTTCGTGGAGAAGGGCGCGTAGATGGAGTTCCAGAGGGATTGACCGCGTGAGATGATGGAATCTATGTTCTGGGTTGAAGGGACACGCGCGGGCTTTGTGGAGAGGGAGGATACTATGTCTGAGGGGAGACTGGATCTGAAGGCCCCAAGCATGTTGATTGTTCGGGGCACCTGAGAGGGTTGTCAATTGAAGTTTTAAGAAATGTGAGAGGAGATATTACTCCGTTGAATCCTATACATTTCAACCCAACTTCTCTCATCAATTCAGCTGTTCGAACGGATTGAGTGTGTTCTTTTGACGATGAGGTTGCGAGATTATATAATTCTGTCAAGGACTCTGGCGAATTCATCGTCATTGTAGCGGCTGTCTACTCATATATCAGCCATTGATTCCCACCCACTTGATGTACGGAGGGTATTTACAGATAATGTCAGCCATGCCGGAGCTCCCACATTCTTCTTAGCAGCTTCATGTGCTATTCGTTCATAGACTGAACGTATTTTCGGGGGTGCTGGGATCGTATTTGGTCGTGCAAATGGCGCTGCTATAAGCGCTTTGAGCGAAGGTGATAATTTAGACATGGTTATATGAGTTTCGTGTGTTGTAGTAGTTAAGAATGAAATCTCGAAAAGATATATCAACCATGAGGTAACGGCCGAGGTCTGGACATAATGGCCGGCCGGGGCGACTTCGGCATCCTCGAGCAGGGGTTGTTCGGAACTCAGAGAAATTGCCGAAGCTAACCACGGAAAAGTGATGACTTGACTCCATCGCCACTTTTATCAACGACCCTGGAACAAGCTTTCCGAGCATCCCACCGGTCATGATAAGCACTTGTCAAGTGAGATCCAAGCTCGCTCAAATCAGATTCAAGCAACACGCTTAAACCCACAGCTTGCCCGACGACCTGCTGTTGATCCTTGACATGAGGTACAGGAAAACCTTGTAGCACTAGGTAAGGGAGAATAGGAAGGCCGTGCTACCCCGCGATTGTGTACCCCGGATTTGATTTCTCCTTTCTTTTGTCCTAATCCTTCGTCCTTATAAGTTGTTTGTTCGCTGTGTTACTTTTGCTTTTATCCTCACGTGAATCGAAAGTATTTCGATGATGAATTTCCACGATATTGACGAGAAGAAACGCGAAGGCGAGATGGAAGATACCTTTGTTGAGAATGCGAAGGCGGAAGTTGAAACCAGGGAGAGGAATCGAAATGATGCTGCGATGACTAGGAGAATATTGCTGAAGCTTGACTTTCGGTTTGTTTCCTTCTATTTTGCTATGATTTAATATCCCTCGAGATCCTAGGTCAATTTGGAAAGGGTTTAACTGATAAGACTTGCAGAATTTTACCAGTGCTTGCCCTTCTTTTCCTCTGCTCATTCCTGGACCGCACAAATGTCGGCAATGCCAAAACCTATGGATTGGAGAAAGATCTAAAAATGACTGACTATCAGTATGATACTGGTCTAGCTGTCTATTATGCTACATATATTGCAAGGTGAATTTCATAGTTTCGGTGGAGATTTTCTGCATTAACAATAGCTAATTCCCATGTTCAGCGAGATCCCAAGTAACCTGATTTTGAAGAAAGTATCTCCAAAAATATGGTTGCCAGCCCTTACGGTCATGTGGGGAATCGTCACGATGTGCCTTGGTTTTGTGAAGAACTATACTGGATTTATGGTTGTACGAGCGATATTGGGTATCACAGAAGGAGGATTGCTCCCTGGGATTGTTTGTTCCAAAATTCCGCGACAAGATCACATATTGATACTTTGTGTAGGTTTTGTATCTCTCTGGAATGTACACCCGTGGTGAAATGGCCCTTCGACTCGGTCTCTTCTACACTGCTGCATCTTTGAGTGGTGCTTTTGGTGGCCTCCTTGCGAGAGGTCTAAGTTCAATTGGTCAAGTTGGAAACCAAGCAAAATGGAGCTGGATCTTTATCATTGAAGGCCTACTGGTATGACCCAATTTACGGTTTCAATCTAAAGGTCGTGCTGACACAATGATAGACCGTCGTAGTAGGATGCATATCTTATTTCCTCCTCCCCAACAGCGTCGACACCGCCTCCTTTCTCCGCCCAGACGAGCATATATTCGCGCGCTCCCGCCTTCATCGTGACCTCCCAGCCTCCCATCTTTCTGCAGATGGCAGTCATGAGAAGTTCGAGTGTTCTGAAGTTCTCCGTGGTATTTTTAGCATCTCCACTTGGCTTTCTGCCAGTGCATATTTCGGCATTCTAGCAGGCCTCTACTCTTTCGGACTCTTCCTCCCAACCATCATCGTGGAACTAGGTTACACAGCTAATGAGGCGCAACTATGGTCTGTGATACCATACGCCGTGGCATCTGTAGTCACAGTCATCATCTCTATCCTCTCAGATCGTCTGAAGCTCCGTGGAACAATCATGCTCTTCGTTCTCATTCCCGCAATCATTGGATACGCAGTCATCGCCAATATAGGCGTAGAACACCCCAAAGTGAAATACGGTATGACCTTTCTCATGGCTACTGGAATGTACGCAAGTGTTCCATGCGTGCTGGTATGGAACTCGAACAACAGTGCGGGACATTATAAGCGAGCTACCACCACTGCGTTGCAGCTCGCGATTGCGAACAGTGGGGGTTTCGTGGCTACGTTTATCTATCCTAGTAGAGACAAGCCTGGGTTTCACAAGGGCCACACAGTCGTCTTGGGATTGTTGGTGTTTGCGTGGTTTATGTGAGTTTTGTAATTCCTCAACTGCCTTTTCTATGCTTGAAGTATATTGATGAATATGGCAGGGTTGCATTGAATGTGGTCTATTGTGCGAAGGTCAACCGTGATAAAGAGCAAGGAAAGTATGACAAGTTTATTGGCTGTGGTGATGATCGAGATCCGGACTTCAAATTCGTTTTATGAGTATGATCAGTCCACGAAGTGCGAGTTTCATTTCATGCCTCCAACCCTTCATCGTGGTCACGAAGAGAATGCAAAGATACTTTTCGGCACAAATAGAAATAGATTTTTTACAAAGGCACTATATATCCTCTATCATGCATGCATCCCGGTTCCCCTGCCCTTTCTCACTTCAACCAGGCAGACATTTAGTTACCGGCCTTTGCCTTTCCCTTCTTGGCCGCAATCTGGGCCTCAGTATGATGAGGCTCTCTGGCTTCAACATCACGCTTTCCACCCTTTGCCTTCTTTGCAGCGATTTGGGCTTCGGTGTGATGTGGCTCGCGAACTTCCAACTCATCAACCTCACGAGCATTTTTGCCCTTGCCTTTCTTCGCCGCAATCTGGGCTTCGGTGTGATGTGGCTCGCGAACCTCCAACTCATCAACTTCACGAGCATTTTTGCCCTTGCCTTTTTTCGCCGCAATCTGGGCTTCGGTGTGATGTGGCTCGCGAACTTCCAACTCATCAACTTCACGAGCATTTTTGCCCTTGCCTTTCTTCGCGGCGATCTGAGCTTCAGTGTGATGTGGTTCACGAGCCTCTACCTCGACATCTCTCTTTCCACCCTTGTTCTTCTTTGCGGCGATTTGAGCCTCAGTGTGGTGTGGCTCTCTCTTGCCGTTCTTGTTCTTCTTTGCTGCGATTTGAGCTTCGGTGTGGTGAGGTTCTCTGACTTCTAGCTCCTCGACATCACGACTGTTGGCTTTTGCCTTTTTCGCAGCAATCTGTGCCTCAGTGTGGTGGGGTTCGCGGGTTTCGAGTTCGACATCTCTGCCGTTCTTGTTCTTCTTTGCCGCGATCTGAGCTTCAGTGTGATGTGGCTCTCGCTTGCCATTCTTGTTTTTCTTTGCTGCGATCTGGGCTTCGGTATGGTGAGGCTCCCTGTCTTGAAGGCCTCGTCCATTCTTTGCCTTCTTCGCGGCAATCTGAGCTTCAGTGTGGTGTCTTGTCTCAAGAACCTCGACGTCTCTGGAATTTGACTTGGCCTTCTTAGCTGCGATTTGCGCTTCGGTGTGATGCCTGGCATCTAAAGGCAGAACAGATCTAGCCCAGGCGGCAGGTCCCTCCTATAAAACTGTTAGAGGCGGTACATAGAACAGGGGGGACAGTTAGGCTTACATTCCACTTCTTAGTCAAGTCAGTGGTAGATGGAGCAAAACGAGCTGGGTAGGCTGATGCCAAGGGCGCTGATGCCAGCAGGCCATATGCAAGAAACTGGGAAACGGAGATGGAATGCATGATGAAAGAATGTAAAGTACAATGACTGGCCGGCAGCTAACGAATGAAAATAGTTGAACCGAAAAAGTGGGAAAGAAAGTGAAGTGGATGAGAAAGAATGAGCTGATTATTGAGGCTGATGCGTCTACTTTATAAGAACCATCCCATTACCGTCTATTCTAACATTACATGCGGGGAGGTCGCCTGGAGGTTCACCTTGTGACGGGGCAGATTAGCACTGGCCAAGCTCTTGAGACGGAAACGGATTGATCAACCGCAGACAATTTTTCCTTGATAGGAGGTCTACGCAAGTTCACGGCCTTCATCCCATCATAGAGCGGTGATTGTCAATCTCAAGGAAGGATGTAGCCGCCAGAACCTTCTCTGATAAAGGGGTAAGTCTGAAGTGCTGGAAAAGTGGTTAGTGCAGGCGGTTTGAGATCAATGGGACGAGAAGAAGGGAAAGCAGAGCCTAATAACAACCCTGTTTTGAATCGCCGAGGCGCGAATCGGGGAATCAATGTAAGAGGCTCAACAACGCTTTTGACAAGCTGTTCCTAGAGATTGGTTTGGAATGCTGACTCCTGGCGGATTGACACTGGCAGTGGAGACAAGCCTTTTTGTGGCGTTGGCCAAGATGAGAATGGTCTCCTGGGAACGGCAGGGGTTGCCTTCCAAGTCTTTGGACGAGGGCGCCTGGGTCAAACTCCTTTTTATCTCGTAGCGACAACAATTGCATCAGAACTTATGCATGAATAAAATCGTGCACCTCCCTTTGTGTTGAACACCAAACAAGTATTGCTCTTCACTGCTAGCTATATCGTCAGCTGTCACAAGTCCCTGATGAGCGAAATATCATTCGGTGCAATTTGACCTTCCCTCCGAAAAAACCCACAAGTAATCGATTCTAAAAGGGAGGAATTTGACAATATAATTCGGAGGTTTTGGTGAGCCTCCCAATTCATATGGATAGCGTTCACTAAGCGAGCCGCCAAGTCTGAAACTTCCATGATGGCGACATGGACTTTTGCAGGCATAGCGTCAAACCCTGACGGCGAGCACTTCGTTTCACCCAATCCGATGTATCCAGCCATGCATAAGTCAACCAGAGTCGATCATACGCAAGGAGAGCCGCTTCAAGTTGCACTATGTAAATTTCTCCACAGTTGTCATCTCAGGTCGATAGCCTCTTTCAAATTCCCAGTTTCTACAAGCATTTCGCGTTCCTCCTTTCTCTTCTTTCTTACTCAGTTGCTTCTGGTCAAGCAAATTCATTCATTAAAATCTTATTCAATTCTTGACTTACCAGGTGTAATTCTTTCGTTCATTTAATGCGATTATGTCTTCCAAATATGAGCCGGTTTGTGGCGAGGATGGCAAGTTTGAAGAAGTTTTCCCGATTGGAAGGACATCGAGTTCTCTATCAGATTCGACATTATTAGATGAAGAGGAGGCAAGAATCTCACAGCCAAAGGCAAGGACGCCTCGATGGATGTGGATTACACATGCTGCGCTACTTGGACTGTCAATGACAATGTTTGTCTCGTCCTGGTTCGCGAGGGTGTCAACGTTAGATCATGTGCGGCAATTCTCAGCTTATTGTGAGTCGTAAAGTCTGCAGCTTGAAAGAAACCCTATTTAACACACAAAATAGCGCCTGCAGCACAGGCAGTCGAATATCAGACTGTCAAGTTTAACGCTACAATGGGCGAAGGCTCTCCATACGTTGGATTCGGTCCTGAAGTTGATGCAGCATGGCACAAGATTTCCTACGACATTGGTGACCAGATGATCACTCCAGATGAACTCAAGATTATCGGAATGCCCGAGTCATCGCTCAAAGTCAAGCACCCAAAGACTGGAGTTGAGGGATACCGTGTCGGTCTCGAAGTTTTTCATCAATTGCACTGTATCAACTTACTTCGCCAAGTGACTTACAAAGAGTACTACTTGGAGCTTGGTAATGGAAACTTTGCTGGAGGTCAAGAGGAGTTGACAATGCACACTGGTACGATTACTACGCACAAGCTTTAACAAAACACTAACTCATACCTATAGATCACTGCCTTGAGATTCTTCGCAAGAACATTGAGTGTAATGCCGATGTTGGTGTCTTTACCTTCTACATGCTTGAAGACGACCCACTCCCATGGCCAGAACTCAACTCCTTCCATCAATGCCGTAACTTCGAGGCTGTTAAAGACTGGGCTCTTGAGAACTCAGTAGGCAACATGGAGAGACCTGATGTTCATCCTGATCGGTAAAACCGGAAGCGCTTATCTTAATATTTTACATATACCACATCTGAGCGAGTTTGATCATAAATTACACGTTATCTATCGCACTCGAAATTTGAAGATCATAGTTGATGAAATATAGGTAATATCATGGTATCTCCACGAAGCTTGTTCAACTCATAACGGAAGGTCATAGCGGCAAATGAAAACATCAGCTCCACCCACCTCCTGGAACACAACCCCTGAAAATCTGCACCCCACACTTGACACCCTGACACCCTCGCGTCTCAGTTGAAGCCAAGCCCCCTACCGAGATCCTCGTCCGATGCCAATAATTCTCCTTCGATCTCTCGTCTCTTCTTTCCAATTTGTGCTTTGACACAGGCCGGGCATCTTCCTCAACTGCTGAAACGTCCTGTAACCAGATTAAGCACTTGCCCGACAATTCACTACGAGTCTCGACTCGTTGAAGTCACAGTGCCAAGTCATGGCACACTTTTGAGATGTTCATTTTCTTGGCATTGGTTTGGTGTGTTCTGTCGGTCAGCGTCTCCTTCCTCTTCTCTCTTCTCGTTCATTGCAGGCTCTGGACCTCATTCGTTTTTCTTGTTGTGTTTCGTGCTTTGCTAGACGCAATACACTTGCCATTGTCTTTATTTCTTTTCACAGTTGAACTGCTCTTTGCTAGACGCTTCTTTTCTCTACAGTTTCAAACTGCCCCACGCAACAATGTCGCCCACAAACTCAGCGAAACCTTCGAAATACAAGTCCCTCAATTCAATCCCCGAGCTCTCGCTCGACACCGACATAGAAACGCAACACCAAGATGATCTCGAAAACGACTCAGATACCACTCTCGCTTCCGCTGCCTTCCTGAAGTCACACTCACGAGCACGTTCTTCATCGCCGAAGTCACAACGGCAACTTCGTGCTGAAAGAAATGATAGGAAAGAGAGTCTATTTACTTGGTTACGATGGGGGCTGGTGATATTCATGCAATTTGTGATTATTATCTTGCTATTACCCACAAGCGGATTGATGGAGTTGGAGGATCTTGGCTTGAAGAGGAAGTGGGATGGAATGAGCATGACGGAGACGGGAGGCGATGTAAACGGACTATACATCCCAAGTAAGTCCAATCCCCACCTCTCTTAACATATTTTAACGGCGCATACTGATTCAATGTTATAGCCAAACATAAATACACTCTCCTCACGCATGATGAAGAGAAGTTCGTTCCGAACATGACTGATGATTCTAATCGAATGGAAATTCGTAAGAATTGGGATATGCTGATGCCTCGTAAGTTCTATTGTTACCTTGAATTTAACATAACAATTTTAATGAAATAAAGTCGGATCTGGCTCTGTTGAGATTAAAGACTATCAATCGTATCCATATCTCGGCCTCCCTATCACCGACGACCCAATCCGCAACGGCTCCCTGTTTGAAGCTTCATGGACGCATGCCCTACATTGTGTACATAGTCCCTTTCTCTTTTCTCTCATTGATACTAACAACATTTTCACAGCTCTACTATACAGTCGACAGCTACCACATGCTGACCACCTCGAACGGTACACGTTTCGGCTTCGATGGCGAACGTAACGACTACCATGCCGCGCACTGCTTCGAGTATCTACGAAATCAAATCCTCTGCATGAGTGATATGACACTAGAAGGTAGTCAGAGTGTGCTTAATTCGACTGGAGATGGGCAGGCGCATATGTGTCGGGATCGAAGTGAGGCAATTGAATGGATTGAGAGTAAGCGCGTGGATGATATCCAGAGTATCGTTGGGCCTTGAGATAAAGTTTTTGTTTTATGAAAGAATAGAGTCATTTAATCGCAAACATTGACCGAGTTGTTAGAATCGCAATTAGCTTATCTGAAGCCACCAAGTAGGCGATCCAGTCAACAGTACCACCCACGGAGAAATGTATGAGTATGAAGATATATGTATGAGATAATATGGATCGCTGGTATATACAAAAGGAATACCCATCTAGTCTTTTTGGCCCAATTTCCCACTACGCCAAAGCTATACAGTCTATCATAAAATACCGGACGAACCAAACAATTTATTCCATAGATTTGATGTCATCAGCAAGAGCAAACTTAGCACCAGTTTTCTCCTTGATAGTCTCGACAGTAATGCCAGGAGCAAGCTCGGTAAGAGTCAAGCCTCCCTTGGTTCTATCGACCTCAAAGACACACTATAGATGTAACATGTTAGTATTGTATTTGTTGCACCCGACAGCACGAGATGAAAGACTTACCAAATCTGTGATGATAGTACTCACACACTTTGCCCCCGTCAGTGGCAACGCACACTGCTCCACGATTTTTGGGCTTCCATCCTTCGCCACATGATCTGTAGCGACCACAATCTTAGTCTGATCTGGGTTACCGACAAGATCCATAGCACCTCCCATTCCCTTGAAAACCTTCCCGGGAATCATGAAGTTTGCTAGATCACCGTTGGCGCTTACTTCAAGGGCACCAAGCACTGAGACATCGATATGACCACCACGAATCATAGCGAACGATTCAGCACTGTCGAATGTTGAACCACCAGGAACAATGGTGACAGTTTCTTTGCCAGCGTTAATTACGTCGCTGTGGTAGTGTTAGCAGGCCATTTGCAGAACAGAATTTGTTCCAGCATACGCATCAATTTCTTCGGCGGTGGGATATGCTCCCATACCAAGCAGGCCGTTCTCAGATTGAATCCAAACTTTGGAGCCAGTGGGCAGAAATGATGGTGCGAGAGTTGGGATACCTACAAATTTAGTAATGCCTATAAAGTATGGGTAGATGTACTTACCAACTCCCAAATTTACATAGTATCCATTTTTCAGCTCTTTCGCTGTTCGCTTAGCAATTCTCTCTCGTCGCAATTGACCCTCGGATTTTTCTCCACCGCCTTGACCTTCGACTTCTTTCAGCTTTCTGATCTCGATGACCTTATCAACCTTGGACGGGACAATACGATCAACGTAGATTCCGGGAAGATGAACATGATCTGGATGGATCTCGCCAACTGGGACAATATTCTCCGCCTCGACAATTGTGACCTTTGCAGCCTTCCCCATGACTTGGCCAAATGCCTTTGTGGTATATCGGAATTGAACATTGCCTGCTTCGTCGACTTTATGTGCTCTCAGGATGGCAACATCTGCTTTAATAGCCTTCTCCATGCCGTAGACTTTGCCATCGAAGATTCGTGTCTCCCTTGGCTGGCCACCCTCTAGAATGGTCTGCTTGTTGGTAGCCTTGTCGATTGGGCCTAGTCGTACTGGAATATCGCCAGATTGCAACAGAGTGTTTATGCCAGTTGGTGTAAAGAACGCTGGGATACCAGCACCTCCAGCCCTTATTCTCTCTGCGATCGTGCCTTGAGGACAAAGCTCGATTGCAATTTTCCCCGAAAGATATTGTTTTTCTAATGATTTGTTCGTGCCAATGAAGGAGAGGATTAATCGATCGATTTGTCCGGATTGGACCAATGGCGAAAGACCACCTCCACCTGCTGCTCCGGCATTATTCGAGACCGCGGTCAAGCCATTAAGAGACTCCGGTCCTCTTTTAGCAATTGCCTCAATAATAGTCTCTGTAAGAAAATTCGAATTAGTAAGGTTCTAAGTTGATGGTATTTGTCTGCATGCCTGCTGTTCCGCACAGTCCAAATCCAGCACTAAGTATTGTTGAACCGCTCTTTATATCTGCCACCGCAGCATCTGCATCTTTGAATAATTTAGACTCCCCTCGCACAATTTTTGGTGCCGGATCTCTTTTCTTCCCAACATTCGCCTGTTCTTGATATAGTATTGATGTTGTCTGAAAATGCCGGAGATTGTGGGATTTTGAGATAGCGAAGATGGATCTGGAGCGGGGTGCTGTTCGTAAAGTGTTTTGGTTGTATCGTGATAAGCACGTCGTAGATATACGTCTGGAAGCCATATTAGTAGAGTAAAAAGGTACACTATAGAAGATAATACAACAAGAATCAAGTGAACTTCTAGTGGATGTGGATGACGAGTTATTAATATTCAATTACGTTTATCCCCGATGCCGCATACTGCCACTTTCCAAGTCGATCAAAAGTCCCAATTTGTGAGCGGTGAATGGTAACGGTTATTCTTTTATGCGCCGGCAAGCGATTTCGGCGAGTTATTGCCGAAAGCTTGGAGCCAGAACAGATTAGACCCCTGAATGCGAGATGCAAATGACCTCTCAACCTTCTTCGTCTTTTGACCTTCCATGCATCAAGCATGCAGGTAATCTTTCAGCACCGCAAACAACTCTTACTCAACGTCACCACATTGATTGCAATTATGAATTGTTGCCTCAGGCATTATATGGAGACCGTGGAGCCGTTCCAAGGGAAATTCACTTCACGAACATGTTTTGACACATCTTGGCAGTCGGATCCAAAACCAGGGCTGTCTCGACTTGGCTTCAATAAGCTTTTCATGATTCCCCATCAATCAACGGAAGAGCCTCATTTGCTGTGCCTTTTGCATGTTCGTGCGTTACGCGCAAATGGTTTCGGAGAGTTCTGCGAGTCCGAGATGGTATCATGGTAACTCCATTAAGCCGGTAGGTTCAGATCCTCTTAAGTAGTCGATGCCGCGCTTTGCCTACTGTTGCTTGTTGTCATCCAATCTTTCTGTCCAATTTTTGTCAATTGTTTAATTCCATTCGTTGTGCTGGCCACTCTTTTCGTCCGAATTGTCTTGTATATACATCGATCTTCCTCGAATCTATTCGTGTTCTAAAACTTCCTTCTGTTAGAATGTTATCCTCAATTATCCTCGCTGCTCTAGCAACCTCGGTTTCTGCCCATGGAATCGTCACTCAACCACCTGTCCGGGTTGTTGGACAGAACATGATTACCAACTGTGGAGCTTCTGTAGCAGCACTTGTCACTGCCGATAATACTTCTCATGTTGAGGATATGCCAGAAGCTGCTGCTCTTGAGCCGACCTTCAACGCTGCAGAGTGCAATTTATTTCTTTGCAAGGGTCTTCAGTTCGATGACAATAAAGCCAATGTTCAAGTCTTCCAACCTGGCCAGGTCGTGAACATGCTCGCAGATATTCCTATCCCTCATGAAGGTCCCATGAATGTCAGCATTATCGACACAGCAACCAACACAGCTATTGGGGAACCCTTGATCAGCTTCGACAGCTACGCGGATGAGGCCCTGGCCACTCTTCCTGCAAATAACACCAACTTTAACGTAACTGTCCCTACCACTCTTGGTGCTAGTTGTGCTGTCGCTGGAGCTTGTGTAAGTTAAGGCCTTCTCTCACTCAAATTCCATACTAATTCCATGTAGGTCATGCAATGGTTTTGGTTTGGTACAGGAGCTCAGCAAACATATGAGTCTTGTGTCGACATGATGGTACCCGCCACCGCAGCCACTGCCTCCGCTGCAACTGCGAAGAACGCCGTAGCAAAGGCAGCGGTTGCATTTTCAGCATAAGGATGATCGGATGATGTAGATAAAGAAGAGGATGCAATAATTGTTCTTACTGTACCATAATTTAGACTTTTGTTTATTGTTTAACGATGACCCGCACTTGTGCGGTAGACCTGGAGGACTCTGATAATCTATACATTATCAGATTCATCGTCTTATTTTATTCTCAAACTCTTCTACGAGCGCTGCCATAATTGACTGCACATGATACTCGAATTATTATTCGCTTAAGGAAATCACAGCTTCCTTCTGTGAGAAATTTTGTGGTCACAGATTGAGAATCCATTGTAGACTTAGAATGAGAATCGACCCGGATATGCACGAGGACAAGGGGAAAGGGAAGGAGAAGGAGAAGTTTTAATCATCAACAAAACCCCACAAGTTTTCCAATTGAAACTTTCTCATTGTAGTTCCTCCTAAGATTGCAACTCATGCTGGCTCCCTGACGGAATCAATACTTTTGAGATACCCACCGCCAAAATTAATATTAAATTACTCCAGGAGAGGATCGCATATCCTCAATATTTTCAAATCTTAGAAGTCGTACAAATCTCGAATCCCTATCTAAATCAAGGCTTCCAGTGCCATATATTCCAACCAAATAGGGTAAATAATAGTTCAATAGTCTACGCGTCAAGAACAAAGGTAGGAGTTGCTCTAGCATCACTCTCTTCCCAGCGAATTTTGTCGGTTGTGAAGAGTCTCAATGTACTTCTGATGACTTCAAGCACTATTGGCACGACCAAAAATATCAAACATAACACAAGCGGGAAACGTAATTGATGTGTCGCATTCTGCAGTGGTGCATTCGTGATATAACTCACCCAAGCCTACATGAACTTTTGTCAGCGGGAAATTTGCATACACGGCTAGCTCGTTCAAGGATAGATACTCACTGTTGCACAAGACAAAACTACTTGTAATCCAAACCACTCTATCTCGCTCCCTTCTGGCACCAATTCTGAGAAGAGGACCCGGAATGTAGGATTGACAATCGAACCTGAAAGGTTGAAAATAAGACTCTGGATGTAGAACTCCCAGCGGTTCTATGAAGGAGTACAACGTCAGCTCATTTAATTGAAGTAGGCTCATAGAAAAGGAAAGAATACCTTAAATCCAAAATTAATATTGTCATTAAGACCAATACAGCCCCAGATAGGCACAACGAGGATCAAAGCATAACCCAGTACGAGCCAGTACTCGAGCTTGAAAGGCGGCCGCCAAATTTGTAAGACATAGAAAGCCGATGAGCAGACGAAAATAAAAATATTCCCAGCCATCACATACAGTGTATACTCTAGGGTATCTGGCTTGACCTCGGTGAAGTAGAGTTGCGCGGTAACTGAGTTTAGTGCAAAGACTGTGTCGGTGTATATTGTGTACGATAGCAATAGAACCAACATGTTCTTCCTATGAAGCAAGTCGCCGAAAGGTGTGAGTAGTTCAAGCCACAAAGTTTTCCATTTCTTGCCCTCTTTCGCCGGAACGACAGGTAATCCTAGGTAGGCAATGGCTGAGCCTAATATTGTAACAAAACCGAAGACTGTAGTTATTAGAAGGCCTGCTGTCTGGCCGCTGTCTCCTGACAAGGTTTTGGAAAGTATAATGACGAGTACAAGCGCTAGGACGCCTCCAATGGCTGTACTAATTCCACCCAGGATTGACATCTTAAAGCCATACCTTCGGTTTGTTGTTGGCTTCAATACCTCTGTTTCGTTCACAAGCGCATTGATTGCCGTTTTGGCTTCGGTACTCGACGTCATGACTGTCTCACTTGGTTCCTGCTGCATTTCTGACGGATTGACGGGGACTTTATTTCCAGCGGCACGCATGCAGTGTGGAATATACATGCACAGCAAGGCCGAAAGAATGTAGGTGACCACCGCATATAAGACAAATAGTGCCATGAGAGAGTTGAAAGCAGACAGAGAGATGTCTTTCAGCCAATAGACGGGAACTGATATGGCACCATAGCAGATGATCAAGAGCGTGACAAGTACGCTTTTGTTTGCTGTTTAAATTTCAGCACTCCTTCCATTCAACTAGCCCCGTACAATCACTTACTCCAGAAATCTGCATATGCAGATATGAGCACAGCACAGGCCCCACCAAGACCAAAGCCCATAGCATTCAAGTACAATATAGCTGAATTCAGGTCGAGTTGCTGGTTTCCAAACGGCACTAAACAGTAATCAATGCATGGCTGGCCTTCAGCATCTGTACCGATGAGATAGCCGACCACTTGGAGCTGATAGATGACATAAGTGCCGAAGATTGTGAAAGGAAGGCCAATGAGGAAGAGTGAGAATATGTAGCTGTTGAGTGCTGTGTCTTGCTTCCATAGTGCTACCAGAGAAATAGCCATTCTGGCTATATATGAGATAGAAGTGAACGACGACACCAACGTCTACCAAGATTATGAATACATTATATGGGAGCAAGTGATGATTTATATATATCCTTCAAACTCCTCGTGATCAATGCAGCATGCCAGTGTGATAGGCTCGCTCGGTACTAGCATGAGCAATTTAGAGCAAATATACTCGCTTTAACGTGGAAAATGCACGCATTAGAGTAAAGACCCACTACTAGATAACTCCAATAGCGAAATATCCTAATATCAATAAATATGATACCCCAGAAGCTTTGACAGACTAAGTGGTTCATGTCGTATTCCACGTCGCATTCTTCAGATCTATTCAAGTAGGTAAAATCCAAGACCTCCGGTCTCAATTTCGTTGAGACATCTAGATCATTACTATATGGGCAATCTGATGGTCTGATAGTGGAGTATAAAATCCGACAATAAATATGCATCCTAAAAACCCTGTCAGCTAGCTAGTCTCTCCTAGTTTTTCAAAATTGCGTAGCGCATTCGCATCTAAAATTTTGGGCGGGAACTTTAATTACAGCCCTCCACTGTCTTGCAATATCTTGGAAAATAGGCCTGGTTTCGTGTCATTGAGTAAATTCTCTTATTCTTTGGAGCTACTGTTCCTATAGCGATTGTGTATTTTCATAACCTAATGTCCTCATTGAGAAATATCTCGAGTAGATACAACCAACTATACGATTAGGCTTCGGTCGATTATTGAAAATTGGATTGAACAGTATGACTTCTGTGATGGAACGTTTTGCTTCTCTGATAATTATTGTGAAGTGCTTTGTCATTCCTGTTTTGTCATTCCAAAAATGCATTTTATTTAAACTTGCATCCCAAACTCCTAAAACCTTTCAGAAAACCCTTTCTGTAACAAAACATTACGCCAAAGCTTTTGTTTACCTACTCAATCACCGAGGTGGTGCCAGCGTCTTGTACATCTCTTGGTAACTTCGTCCATCTACTATTATACACTCTACCATCCTTAATGACAGCCAGCACAGATTTTTCGGGATAATCAAGGATACTAATAGAAACTAAGGGGTTCTTGGTTAAAATCAAGATGTCGGCCAGGAAACCCGCTTTGATTTGACCAAGAACACTCTCCATCCCTAATCTCTTCGCAGGTGTCACGGTGGCACTCTTAAGAACATCACCAGCACTCAATACACGGGCTCGCAATCCAAATTCTTTGTTTTGCAAGGCAATCATCGGGCCTAGAAGATCGGTCCCGAAACATATCTTCACGCCAGCCTCATGGGCGATGCGCAAGCTACTTAGTCCGGCTTCCAAGACTCCATCGTTCTTTCTAGCGTTTTTAGCAGGTATGAATGCTCGAAATTGCGGGTCCGCAATGGCTGCATATGTCACAAGCGTTGGTGTGAGATAGACATCTTTTGCCGCCATGTACCTTGCGGTCTCCTCGTCAATCATATTGCCATGCTCAATACCCGTGACCCCGTTATCGATGGCATGACGAATTGAGCGTGGTGTGTACGCGTGAGCTGTGACATACGTTCCAGCGTGATCTGCCACTGTACTAATCGCTCTGATCTCCTTGGCTGAGAATTGAACGCTATCAAATTTATCAGTCGGAGAGGCAACACCACCTCCTGACATAATCTTGATGAAATTTGCCCCTTTTCGAATTTCATCTCGCGCAGCTCGACTACACTCTGGCACCCCATCGCAAACTCTACAAAGCCCCAGGCCAGGGCTATTACAGCATGATGTATCATGTGCGCCACGAAGATCCCCATGGCCTCCTGTCTGGCTTAAAGCCTTGCCTGCGATGAATAATCGAGGACCCTCAATGGCACCTTCTTCAATAGCTTCCTTCAGCGCCAAATTCGCACCTCCGCAGTCTCTCACAGTAGTGAAGCCGCGGCCCAGCATCTGTTGACATACATAGGGTTGCCGTAATACTCCCACATCTTCGGTCAAGCTCATTAGCTCTCCAAGTGTATCGGTGCCTGGAACAGCAGCAATATGAACATGGCTGTCAACGAGTCCTGGACATAGAAATTTCCCGGAGAGATCGATCGTTGTTTCATGAGGGTGAGAGACGAGGGTGTAGTCTTCTTCGGTGTCCGTAATCGACTCGATATATCCATTTGAGATCTTTATCGTCTGATGATGGAAGGTGCGGGATGTAAGAGGACAAACAATCGAGGCATTCGTGAAGATATAGGTTCTTTGCACTGCGGGTCTCCAAGGGGGCGTGAGGGGGGTTGACTCGTTCATCACGAAAATAGGTTGAGGATGTCGTTAGGGTAACTGTTCTAGGTTTGTGGGATTTAAGCGGGATCCCGGTACAAGTTTGAGGCTGAATAATGTTCTAGAGTGGAAAGATGCCAATTACATTAGCGAATGTTCAAGCTTTCTCCTCGATATTATCTAATTATTATCCTGATAACAAGAATTGAAGTGCAGAGACTTCATAGATGGTGAGTCCCACGATTGGCTGCATTAACCGACACCGACTAGAAGCAGAAAATGCGGGGGCTGGGGTTTACATCACGTGTGCAGATCTCGACGTTCCGACTCTTGAAGTGAGCCGAAGAACCGACATCCCGATCGTGAATTTGCATCTTCAGTTTCTCAACCGTCAAAGGCCTCCAAGATCTTATATATCAACTCTTTATCTTGAATACTGTCACATCTAGCGCCATATTGCTTGCTGTTTCCCCGAGACGGTTGAAGCCGGCGACGCTCTTTGGGACTTCATCTCACTCCTCAGCTGGTCCTAGTACTACATTTTCTTGGGTACCTCCACGAACTTCAATGGCGCGATGTTTGAGTATTCAAAGTTGCTGACATGGATTTCCGGTCCCCATCGAGTTCGACCACTGCCGAGAAAGTAGACGCACCAGGGCCCACAAAGCAAGCTGCCTGCCTAAATTGTAGGCGGAGTAAAACTAGATGTCTCCGAGATGAAGGATATTTAAAGTGTAAGAAATGTGCTCAATCGAATACAGAATGTATTGTCCCTGAGTATCGAGTGGGAAGGAAGAAAGGAATTAAGAAGTGAGTAGTACTTGGTATTTTATATGAACGGGAATTGATCAGAGAGTAGCAAGCGTGATGGTCTGGAGAAAGCTGTATTTCGAATTGAACAGGCCATTAAAAAGCACAAGACGAACGGAACTCACTCAGATGACGAACAAGTCCAACAACTTGCAGGACTTTTGACTAATGCTCAAAAGCTCATACCACAGCATGAAGGAGAAGAGCACGAGGACTCTTATCAACCAGAGGGGAGTCCAGCCAGCTCAAACCAGGCGCCTAGCAATTCTGGGGCTACAGAGAATGTGGAAGATCAATTTGCTGTTCGTGATGCCGAAAATCCACTGCAATTATTGGCAAGAGCTTCGGACCTTTCAGTGCCCTCAAATTCTCTGGCGAAAGTATCACCCACAGCTCCTAGCACGCGACAGGCAACCGATGGAGATCAAGTCTTGCGTGACTTCTTTGGGCCATTTCGTCCCAGTTTAGATAATTCCGAAGAGATGGACCCGATAGAGCTAGGTCTTGTGACTACCGAAGAGACAGTTGCTTTATTTAGCTAGTAAGACAATTTTAATATATGCTTGTAATGTTTCGCTGATTAATTCATAGTTTCTATGACAACCTTGCACATACGCGATGGGGTTTGGATCCTATCTTACACACGCCTCAATTCGTCCAAAAGCAATCAGCGTTTCTGTTCACTTCCATTCTAGCAACATCAGCACTCTTTATCGCCTCCGCCGGAGCAATATCGAAACGTCTCACAGCCCATCGTAAACGATTGGCCCGAGACGTTATCGCAAATGGGAATAGATCTCCTGAAATAGTTTTAGCATTTATGATCAATATCCCTTGGATGGCGCCAGGAAGGCATTGGTCGGATGATGACACATGCTCCTACATGTCTATGGCTCTGAGTATTGCACTGGATAGCTCACTTGACAAGCTTATAGTTCCTTCTCCAAGTGAACTGCAAGGTAGTGCTCAAAACGGCAGAGCACAATCAGATTGCATTTCTTCAAGAAAAGCACTCGACATGGATGGGTTTCGAGATGTAGAACCTACTTCTGACTTCGGGAGGCGACTGCTTCGAAGGAGAGAACGTATATGGTTGGCGTTGTTTGTGCTTGACCGAGGGTGAGTATTAACCCCTTTGCTTCTCTGCACTTAAACTCACAATTGATAGAGTATGTCTTGCCCGAGGACGCAGTTTCCTCGTACCAGTCACGCCGCTTATTGAAACGTGCGATGAGTGGCATCGGTGCTCAATGGCTGACATGTGGGATGGCTCAGTTGTATCCTCCACGGTACTTCGGAGAGATCTAGTGGATCTCATTGCTTCAGTGAAGAAGAGCTGCAACGCTGCTCGTCCACAAGACAAAGATGGCGCAGCACTCGTGCAAACGTAAGTTCTCCCTCAAGTCCATTAGCTACTCACCTTAAATTATTCTCGCAGCCTCCAAAGTATGATCGATGGCTTTTTCAACTGCTGGTACACGACCTGGGCTTTCTCGCCCACTTCCTCTAGCTCAAACAAGAATTCCAATATCCCTCCTTATGTAGAGATCCTTGTCACGCATGGTCGTCTCTCAATCTACAGCTCTGCTATCAATCACCCTCTAGCACCTCTTGCAGTAAAGAGATTCTTCCGCGCTGCCGGTCTATCTTCCTCATTAAACGTTATGCGTGCCGCAGTGCAAGGGGAATCGAAGCTAAAGTCCATGCCTAATAATACTTGCATCATGATAAGCTTCGCAGCATGTTTCGCCATTTACCTGAGCACCGTAGGAGCTGGTCCAGGACGGCAACTCAGTTTAGCACCGAGTGTGAAGATCTTGATAGAAGAATCTGCAGGAGTTCTTGAGCGTATTGGCACGGTAACGCTCCATCGAAATGGCTCCTCCGCGCTTTATGGTCGTCACTTGCGCGAGGTAGTCGGCAATATGCTTTCCCAAAGCGCTCCAAGGACACCTGGCGTAAACCCTAGCCTTATGACTCAAGTTCGACCTCCCTCTTCAGCGTCTTTTCACCAATCGCCTCTTTACTCTCACCAACCGCAGCCTCAACCTTCACAATACCCTATTCTCCCGCCATCAAGATCAGCACAGATATACCCTGAATTGCTGCAATTCAGTGCTATGTCCGATGACCAAATCAACGAAGCAATCAACAACGTTGCGGGCGAGGAGCCTTTCGATTTCGATGCATGGAGTAAGATGCCACCTGACAGTATGGGATTTGATATCAGTATGGGTGGGACGGGAATGAGTGGAATGGATAGAGGAATGGGCGTTGGGCTTGATTGGCTCAATTGGTTTAATCTTGATGTTGGAAATGCATTTTAGGGTTTGGCGTTCTGGCGGATTATTTGGGGGCCAAAATGCTGAATTGGCCACGGAAGGTATACTTTTTAAATATTGTTTATCATATCTATAGCTTGTACGGTAGGCCGGGGGGGAGCGCTGTACTTTCCATCAGCGTTACGACTTTTTGACTAGTTGAGCCGAACCTTAGGC
>LLCE01000119.1:0-127713 GCA_001414415.1 Hymenoscyphus repandus
CCCCCCCCCCCCCCCCCAACATTCACGCATAAACACGGGAGAGCCTGATACACGTTATATAAAAGCTTATGAAGGATGGAGACACTAATAATCAGCTACTGATTTGGAACAGGGCGATGACTCAAGACCTTTCTACAGCTATCTGCTCGTTTGTACTTGTCGTGTCTATGACACTGAGTCTCGGCCCACGTGGCCTTGTGGCGGGAACGAGTCGGATAGGACCCTATAGTCGTAATAAATCTTCGATTATTGCTTGAATATTTGTTCAAGTGACACGAGAGAGGGGTAAATTTAACCCCTCTATATGCTCAAATCTGACTTATCGAATATCCGAGCTCTATGATAACGGAGAGCTCAAAAGAATCTCCTGGCATGCATGCACCACCCAGGCGAAGGCACCAAAAGAAGTACGAAGATTGGTCTGCTAGAGTAGGAAGGTAGCGCATTACAGCGTCAAATTTAGTGCTGAGCTGAGCTGCTCTATGCCGCCAAAAATCTCCACCTTTGAAATTACACGATATAAGCCTGCCATTCGTGGGGACTATCATGGGTCTGTTGGTTTTGACATAAAGAATCAAACATAATTTATAAGTATACATGCGAGAGATCATTGGCTGTTGTCAAGAAAGAGTATTGACCAATGCTTAAATGAAAGTGCTCACTTGTGACCGCGACAGGGGAAGTGGATTCTGACAATTGCCCCAAACACTTATTCTGTATCAATGTAGACGAAAATAGGTTTGTTTGACAACTAAACAGACTCTTTTGAAATTTGAATCCCATGGGGATAGCATTTAAATACACAAATTCTCCATCAACGCACAACACGACCATACGTTTTAAAACAATACCAGACTACAAGACTGGTGAACTTGCATATTTCCGTCTTTACTTCCAACAGCTGGAGAAATACGCGAGCTTAATCATTAGGACAAGCAGAGGTGGAAGCTTGAAATTCAATTGGGAAAGTAAACATGCTGGAAGGGAAATAATGCTCTAGGTATCGTAGTTGTGACCAGTTTTGAAAACACTGGGCAAATGTCGTCTCAGCTTCGAGGACGCAAAATTGATCGTGTTATGCAAACGACCTGCGAGGCGGTCTTCTTTGCTGATTTGCCAATGCATACTGCGGCCAGCATCTCACTGGAAAGGGGGCAATGGGTACATAGTAAGATAGTCAATGTAAATATCCCCATATATCATGTACAGTGTTTTGGGAGAGAAGAGAGCCGGGTATTCACAAATGCAAACGCCAAAAATGCAACGAACGGAATCTCCGAATTCCTTCATATCTCCTTGATGATGAGACCATCCGATGGCTTCACTCGTTGAGCCCATTCCCTAGAGTTCGTCAGTATAGAGCATTGCCTAGGGGACATGTATACCTACGTCCAACTACCATCATACAATCTTCGCTTGCTCTCATCGCCATATCCGGCTTCACTTAATGCCGCGTCGATTACTGCAGCCGTAACTCCCGTCCCGCATGAGTTGATGATCGGCTTACTTGGATCCACGCCTTTGCTCTCGAATATTTTCCTAAGTTGGTCGCCTGGAAGTAGAGTCTTGTTGACAGGATCCAGAAGCTCAGACATTGGCACAGAAATGCTGCCTGGCATGTGTCCGGAAGAGAGACCAGGTCTTGGTTCCGCATCTTTCCCACTCCATCTGCCCGCTGGTCGTGCGTCCAAAATCTGTACACCTTCTGAACCCTCTTTGTTGAAATCATTAGCTAATTCTCGAACCTCCTCGAAATCAACTACTTTATCTCCATCGAATTCGGGTACTGGATATGGGCAAGTATCTACATCCCAGAATTCTCCTTTCTCTGTTGGATATCCCTCCTCAACCCATAGTTTGAAGTTGTTCAGGATATGAACCGAAGGGTGCCCGAATATCTTCATGGTCCAGCCAACTCTCGGCGCACTGAATATCCCCACTTCGGCAGAATCGTAAACAACCACCGTGTCATCTCTCCTTATACCCAAACCACTCATCGCCTTTGCAAATGTAGATGCTGTGGGAAGCATGTGCGGATATGGCGAGTGCTTATCAATGACCTTATCCAAATCAAAGAACCTCGAATTCGGTATCCGTTTCTTCCGGAATGTCTCGAGACCATTGCGCTCATCATTAGGGAGGAACCAAGAGGCGCAGACGGGAACTGTTCGGGGAGCTGTAGATATCTTGGTAGGAGGATTCGCTTTGAGAGCTTCTTTGAGTTCTTTTGGCGTGACAAGATACGAGGAGAACGACCTTGAAGATGCCATTATGCTGAGTCTGAAGAGAGGAGATTGCAATAGGGATGTGCGGAGAATCGAAGAGTGGGCGCGAACGCCGTTATGGAGCAGAGCGCACGCCATTGCGTGCTTCGTCCTGATCCTTATCGCAGGGACATAGGGTGGATGCAGACTATGAAAGTGAACAGTTCAATTGATTTGACTTGAGGTCATTGAGATTAAGAGGCCAGTCGTACAATAAAAGAGAGAGGTGTTGTAGAAGAGAAAAGAGGGGTTGAAGTTGAGCCAGTGAAGGTGGTTGGAAATTGCTAATTGAAAGAAGATAAGGGGAGCTCTTGGGCTTGTGCACAGACCAGGCGCCACCTCAAGAAAGTCTCCCGCTCACGACGCGACGAGCAGGACAATACAGGTCCAAGTTTAATGAACGTCATTATCTCTCGTCCGATTTCTCGCGGAGAAGCTGCAGATATTGGAGCACTTCAAGGTCATCTAAATTTTTCCACGATCCTTTAAAAACCTAGGACGGAATGAAGGTCAAAATCCGCAAGTGGAACGCGGTAGCTACATGGCGATGGGACATCCCCGACGATGATGTCTGTGGTATCTGCCAGGTACATTTCGACGGTACGTGTCCAACTTGCAAGTATCCTGGAGACGACTGTAGTCTGCGTAAGTTACCTTTACATCTGTAAATCCGGTAGGAGAAAACTAAGTCTGCATATAGTCTCTGGAAAATGCGGCCACAACTTCCACATGGTTAGTCGATTGGAAACTTACTACGAAATGATCAAGGAGGAACAAGAACTAATAGCGCATAGCATTGCATTGTCGAATGGATCAAGCAAGACTCGTCGAAAGGACAGTGCCCAATGTGCAGACAAAGTGAGCAGGTTCCATACTCTTTGATATGCTAATGATACTTACATGTCTATAGAATTCGAGTGGACCGACAATACGGCCCCTGCAGCGGCAGAGGGGAGCGAAGAGCAGATGACTGTTATGGAGTAACTGCATTGGCGATCAGTATGGCGTTCGGGCATAGCATAATTGGGGTGTCGATTTGGGTAGTGGGAGGGATATACCACATTAGCAAAGGTCATGAGGATTTCATGGCAGGACGGAGTCAAGGAAATACCAATTTAAACTATGTATCATTCTTCACAAGGGAGTGTTTACTTGTGGGAGGAGTACGCCCCACCTCATAGCCTGTCGAAGGGAGGGTGCAAATCACGTTCACTAATCACCTGCCCTAGTAAATAAGGTAAGTCTCCTTGTTGCATCTCCCTCCACGTTTCCCATGTGTAGCAAAATATGTAGTCTCACTAATGGTATGCGGAGAAGGTGAAGACGAGAGTTGTTCATTACACTCTACCAAATCATTTATATCGTCCCGGTCCTCATCAACACAAACCCCAACTCCACTGATCACAGAACTGCTTTTTGCCATGTATAGCTCGTTGAGGTTCATTTATAGCTCGTTGTGCTCCTGTCCGTCGCCATCACTGTCAGCAAGAACCGTTTTGACGGCTTCAGCAGCCTCAGAAACAACACTGGCGGCGGCGTTCTTCACACCTTCGGTGGCAGCGTCTTTCGCACTGCTCGCGGAATTGCTAGCGGATTTCTCGATTATGCTTACGGGAGCTTCAACGCCAGCGATGCCCATCAATTCGGTCTCGAAGACTGTGGAGGTTGTTTAGCCTATGCTTTATTGCGGGGGGTTTTGACACTCACTCAAAGTGCTTCCAGCTGGAATTGGGCCCATATCTCTGTCACCATAGCCAAAGGCAGGTGGGATAGTAAGGGTTCGCTTCTCCCCAATGCACATATCAATTAGGTTGTCATCCCAACTATTTCGCATATCAGTTTTGAATTGTCCGAAGGTTTCCTTAGGCCTCTTACCCCTTGATAACTTGTCCTTGTCCAACGGTAAATCCTAGCGGTGTACCTCGGTCGTAGCTGGCATCGAATTGGCTGCCATCCTTCTGGAGTGTCCCTCTGTAGTGAACTTCGATCTTGTCACCCTTCTTCGTCTTGCGTTCGCATTCTACGGCACGAGTGATTTCAATTTTTACTTCATCGGCAGCCAGGACAGTGGTGGCAGCAGATGCCAATGCGGCGATGGATATGGCGAGGAAGCGCATGTTGTTCAATTGAAATGGCTGGGACAGAATTGAGGTCAGTAGATGGGCAATTGAATACTACGATCCTGATCGGGAGATATAACTTACATTGGAGTTATGGACACGTAGAAGAATCAAGTCGCAATATCTTCGTGGGGAACTACACTGGTATTGGCAAATGGAGATATGGCTTCTGCAGGGGTTTCCGATAATGTGATTGGGGCACAGACGGTCACGTTTGCTTAAAGCTCGGAGCCATGCCGCGAGGGGAAGAGGTAACCATAAGTAGTTAGACTGGTTTGAAAATGCCAAGGCTATAATCAATTGGGTGCACTACAGGTCCGCAGCTGCATCGACACGACTTCTCCTCTTCACTTCAACACCCGTCGCATCTCCTTGCTTCATCATCGTCATCGCAATCATATCTTTCTAAACAAACATCACCGGCGCCTTCCGATGCCAATTCCAGAAGAAATATCCGCATGCGGCCACTTCGGTCACGGCTCCTGACTCATCGGAGTCTCTTCTTGGTTAGGTCCACCAACTATTCAGGCAGAAGCAGGCTGCAATTGCCATGGCTGGTCAGCGAAGTCGAGCTGAACCAAACCCGTCAAGGGTCGTTCCTAAGCCCGAGGCAACGACATTTGGCAGATTGTTTAGGAGCAGAAGAGGGTCTGCGTTTGATCTTCAGGGAGGACGAGACTAGTGTTGAGAGGGCGAGGAGCCGGTTTTTATGGCGATGCCCTCTGCCAGTCCCAACACTCGCCTCGAATTGCAAGTCAGCCTTGCCCGTCGCCCATCCTCGCACCCTTCTTCGCCGGTCAACGGTTTCGTTCTCCGTTGGAGGCCTTAGCACTGCCACCACTTCTGCCACTGAAGCAATATGGAACAACTTGCCAGTCGAGCTCTCCGTTTGAGCTTCTGCAAACAGATCTTGCTTTTCAAACAAACATAGCCGACATTGTTGGTGAGGCCGTTGGTGAGGCCGACTCAAATTTTAACCGTATCTCAAGCGAGACGGTTCCTGAGACCCAGTTCAGACACACTCTTTTGCTGGACTGGGATCACATTCACTGACCGAACCCCATCTCCATTTTTATCGAGTCACAAATGGAACAATCAACGCCATGTCTAAGCGCTTCGAAGCCAAGTAGCATTCAAAAGACTGTGTCGAGTCATCAGGCACCAAATATTCGCGAATTCCAAGTGGGCATCGCCCTGGAGCTCAATACAATGCATGGAAGTATCCAGGCTGCTACCAATCCATGGCCATCCCCTTTTGTTTCTTTGATCTTATATAAAACTATTCCTTCTTCCGTCCATTGCCGCCATTGACAAGCCAGTACCCATCCATTCCATTCAAGGACAGTCATACCTCAGTCACGCCCACGCCTCACTTTGCACTACCTACTTAAAGAGCAATCCCATCCCAAAAGTGTTTCCCCAAACACATACACAAACCCAAACACTCAAAACATGTCGGGACGATCATACTACGACTCCAAGCCCATCATCCAATACCACTCTAGAGACGCAAGAGACCCAAGAGACTCAAGAGATTCGAGCTCTTATTACGCCGGCAGCGGATCTTCACGAGATAAACACTCTTCCTCCTCCCACTCTAGCATGTCGCACGAAGCTTCAAGAGAAACAAGGCATAGAGATGCACATGATGGTTTGTCTCACTCAATTGCTTCATCCGAGAAACATTGGCTTACAATTCTTCCAGAACGCAAATTCGTACCAGCATTTAGGTCAAAAAGCGATCGGGTTGAGGTTATCGACCATCAACGACCGAGATACGACCAGGACGAGCCAAGAGCTTCTCATGCATCCTCCAAAGATTACAAGGAGACGCGAAAACACTCCAGCAGCAAACGTTCAGATCACCGATAGCAGTCTGACGTTGAATGATAGTCGGCAGGATCTCGCAGGGCTAGCTATCAGTGGGGTTCGATTGGATGTCAAACGCGGGGCTGCTCCGTCGCTTATACATTACCGCCACCGATCCGCCCGGTAATTCGCCTCAACTACCGCCCCTCACGCCCTGCATTGCGGGATTTAAAGTCAGGCTGTATTTGGATGGAAAGGTGTTCGTGTTGTGCCCGTTGATGATGATGAATGTTAATGATCTTGGAGGATTGTATTTCTAGTGTGGTACCTTAGATCTCCTTGCCTCACGGCCTCTTTCATTGGTAATTTTCCCCCCTTATTGTGGTGGCGACGGGTTGCAACGTCTCACCGGCAGCCACAAAGGAATCGGTCATACAGGTGTGGTGTATCAATAGTTTATTTTGTTTAGGTAACACGTCATTCAAATGTCATTCTTACCAATCAATGCATGGCCTCTCGAATGACTACGTGAAGTCTGTTTCGGTTTGATATTCTCATAACTTCCACATGTTAGCATGAAGCAGGATTGATCGTGCTCGTTATCCTAGGCCCATCGTCCCCATCCCAATCCTCGAGTCACATACCATGTCTCAATTTGTCCTTTCCACACCCGCGCATACTGAATACCCTCCTAAATTCAAAATAAGTATCTACCTCCCTCTTAGGACGGAAAACACTCGCCGCATATTATACCAATGATTGTTCTAGTCTTCGAAGGACAAGTTACTCAATTGTCCTTGAACTTCACGGAGAATCGCAATAAATATTTTTGGAACGGGGTTGGAGAAGGACTTCACAATCTTCTGTTTATGAAAGGACAAGGGGTTATAGAGCGTAGGGAGTTGGTATTAGTGCCGATGGATTAGCAAGCACCTCTTATGGTATTTTTACGTTATATCAAGTTCTGTTAGCTCTTTATCTTCCTCAGATGGATTATATCTGGCGTTTAAGATGGAGATGGATATGACGATGATGTCGGTAAACATCGAGGATTGATTTCACAATATCGTGGAATGACACTAAGTGCTACGAGGGGTGTTGTTGTAAGTTATACTTTGTTGTTAAATTTTTGTAATAAGAAAGGAAAGGTATATACTAGCTTTTTAATTCGTACAGAGGCACAAACCCCCATCCCCCTCCCATGCTCCCACAAAACTCCCGCTCTACTTCTTCCTCTCACCAACACAGCCCCACAATCCCCAAATCCTATCTATGTCTCCCTTCCTCATATCCCTAAGAAAAGTTGATAAATACGTCCTAGGCACCTAACTCACCGTATTCACAGTCTACAGGTAAGTTTCTAGAGACAAAATACCGGATGTGGATATAGGGTCGAATGATTCAGCGTAGAAAATTCGAATTTATATGATTTAACAGGGAATTAGAGACTAGGAGGGTGATTCTTGGTGCATTTTAGGACAAACCTCAAACTCCAATTGAAATACTACGAGCAATGGCATCCGTCTCGTGCTTCTTCTACCTCCCCACCTCTAAAAAGTCACTCAGACACGACGTCTCGTGTCTCGTGGTATAGTTTTGGGTTATAAGTGATCTCTCCCATAGCTAGCCTACAACAACAAACCATCTTGTCTTCTCCAGCCCTCTGTTCACTGCGCGAGTGCTCCCCTTCGTGGAAGATGGAATGACAGTGAGATGCACACTAACCAGGGAGAGAGGCGTAACTCCGTGAGGTGGAGAGATGCGTTGAGAGTTTTAAGGAGGATACACAAGGAGTTATTGAGAAAGGGGAAAGGAGAGGTGGATGGAGAGTGAATCGTGGGCAGGGAATTGTTGGGGGGATGGATGGTTAGGGGAGGGTTTGATTATAACTCTATCACCCCCCCTCTCTCTCTCCTCTTGGCAGATGGTACTCTATAGGAGAAATGCTCGGCCAGCCACACTTATCCAATTATTATTATTCACTTCTGCCGAGGAAAGAGGGTGTTTGTTCATTGACATCTGTTTTCACAGGTACTATTCGTCAATCCCACTGCTGAAACACCTTGTCAAGAATATATATTTATTTATTCTTCGCTCTCCATTCACTTACTTGGCTTCTAAGCATTTATAAACCCACTTACAACTCTCGCGAACTCCCTCGGTTTCTCAACCATAGGCAAATGTCCCGCCCCCTCAATCACCTCATACCTTGCCCCTTTTTCCCCCTTCCCATATGCATTAGCCATCTCCTTCATAGTCCCTGGCAGTACGCCATCACTACCACCCACAACAAACATCCCCGGGACTTCACTACTTTTCATCTCCTCCTTGAGGTCATACTCAAAAAGCGCTCGTACACTATGTCTAAACCCTTCAAGGCTATTCGAAGCAACCATTTGTTTCACATCCTCGATCGTTTTTGCTAGTTCTGCGTCGTCGTAACTTTCCTTAACGAACCAGCGACGGGTTGTGATCTCAGCGAGTTCTTGGCCGACGATACACTCGCCAAAGGATGTTGTGGCGGCTTCTTTTTCTGCGAGGGCGATGCGCTCACCCCATGCCTTTGAGTTGCCAGCTGGGGATTTGGAAGAGGTGTCACAGCTTATGATACGCTCTATTCTATCTGGATATTTCAACGCGACATTGACTGTTGTTGCACCCCCTAGACTGACGCCTATTACCGCCACTGCTTTCTTCACTCTCAGAGTATCTAGGAGGGCGATTATGTCTGAAGCTAGCACGTCGACTGTTATAGGTGTCGAACCACAAGCCGAAGATCGCCCACGCTTGAGGTAGCGGAGGATGCGGTATTCCTGGTTCTTGGGTTCGGAGAGGAAGTATTTCAAGAAGCCGTCCCAAATTCCGTAGGTGGTGAGGATGGAGTTGCAGAGGATTATGAGGGGTGCGGAGGGATCTCGTGAACCTTCGAGTCGGTAGGGGATGGTTACACCGTCGGGGGTTGTGATGTAAGATTCAATTGCGCCAGCTGAGGTGCTGGTGCTGGATGCTGAGAAGGTTTTGGTGACGAATGGAGAGGTAGGATCGGTTGATGTCCAGTTTGAGAGATTGGGCGCGAGATGTCGAGGTGCGGCTCCAAAAGTGTAGTATAAGTTGTAGACCCTCCTTCGTTTGTCCTTGACAACCTCGCTCATTATTTCGCTTGCTCTTGGTGTTGAGGTCGCAGCTTGAAATTCGGGTCCTCCGAGACCATTTTCTGGTGCATACTCGTGTAAGGAAAGGTATTCAAATGGCGCCGAAGGGTCAATCGAAGAGGTCTTGTACATTCGAGTTCGTAGCCACCCTGGGACTTTCGACAACATCTCGATATGCTCCTCAAAATACCACTTCTCAACCGCATCGTTCATCTCCTCACCTGGATTCGGAGTAAGGAAAACAGCAACCATCACATTCTCCTGCCCCTCACTTTCCACCTCTTCCAGCCTCGTAAATTCTTTCGATTCCTGACTCCCTACAAAATCATATAACTTCCTATCCACTTTAATCTGCGCCATCGTATCCGCCTCCCTCGGTGTCTTCACCGGCGGTCCTCGCAATCGCAAATACGTCTCCTTCGTCAGCTCCGTCATATCTGTAATGTCGTATATCGCCATCCACTCCGGCTTCGTTTCCTCGCCTTTTCCCCCATCAAGATCACTCGCTCGATACCTGAACCCATTGGTGCAGAATGGTAGTCGTAATCTCGTCGGCCCATGTTCATTATTGTACCAGTCATGGAATTGGTCTTCTGGCAGCCCAGCCTTGGGCTGCATCGTCACGTAGAGAATTCCGGGCGTAGCTGCCATGGTGTTCGCGCTGGTGGGTATGGAGGACAGGATGGTACGATTTGTCGTTCGATTGTGTTCCTTAGGATTTTCAATAGCAATGTTTGAATTGGTAGAGATACAGAGAAAGGAAATGGTAGAACTCTTAACCGTGGGTTTGGGACGCTCTTACCGTGAATTGACCCCACCATCGTGGTGGTTGCGAAGCACGGAGGTGCGGGGAGTTGGTTCGGCAGCGAAGGCGGGAAAGAAAACTTCCCCTTGCGCCAAGGCTTTGGAGGGGGGTGCGAAATGCGGCACCCACGTGGAAAGGTGGGTACAGATTCTTCTTTCACATGGGAGGGTTAGTTTGGGGTTCTATTGTAGATGTAGGTTGAGATCTATATAACTATTCTAATCATACCATATAGCATTCATTCCAAAACCTGGCTCCTTAACATCGCAGTGTGCAACTCTACCCAAAAATTCGTCTTTCCATCTATAGATCTCAATCCAACCTTCTTGGTCGTCTGTCAAAGCAAGATACTCATCACTCCAAGGACATGGACTAACAGCGTTCGAATGTCCTCCACTCGTTGGTGTAGGATTCAGACAGATCTGTCGCTCGATGTTGCCAGACGGTCCTAATGCGAAAGCTGCAATATATCCAGTGACATTGAAATCATTTGACCTTGATGTAGCAAACAAATATTTTCCACTCTGAGATAGAAAGACAACATCTGAGCGATACATTTTCCCATTTGGGTTGGGGATTCCTAGTCACGTTTAGACATTTAGCCGAAGCGAAAAGGGGTTGGGTACGTACCTGGTGGAATAAGTGGATAGGTGATATGTGTAAAAACAGGAAAATGTGTTGTCTCATCAATCACATATACAGCGAGTCGATTGCCAGCTTCCATCAAAACGTACAAATACTTTCCAGTGGGGTGAATAGCTACCCATCGAGGATGGTCCCCTGTATCAGGCGCCTCGACACAATTGACCAGTGTCAAAAGACCAGTTTCTGGGTCTTTCCTGTGCGTCCACACTTTGTTACCTCGAAGATCAGCTGAATAGAGATAAGATTCATCTGAATCAAATACCATGCCGTGGATACCAGTTTTTGGCATGTACTCGTAATTTTGAACACACTTGTCCAGAGCTCCTTCTTGGCTGACTGAAAAGACATTTCCCCAGCCAGCGTGATCGTAAAATGGATTTCCATAGACATTGAAGGGTGCTTTCTTGGCAGCTAACACGAAGATTGCTCTTGTATTAGTATCTTTACTTGCCGCTAATGCTAGGTTGTTGTTAGATATTTCCATGTAATTCTAAGAGGTACTCACGATCATGGCCCATTGGATGTGAGCCAGTGTGAATAATCTCAGTCGGGCTCTTCACACTGAAGCTAGACCATTTCTTCATCGCTGCCCCATAGATAGTCTTTCTTGAATGCTACATGTAATAACCATGTCAGTATATAATTTATTGCATATGCAGAGTTTAGCCACTTACATCAAAAGTCATCCATGATATCGGTTCGTCTTCAGGGATTGGCGTCCTCTTGATCATCTTTAAACTTAAAGCTTCATCATCAAACTCGAAAGTAAAGATTGCTCCCGGCGGCGTCCACGTTCCGACCATCAAATGGTGTAACATCTTGCGTCGAGGTAAGGATGATAGCCTCTGCATTCACACCAGCAACTCGTCTTCAACCCCTCCTTTGATGACACTGTCCCGAACTCAATTTCTGAATAATCTCGCAATTTTACGTGTGAACATCAATTGAATTTCTAGGCTGAGCCGTGTGCGAGATGCGACGTGCGAAGAGCTGTTTACATCAACGAAACAAAACAATGGCCGGCGTTGATGCCGAAGGGGAAAAGGAGAGTCGATAGATTGAGAAGGAAAAGGCATGTGGGGCGTGAAATGGTTGGCTGAGAGCCGACGCTTCAAGCAGGGTGGGGAGGGAGGAGAAAATCTGGGGGTGTCGGCTAAAGTCTTTTCCGCCATAAATGGCAGAAATGAAGCTCGTCTGTGGTCATCAATCTTTCACCGCCTTGTGCATCTCGATTCTTCATTCGTGCAGCTGCTAAATTGCACCTTCCATCTATCCTATTCCATCCAACCAGCCCACTTGCGTAAGAGATGGCCATGCATCCGCCGGTTTCGAGTCCACTGCGGTCTTCGCTCTGCGCATCTTTCAAGCGCGAGAAGCCGATTGACATGCCGCCATTGAATTGACAGCCCAGACACCAGACCAATTTCGCAAGGAGGGGTTAGAAACCTTCCGCGTGCTGACCATTGTCCGTCTTGCTCTTGGTTGTTCTAGCAAGTATTAAAGGTGAGGGGACCCTCGAGGTAGGTTGTTACTTCCTTATTATTCACTCAGCTTCTTCTTGCTCTCTACCAAATTCCACCTCACAGAATCCTTTTTTATTCACTTTTTGCTCCTCACGACCTCTTGATACCCCTCCAAAATAATTCGCAATGGCTCAATCACGATTCGACCCCAACTTCACCCAGCACGTTTTGGACACTATCGGTCCTAAGTGCACTGATCGAAACCGCGAGGTCATTGGATCTTTGATCAGACATATTCATGATTGGGCTCGCGAAACAGAACTTTCTGTCGACGAGTGGATGACTGGTCTCAAATTCGTCAACTCGATCGGCCAAGCTAGCACACCTACCAGGAATGAAGGCCACCGCATGTGCGATATTATCGGTCTCGAATCGTAAGTTCTCTGTCTTTTTTGATTTAAAAGGTGAGTAGAAACTAATCTTTATAGTCTTGTTGACGAAATCGCACACAAATTGGTCACCGAAGGCAACATGGCCCCTACCTCATCCTCGATTCTCGGTCCTTTCTGGTCACCCGACGCTCCATTCCGTGAGCTTGGTGGCAGTATCATCCAAGATCCAGCTCCAGGATGCCAGCCAGCATTGTTCCATGGCAAGGTGAAGGATATGGTCACAGGGAAAGGAATTCCAAATGCCATCTTTGATATCTGGCAAGCATCTGCCAATGGCAAGTACGATTTCCAAGATCCAGAGAACCAGACACCAAACAACCTGAGAGGAAAGTTCAGAACCGACGCCAATGGAGAGTATCACTTTTATGCCTTGAAGCCAACAGCATACTCTCTTCCAACTGATGGACCCGCTGGTGTTCTCCTGAAGCTATTGGACCGCCACCCAATGCGACCAGCTCACATTCATCTTATGGTAAGATTTTGTTCCCATCACATTAGCGCCACCTAATCCTAACTCATCATCTAGATCTCACACGAGGATTACATCCCAGTAACAACGCAAATCTTCCCCAAGGACGATCCATACCTTGCAACCGATACTGTATACGCTGTCAAGGACGATCTTGTCATTGACTTCACCCCAAGAGAAGGCGACCCTAAGGCAAAGCTCGATTTGGAATACAGCGTTACACTGGCACGAAAGGACTACAAGCCAGCAGCGGGTGAAGCGGTTCTCCCACCAACTTCCCAGACAACTATTGGTTTGGAGCCAAGACTTTGAATCGGGGTTGTGAGTGAAAGAAGACAAAAACGGAGAAAACTGTGATTGCACGAGAAATGAGCATCTGACAAAGCTCATGTTGTATATATGGGAGGCATAAAGGAGTTTCTTGATTATATCCATAGCATTACTTTTAGAGAATGAAATCCATAAATCTACCTCTCGTCCAGTGTTGTGGCTGGGGAAATTGCCCACAATGTTGGTGTGGCTTCATCTCCACTTTCGAGTCGGCGATATCTTCCTCTTTCCCCTCCTCTCAACTTCTTCAATACCAATCTTCTAACTAATACAAATTGTAACAATCAAGACACAAACTGCTCTCCTCTCAATTCTCACACCCTAGCTTATACACAACATATCCCACCCCCACCGATCACCCTACACAACTCAAAATCTCCGATGGGGTGCAACGTTCCAACCCTGCACATATTCCCCGACCGGGATGACGCAAAAGCCGCAAAAGCATAACATCGTGCGCTAGCAAAAGCAAGACATAAATGCGAAGTGCAACAAAAAGACGCTTCTCTAACAACCTTGGAACGCAGGGTTGTGACTCGCCCTAACCATCGCCCAGTACTTGGGTCTATTTATCCACTTCTGTTTTATCCGTCGATGGGGCACGTGAATATGATTTTGGAATCATAGGGAAGGAGATTTAGTGGGATCTTGATGGGGTGATGGGAGGGGTTTGGGTAGGAATGTTTTATGTCATACTGAAGCAACAAGTGAAGATCCCATTATGGGTAATTCTGTTTTTGGAAGGTAGGATGAGGGTAATGTATGAAGGTAAAGTATGCGTCGGTAGCTAGCTGTTGGTGATCTGGGGTCCTTGCAGCTGCAGGAGATGGGTTGGGATCGCGTATGTTTGTATGACGAGGAAGAAAGATTAAGGTGAGACCCCGCAGTCGTGGTGCACAGGTGCTGAGGGGAACTTCGTGCGATGAGGGGAGTATATCATCCTTTGTTTGAAAGGATGTTGCTTCTTCACAGTCTTTCGATGGTGAGGTTTCAACGATGGCGCTGAGTTCATTGAGAGTTCTTCTTTGGGGATTGGGAGGGGGGTTTGTGTCTGCACAGATTGCGACGGAGGGGTTTGATCCATTGAGATATGTTAATCAACTCATCGGTAAGTTATCTTCTCTTTGGAATCTCTGACAGTTGTTGGGACCAATCTGGAGATAATCTCAGCGGATCTCTATCTTTTGAAGGCAAATCTTTAGATCTACCAAGGACAATCTACACAATTGAGGAAAGTTCCGACGATTGTGTAAAGCTGAAGACTACCATCTATTTCGACATGAAATCCTCTTGTGGCTTAGTATCCTCTTCTACATTCCTCCTCGTATATCTTCTTGGATTCGACTGACTTCTTAGGAACTGACAACGGGGGGAATGTCTTCGCCGGCGCAACCCTCCCCTATGGCATGGCCAAAGCAGTAGCAGATGTCGATGGACAGAATACAGCAGGCTTCTCAACAGACGGTAGCAATGTCACCGGCTTCTCGCACACGCACGATAGCGGAACTGGAGGCAATCCATCACTAGGGAACTTCCCACTCTTTCCTCAACACTGTCCTGGAGACGAGATCAATAACTGCAACTTCCTAAAAGATGCGAGGAAACTCCACTACGTCAATAACAGTGTCATCGCTACGCCAGGCTACTTCTCACTGCTGTTGGAAAGTGGAATCAAAGCCGAGATGACAGTGACAGAACATACTGCCCTTTACCGCTTCACCTTCCCACCAGCCACAGCTGCGAATGCCTCGAGTCTCAGTCCTCTTATCCTCCTCGACCTTACAGACCTCAACGGTAGCCGGCAGAATGCTACAGTCAGTGTCGACGACAGTGGCAGGATAAAAGGCAATGGCACATTCATCCCCAGCTTCGGGAGCGGCTCCTTCGTCCTACACTTCTGCGCCAACTTCCAGGGAGCGAACATCAAAGATACAGGCATATGGGTCAACAATCGCGCAGGAATAGAACCGAAAGAACTCTTCGTCACTCGTGGAATTAATCTCTTCTACATCGAAGCTGGCGCATTCGTCCGCTTCAACAGACCTGAAAATGGTACCATAAGCGCAAGAGTCGGTGTCAGTTTCATCAGTTCCGATAAAGCCTGTCAGAATGCTGAAAGCGAAATACCTGGTGACAAGTGGGATTTTGATAGGATTAAAGAGAGCGCAGAAGATGCTTGGAGGGAGAAACTTAATGTGGTGAGGATTGATCGGACGGGGGTGGAGGAGAGTTTGGTAACAAACTTTTATAGTGCGGTTTATAGGACGATGATGAGCCCGCAGAATTATACAGGGGAGAATCCGTTGTGGGAGGACGGGGAGCCGTATTATGATTCCTTTTATTGGTGAGTCTTGTAGAGTTCATTTGTTAATTAGGGAGAAGAGGTTAGGGCAAAAAGCATTTTGGTGGTGCTATCGTCAGAACTATGTTCGCTTGTCCCTATTTTCCACGGGCTTACCAAAGAGTCGGCTTGGTTTCTTGAGCTTTCTCGGAGGACGAGATAATAGTGTTGTCTAAATTTCAGGGCTTGTCTGAAATACTTCCAAACTCAAGGGCAATGAAGATCAACGTCCTGAATACTTGCTGACACCAACTAGCCTCTGGGATTCATTCCGCTCTCAACTTCCCTTCCTCGCTCTTGTCGACCCAACAGCCCTCACAGAAATGATTCGTTCCCTCCTCTCCACCTACACACACCTTGGCTGGCTTCCTGACTGCCGCATGTCGCTTTGTAAAGGCTTCACACAGGGCGGCTCTAATGCAGATGTCGTGCTTGCCGATGCATACGTCAAGAATATCACCTCACTTGACCCGAACTCGAAGATCAACTGGACCCTCGCATACGAGGCTGTGGTTAACGATGCCGAGAATGAACCATTAGATTGGAGTGTAGAAGGGAGAGGAGGGTTAATGAGCTGGAAAAGGTTAGCATATATCCCATATCTGGATTATGATTATCTGGGATTTGGGACCAATTCGAGATCTCTTTCGCGGACTCTCGAGTATGCGTATGACGATTTCTGCGTTGCCACCCTCACCAAAAGTTTGGGCAATCAAGAAGATTATGCAAAGTACATGGGCCGATCAATGAACTGGCTTAATCTCTGGAAACCAGATACGAAGAGTTATATAAGTGGCGTGGATACGAATTTCACCGGTTTCTTACAGCCGAAATATCTCAATGGAACATGGGGATATATGGATCCAATAGCATGTGGACCATTGTCTGGCTTTTGCTCCTTGACGAGCAATCCAGCCGAGACATTCGAGGATTCAATCTGGGAATATCAATTGTACCCTCCCCCTTCCCTCGCATAAACACTCCATTAACCACCTCAAAGCTACACCCCCCATTCCATCTCAACACTCATCCTCCTCCTCGGCGGCCCTTCCTCCTTTATCAAACGACTACAATTCCTCCACCACAACGGCCTCACCGACATCGGCAACGAGCCCTCCTTTCTCACCGCCTTCCTCTACCACTACGCCGGCCGCCCTGGCCTCTCCTCCCAGCTCGTCCGCTCCTATGTCCCTGCTTACTTCAATAATACGACGACGGGATTGCCTGGGAATGATGATACCGGGGCGATGGCGAGTTTTAGTGCGTTCGTCATGATGGGCTTGTTTCCAAATCCGGGGCAGGATTTGTATTTTATTACAGCTCCGATGTTTGCGGAGTTAAAGATTCGCACTGGAGGGGAAAAGGAGGCTGTGATCAGGAGAATAGGCGATAAAGATGCGGTTTTTGTAAAGGGGGTGAAGCTGAATGGGAAGGTCCACGGGAGGAGTTGGATTGGTCATGAGTTCTTTAGGGAGGGAGGCGTACTGGAGGTTGAGGTTGGGGATACGGAGGGGGCGTGGGGGACGGGGGAGGAGGATTTACCGCCTAGTCCTGCTGGTGATGGGGGATTGGCGAGGATGAGTGAGCTTTAGGGGAGATGGGAGGGGGATCCAATTTGGGATACTGACCGAGTGAAAGTTGCTAGAGTCAAGGGGGGAGGAAATAATGAAAGCAAGATACCAGAAATCAAATCGATCACTGGGATACACACTCTTGAAATTTAAAGACGACTTATTCTACTCTAAATAAAATGCATCGCTAACGAGCTAAGTATTCTAAGCATTCTCCACCGTTCAAGTGTCTTAATAATCCTACAGTTGTTCAAATGCTTGCGATAATTTAAGCTTCCAACTGAATCCTTACTGGAATCTCACCCATGCCTTCTAGCTACTTGTTCAAGATTCCTCCCCACAAATCTCAACAACAACTTTCCGAGCACTTACACCCTTCCTCAAGATATCAATCCCCTCCTGCACGCTCCCCAGCCCACCACGTACGATCATCGGCTCCGGTGCGATTTTGAACTTGCCAGCTGCTAAAGCCGAGGGGATATAGGCACTCCAGATGGCGTGCCCGATGTGTGAGTAGGGGTGGTGGATGTCTAGGGCTTTGACTAGGGGTGTGCTAGTGTTAGCGAGAAGAGGAGAGGGGGGAAATGGAAAAGGGAAAACGAAAGGGAAAGTAAAGGAGAGAAGGGGGAAGATGCACCAAAATTCGCCACGACGTGTTCCTGGAAGTCTATAGAAGGGGGGTTTAAACACGGGAGTTTACCACCACCGATTCGATGAAGGATTTCGCCGCATGCAGATTGCGTTTCGTTGGTCGCGATGCAATCTAACACTAGATCTCCGGGTTGGAGAATCTTCAATATATCCTCCACAACATCCGCATTCTTATGATTGAAAACAACCTCCGCACCTAAATTCCGAACATACTCGAAGTTCGCGGCGCTGGTGGTCGTGAGGACGGTACAGCCTGAGGCGAGGGCGAGTTGGATGGCGGAGCTGCCGCAGGAGGATGAGCCGCCCCAAATTAGGATGTTTCTATTCAAATGGACAGGGGAAAGAGAAGGGAGGGGTAGGCCGTGGTCGATGAATAGTGCAGCTGCGGCGGTGCAGATGGAGAGAGGGAGGACGGCGGAGTGGGAGAGGGGGAGAGTTGCGGGGATGGGGGAGACGAGGAGGGAGGGGAGGGTGGAGTAGTGTTGGAAGGCGGAGTGTGTGGGGTTGTGTGTTAGGAGACCGGTGCAGCATCTGTGGAGGGTGATTTGTTAGTCACTTAGACAGGTGTAAGGAGGATGAGCATGGGAGAATACCCAATAACGCGCTGTCCAATCTTAAATCTAGTTACGCCGGTGCCGAGTTGGACGATTGTACCAGCGACATCGAGGCCCCAAATGAAAGGGTAGGGCATTTCCCAGTATGGATTTGCTTGCATCTATCCGTTACCCCGTCAGCGCTTATGAAACTGAATTTGATGAGGTGGGAACTTACGTTCCAGTCACAAGAATTCACGGCGGCGTAGGCAGTTTTTATTACGACTTCATCTTCTGCTGGATCTGGGATTGGTCCGGGGCCGACTTTTAGGGGTCGAGTGGTGGCGGATGTTTGCCATGCTGCGAAGTTAGTTGTTATAGGAGGCATTGGTGGGGTTTGAAATGTTTGAGAGGAAAACAGCTTGAGGGATTTTGGAGAGTGCTGGTGTGGAAAGGAGGTTTGTCAAAGAGTGACCTACCTTGTATATGTGTAATTTACGTACTTGACTTGAACCATATTTATCAGCATATCATCCATGATTTCCAATGCTCTCACGGAATACCGCTGGACAAATCCTTCTTGTTGTGCAATTTCGGTTTGTATCGACAACTTTTTGGCGATATGAGTACAGAATGTATAAAGTCTCAATGTTCTCCTGGAGTCATTAAGCGAGTGCTGGCTTGTACCAATGAGAGTTGGACGATGACACGGAAGTCCGGCAGATCGCCTGATCACCCTTTTCCGAGCTTACCAATCCTTGAAATAAAGCGACCTCCATCCCCATACATATCCACGGAAAGCTGCCAGACAATTGTACCTTTTCATTATGGATACAAACGCATCTCAGTCAGGTGACATTTCCGAACCAAGCCCAGGATTTCCTTGCGCCGTCTGTGGAAAGGTATTTGAAAAAAGTAAGTCTGATCTGACCCTGGTTGTGTGACTCTTGTAACCGAAAGCAGAGAAATCACAGATTCGACATTCGAGCTATTGTCGAAAGAGAGCAAGATGCCCTCCAAGACCAAGGAAAAGATCGTGCGTTGGCTGTACAAAAGCTAAATGTCATTGCGATAGCGTCACCCCGGCATGCGCGAGATGCGTTAAAAGGGGTTTCGTATGCTTATACCAGCTTTCAAGGCCACAATTGAATCGATTGGAAGAGCATTCACAGGTGACAACTCTCTCCTCAGACCAATCTTCATTCTTGAGTCCGATTCTGAATCCAACTTCCGACGACAATCCTAAGGAGATGGCTTTTCCAGATGCAGAAGCCTTCCAACCTACCGATGATTTCCTCTTCCAGAGTCAAGCTCTATTCGACGATATACACTCCTCCGCTATCCAAGAGTGCGTTCACGAGAGAGAATATATATCTCCCGCTTTACTTCGTCGTCCTCAAACCACGCCTGTGAATTCCTCGCCATCAGATCAGAGATATCGTACGGACTCTTCTGATTTTGGAGCGTTCTGTAGTTCTTTATTTCAGCCAATCCTTCGAAACGCAAGGTCATTCAAACCTAGGACAGTAAAGTATTGGCAGCTATCGTTGAACAGAAAATTCGTTATCTGTACTCTTAGCGCATATCCCCAGATGCTACTCCCAGGCAAAGATCCGCCTCCCTTCTTGCACCCGCAGTGTATATTCAAGGAAGCCGGTCAAGATGAGGGCGGACTTCAGATCTCACCACTTGGTAGATGTTCTGGTATTGTGGCTCTGTGGTCTGTCAAGAATAAGAATAACACTGCTTTCGTCTGGAGATCAATCCGGGCTGAGCAAGAAAGGATATCAGAAGAGGTCCGTTCAATTTGAGCTGTGTATATAGAGGTCATATACTTATCCCACGCAGTGCCATCTGTACAACGACTGGACTGCACTTGCAGCACTCCAGGCTGTTTGTATCTACTTCATCTTGCGGGTTTCGGAGCAAGACGAGGACGTCACAGATTTCGATATTCCGTTGATAGTGACAATGATTGTATATATCCCCAGCCCTCCGTTGTTGTCTATTGCTAAATCGTGATAATACGAATAGAAGCTTAGCATGAAACTCAGGGATATATCTCTTAGGCACTCCAGGCCTCCCTTTGACCGTCCACCATCGTGGGAGAGATGGTTACTCGCAGAGTCACTCCAGCGGTATGATCACTACTCGCTTTCGTCACGTAGACTAACAGTCCCAGCACAATCTTTATAATCTTCATGGTCGACTTCCTCTTCGATATATCGGCCGGCGCAATCAATGGCTGTGACGCCTCAAAATATCTCGTGAAGATGCGCCTTCCATGCTCCAAAAATCTCTGGAAATCGAAGACGAGATCCAAGTGGGAGGAAGAGTATGTTGGACAGACGAACTTGCAATGCCAGAGCCAGCCTACGTTCCTCGATTTAATATGGCACGATGAGGCTGTTGGTACAATAGAGAGGTGGATGGCGGAGGTAGATGAGTTAGGGATGCTGGTCATGAGTGCTGCGAGTCTGGCCGATGAGGTTGAGTTTGGCCTTGGGCGTAGAGGCGGGTAAACATGAATGGGATCTTCCATCGCATCTATAATTGGTTAAGAGGGACGATTTAAGTATGAGGAAGAGCTCGAGAGCATTTTCTCCTGCATCCACTCTCCCCCGCTTCTTGTATCATAAAGGGAATGGTTTCGTGATGAGGCTCGACTTGAAAGTAATGAATTATGGTGAAAGCACACCCATTTATTCCATTAAGACTGAAGACGCTGGAAATATGAAGACGCCAGGATTTGCGACTCGCGGTAGCCTAAGGCATGTATTCTGAGGCCAATCGTATAGTATCCATAAAGCAGATCCATAAGATCCAGAATAAGCTTACCGTGACTTCATGTCTTCTACGTCACCTCGTCGTCACCAATTATCAGTATTGATATATCTGATCGTCCACCAATACCGGTTGCATTCAGCGCAGAATCTGACAGACGGCGAAGGAAGAGCCGGCGAATGGGAGCTTTAATCTCTAACCACAACCTCGACCATGAGACCAACATGAGAACAGCATGCTTAGATATATGAATACATGGCATCTCCACAAGAACGACACTAATATTGATACGGAGGATGCGGTCAGAAGTATGGAGAGTGGTAGAACCTCTCGCCGCTCTCACCGCCGACAGCAATTTTCTACTCTTACTTCTAGGTGACTATCATGACCTTAAAACATGAAGCGCAAAGATCCTTAATTGATAAAAAGCTAGTACTATCTATTCTCTTTCTAATATGCTCAAAATAAAGTAAATTAAGCGACAGAAACAAAAGTTATATGTCATACTGTAGAGGGTGTTCTAGTGTTCTTGGTTGGGTAGGGCGGTGAGAGTTCTGCCACTAACCACACTTTTGACCACGTCCTCAGTATCGCGCAACTTTGCAATCACCGATGACCGTCCTGCGGCCTAACTAATATCCGACTCCCGTCTCTACCCCAATCACGAAATAGAGAATTCGATCAAACCTCCCTCGGCTTGCTACCACTCGGCATATACAAAATTAAGATAACGGAACGGCTGGGGGTTTAGTGCCCGCTAAGCTAGAGAATGTTAGGAACGCGGGGTTACCACTGCTTGGGACACGAGATGATGAGTTAGCTTAGAAGACTTAAACCGCTTCGGAAGATATGGAAATCAAAGACGAAGTTGTCGTGAAGTCGGGAATCAAACTTACTCAAATATCATGTTAGCATACGACACAGAGCGCTGACCTTAGAGGAATTTTCTGCTGAGTCGTAAGATATAGGGCCCTTCTTTTAAGTGAGAGAAGCAAGGTCCTTAAATTAAGATGCGTTTTCTGGTGGGGTAGTGGTTACCCGAACACTTGCAGTAGTCTTATACACGTTCCTATGTATGGATATCTTCTCTCAGAAAAGGCTCCGTTGAAGAAATGTGGTATAGCTAATCAACCATCTAGCGAGTCCGTTCGCAGTCGGAGCAGCGGTTTCATTTCCTTTACTATTCAGTACAAATAGAAGACGGCGGGTTTAAAAGTAGCGAGCTTTGCCTAGCAGACAGTGTCACAAGAGAATCACCTAGTGAAAGACACATGCTTTCTTTTTTGCTTCTCCAAAGTCCCCAGCTTCAATCCTTCAGTAATCGGTCTCGATATCAAATGATAGAGAAATACGAGCTGTGGAACAGGAACAGACCTTATAAGGTTTGCCGTCTGTCAGAACCTAAATATGTTTCAAGCACGGTCTATGTTCCTATCTGCAACCCTACGGTGATTCCCGGGTATTTTAGGAAATTTCCTTCGAGATCCTGAGACAAAGGGGACACGGGTAGATTCATTTCGCCGTCTGTTGATTTTTGCACCCCTTTCATCCTTCAGACCCTTTCGGAACCTCGCCGAGGATCAGAATTCCCCGACCATGATCCTCGACAAGGGGTTTCCCCATGTCTTTTCGCAACCCGCTCTGAGCAGCATGGTAGATCCCTCAGCCCCACCAACCAGCCTCGGCACCGATGTTTCGACCTGCTTTAGTCTCCTCGTCATAGCTCTAAGAGGCTCAAAAGGGAGCTACCTTGGTGTCGATGATTTGACCGAGGTCTTTCTTTTTTCATTTCTCCTCAGCACGAATTTAATAGTCGGAAGGTGATCCTACATAACACAACACTACCTGCAGGAACTTCTGTGTTGAACCACATCTCTTCAATATTAAATCAGGTTCTGCCACGAATTTCATCATAATACTACAGTCGAACCACTTAACAGAGTGATTGGGCAAGGCTGTGCTGACGGCTAAAGATGGGTTCAGTCTCTACTAACGAGCATATGGAATTTGATGTGATCATTGTTGGTGCAGGCCTTTCGGGAATCAATGCAGCGTATCGAGTTCAAACTGAACTTCCCGATTATACTTACACCGTCCTCGAGTCTCGAAATGCTATAGGAGGAACATGGGATCTGTTTAGGTATCCTGGAATACGGTCTGATTCGGACCTCCATACTTTCGGCTTTCCGTGGCGCCCTTGGACAGAATCGAAAGCAATCGCAGATGGTACCTCAATACGAAACTACATTCGCGAATGTGCTGAAAAGTTTGGCATCGACAAGAAAATCCAATTCAACAACAAACTGCAGGCTGCCAATTGGTCTTCTAGTGAACAGCGATGGGAGCTTTCCGTGAAGCAAGATAATGAAGGTTCAAGGACACGAAAGCTCAAAGCTCGATTCGTGATCCTTTCCACGGGCTACTATGATTATGACGAGCCTCTGGAAGCCAAAATTCCTAACCTCAGCTCTTTCAAAGGCCAGACAATTCATCCTCAATTTTGGCCAGAAGACCTCGACTACTCGAACAAGAAGATCATCATTATTGGTTCAGGAGCTACAGCCATAACACTATTTCCCAACCTCGCCGACAAAGCTGCTTCAGTGACAATGCTCCAGCGCTCACCCTCCTATGTCATGGCTCTACCAGCGGTCGACCCTACAGGCAATTTGATACAGAAGGTCTTCCCAGCATGGCTCTCGAGTCGCATTGTACGATGGAAATTCCTTGTCCTCCCATTCTTGTTCTTCAATTTCTGTCGAAGTTTTCCAAACGCCGCGAAGAAAATCATGCAGAGACGAACGAAGCGTAGCCTACCTTCTGACGTCCCCATCGATCCTCACTTCAACCCAAATTACAACCCCTGGGAACAACGTCTTTGCGTCTGCCCTGACGGAGATTTTTTCGAAGCCCTCGAGAAACCAAACGCCAACATCGTCACTGACACCATCAGAACCGTCACTGAAACAGGAATCATCACTGCCTCCAACCAAGAGCTAGACGCGGACATAATTGTCACGGCCACGGGCCTCAAGATGATGCTCGCAGGCGGCGCGAAAGTATCACTTGATAAAAAGCCAGTTGCGTTGAATGAGAAATTCCTCTGGAAAAATACCATGATCCAAGATGTTCCCAACGCAGCAGTCGTCATCGGCTACACAAACGCTTCCTGGACACTCGGCTCAGACACCGCTGCTATCCTAATGTGTCGAATCCTCAAACACATGCGAAAACTCAACCTCACATCCGCCGCTCCCTCCCTCGGCAACACAACGACATCCTCCTCAACTAATAGCCACACAAAAGGTGGACCAGAGGAGAAAACTAGAATCAATGGACAGCTGCAAACCACGGATCCGCAGTGGCAGGGTATGAAGGTCGTTAGTCTGCTCAATTTGAGTAGTACGTATGTGGAGAAGGCGAAGGGGGTTCTGCCTAAGGCGGGGGATAGGGGGCCCTGGAGACCAAGGAGTAATTATTTTGTGGATGCTTGGGGGGCAGTATTTGGGGATATTGAGAGGGGGTTGAGGTTTGAGGGGGGCGGGGATTTAAAGAGAAGGTAAGGGAAGGGGTTTGATGATGTTAGATTTGGAGGTGTGGGAAGGAAAGGGGGGTTGTTTATTCGTAGATTTTAGTTGTGCTATTGTGTATTGCATTGCCTAATAACAAGTCATTAGAAAGGTCATCTAGTAAGAAATGGTTAAAATTAGGGGAAAGTGAACATAAGAAAATTGGCGTTTGTTCAATTTAATTGAGAGAGATAGCAAGTGCGGTCCTTGAGTACTCTCTTTCTAGTGCTCTCTCGCTAAATAAACTTTTCCTTTTTATCTTCTAAAGTTTGGATAAATGTGCCACGTCTTTAGGAATATTATCACAAGCTTTAGTGTATGCAGAGTCAACGTTCGAATTCTTATTGATATGTATACTTGTATATCTTCAATATAAATAATACTCGAAAGTAAGTTGTCTTTTTCCTAAACCGCATTAGATAAATAGCCTCGGCTATTATCTTCTTTATTTCAGCTAGAGGACTATAACCACTGCTTTTAAAATACTCTATACTACCTGTTAAAAGCCTTGTAAGTATTAGGATAAGGATAAGTAGAGATATAACAGCTGTGTTATCTCGCGTATGGTGGGATGAAACCTTAGTTTCGACAAGATTTGACTGGATTCAAGTTGAGATTATTCACTAAACACAAAACGGGTCACCCTCCCCATTAGTCATTTTACACACATATTTTACAAAAGATTTGCATAGAACCCCTTCTCTTCTTGTACACTAACACAGTTGTTTGGAGATATCCACCCTGGAACTCAACCCCTGAAGACAAACATTTGTCGGTCACCGATTCTTTTTGATTTGACAAAATTTGTCCAGTTCCCCTCGATTTATGGAGATGCCCGCATCATGTCGGTGTTACAGAGTTATAGAGGTGAAGTATTGTATCCGCCTCTTGGCAGGCTGGGTAACGAGGGGAGTCTGCCTGGTTGCTTTTGTCTGGGCTAGCATTCTCGCGTACTGGCTTGTATTGTGCTCGCGTGGGGAGAGGGGAAGTAAATTGCTAAATGCTGCATCTCCCTAGTTCTTTCTCCAACACTCCGTGACGACTGCGAGGTACTTTTCGGGGCAATGATCTCGGTTCCAGACTGCCGCTATGAATATCTGGGCTTGGTATTCCATGGGAAGTGCTAGTCTGGCTCCAAGGGAGCTTTCAAACCCGCGCCTGTAATGCTTCCATCCAGAATCACCAGGTGCGCGAAGAATGATGTAGACCGACGGAGTGTCGGTTTCCTAGTGTATGTCAGGTATGGCAGCCTCGTGTCTCAAATTCTAACGCTTGTCGCCTCGCCTCTTCCTTCCCACAGATTGGGGAGTTAATGAGTTCATGTTGAGTCTGCTTTGCTAATTTGAGGTGATGATTGCGATATCAATGAGTAAAAATTGTATTGAAGCGATACTATTTTCTCGAGTATATGCTTCGGCTAACTACGCTTTGCGCGTTTTGGGAAAAGGGCGTAGTACATCTCCTTGAGCTCGTTGAGGGCTGCAGTGATGAGATCACGTTAGTCATCATGACAAGAGTGAAGTAGTAATTTGAACGCACAATATAAGGTTATACAGCAAGAATAAGCTGGGAATGATTATCACTAGTTTGTGTGGTGGTTTTCGAACTTGTGTAGTCATACCCGTGGATACGTTCTTCAGCGAAGGTGTCGACAACATCGAGTCACAAGAACTGCCGCTTGAAGCTGCTCGGGTGCTATATGTCCAATCAGCCTGTCACAAATTTGGCCTCTTATTTGCTAATGCGGTCGCTCCTCTTATTTCCGAAGGCTCTTTTTTGCGTATAAAATACTTTCCGTGCTCAGTTCTTTCCAGATCTGAATATGTCCACCGTGACAAGGAAGTAGTTCCAAGTTTGTTGACTTTGGTTCCAAGGTGCAGCGAGAGATTGGCATGTTTCTCGGGTAAGTATAACAAGGTAAATAATGCTTCTGATGAATATGATGCATTGTGTACGAAGCTTGAGGCATTCTTGCCTCGTCATAGCTGTCAAAAAGTGGTAATATTCTACTTTGGATTCAGTTTCCTTTTTTTTTGGTATTGAGATACCACACTTGCCCTTATAACCGATTGGGTGCTTGTTGAAGACAAGTTTCAAGCTTAGATGCATGACTTCGAATACACAATAAAGTCCCGTTAATATAGGAGCATACTCTTTCTCAAACAGAGACGATACAATAAAGGTCTCTTTGTGTAATCGAGCTAGAATATATAGTCCTTGCAACGCGTAAAAATGCATGAAATACAACTAACAAGAGTCGGATACTACACATCCAGTTTGTGTGGTCTATGCATCAGCTTCGATGTCTTGAACTACCTCCAATGCAAGCCGAACCGGCGATATTTTCTGGTTTTGTCGTTCGTTTAGCAACATGCACATCTTGCATTTTTGCTGCCCTATTGTCTCTGGTCGTTCAAAGTTTATAAACCTTACTATAATTCAGTTGCAGGTCATGGGATGCTTGTTAAATTTGAAATTTAGCTCACATGTTACGCAAGGGGGATTTCGTTCCTAGACCATCAATGGCCAATTGCCCCTGGGAACATCCTCTGAGATAAAGTTAAGGCATTCACCGATTGTTGGTCTTTCCAGTGGGCTTATAGAGAACATTCTCCGTAGCAGACTCGTCACTGTGTCTAGATGCTGATCGCAAGATTGCTCGAATTCTTTGAAAACATCAAGTACGCAAGATTTGAGGACATAGCCACCCTCCTTCTTCTTCTTATCTTCTATCCAAAAAAAAATTATGACTCGAGCCGTCCTCTCGTCGGCGTCGTCGAAATTATTCCACTGCAGAAGCCCCTCCACGACCTCCATTCTTTGGAAGAAATTCTATGTCCTCGATCATTATACACGCCAAAGACCACGCGTCATAGGAGTGATACCATCGAAGTTTGCCATCATCCCTGGAGAAAACGTTTGTGGGCTTCTCTCGCGGTGGTGGTTGATAATTGTAGTCGCCAGACTGGGCAGAAAAATTAGACATTAAAGCCTATCATCTCAGCTCCACATTTTTTTTTCTCTCTCAATCTCGATAATAGAATTTAGGCACAGCCCTTGATGACTCCAAACCTGTGGAGATCGAGCTCAAATAGAAAGGTAGTTAGGCAGCTCTAGGCAGAGCGCTATCTAAAATAAAAATCACGTAGTCACGTGAATACGTGCCACGCCCCTGCATTAAACATCCTCGCGTTCGTACATCACCTTCTCAGAACGAGCTCATACTTAGACACCCATATCATCCATCGCGCCAGGATCAAGAACATCAAACTGATAAAATGGCGACTAGGAAAAGTACCAGAATACAAGCAATACCAACCGAAGAACCTGTTGGGGACGCGCGACCTGCAAATGTCAACGTTTCAGGGAGAAAGGGGAAGCGCAAAGCTACAGCGACCGAAGCCGGCCCAACACAAGGAAATAGCTGGGGCAAAGCCAAAGTAGCAAAATCTGTACCTAGTAAGGGCAATAAATCACAGGTCTTAGCTCAATTCGGATCGACCAAAGACAGGCTATCGTCCTTGCCACCAGAAATCCTAAAGCTGACCCTGGACAATGTACGTCGATGAGTACAGTCCCTTGTATCAAGTCACAACTATGCTGATATCTATTATTTTCTACAACAGATTAAAGCCCCTTCAACTATAAATGCGTTAAGTCGAACATGCAAGAACTTGTATGATATCATGATGCCACGGCTCTACAATCGCATCGCAGTGGCGGCTATGTTCCATGCCCACATCCCTAAGCTTATCCGCGCTCTCGAACCACATCTCACTATAGCCCAGAAGAAGCAGTTGAAGAAAGAAGGCAAATACAAAGGCCAACAAGAACGATACTCAACCGCCCTTGACGAGAAGGCGAAGCCGCTGTGTGCAAACTATGTACGTCAGATGGTTGTTGGTGTTGCAGATCCGGGAAAGAAGCATAAATATATTGTTCTTAGATATGTTGAGGAGGCGTTGAAGAACATGGAAAATCTAGAAATCGTTGAAACGCGGGTGTACACAAAGTGAGTATTTTGTTTCGATAACTCTCGTCTACAATCATTGAAAGCACGTATAGCTTGCTAAATGCGTTCGCAGATCGATTGTGGAGAGTCTCGCTTCTTTGAAAAAGCTGAAAGCTCTACGCCTCTTCTTATCCAATATGGTCGATGGAGATATGAAGCCACTAGCCGATATCCAGAACTTGAAGCACTTAGATCTAGAAGGTTATAGCGCCCACTTGGGAAGCACTAGCGAGATACGTAGCGTTGTGCATTCCATGCTCCGGAATTCAAGATCGACACTTCAGAGCCTGGTCGTGCATTCAAGCTGCTACTCTGACAATTTCCTACAGAATTGGGACCCTAAGACACCTGGGGAGGACGCCATTATATATGGAAGCCACGCTCTTACCGCTTTGAAGTCACTCACTTTTCGTGGCGTTTTGGTCGGTGCGGATACTATTGAGTCGTTGGACAAGGCCATTGACTTTATGCGATTGAGTGAGCTTACCCTTGCAGAAGTTCACGATGATGAGGGTATTCTTTGGAAACACCTTACAAGCCTGGCTACTTCGTGTCAAGGTACCAGTGAAGGCATAAGCTTGCGAAAGATGAGCTTGGAGATGTCATCTGGTTATAGGGCCACACCCGAACAGAAGAGGTCGGACCTCGAGGCTAAGTGTCGTTTCATATCTTCGTTCGACACTTTGACAACCCTTGACCTGCCGGATTATGGGCAATATTCAGCTACAACCGTGTTCAATCCTGGACTCCCAGAAATACTACTGCAGGCCATTCTTAAGCACAAGAATCTGAGAACTCTGAGAATCTCATATCGTGGAATCACATCCGGTCATAAGGTCCCATACCTGTCTGCAGCAACCGTGGGAGCTATCATTAGCGGATTGCCTCACTTGCAGGAATTCCAATTTGCGCCAGATGAAGACCAGATGGTAAGTCTACTTGTACTTTGTTCGGGAAGTCTACCAGACATACTGACATGTATCAACAGGATCAAATCGGCCAAGCACTCGCCTATGGCACCAACTTGACGTTCATCAGTTGTTTTCCCTACGACAGCTGGGGGAGATTCCCCGCACCAGTTAATGCTGGCGGCAACATTCTAAAAGGTATCCTCGAAGGCTTCCTTTCTCACGCCGATAGTAGCTCCACTGAAAAGTTCGTCTGGGAAGATCACTATGAGCTCCGAAGAGTGTCTGTGGCCTGGAGGATATTGGACATCGCATCGAAATTTGGGAAAGGCGAGAAGGGCATGTTGAAACCGGAAAAGATGAAGAGTGATAAAGTTGTGAATCGTGAGGTCATGTTCCGGGATGTGACGGGGAGCTTAAATCATGGGATTCATATTGGGTATGATCCCAATCATGAGTGGGTGGATAAAGTAGACAGGGAGATTCAGTGAGTATCAGGACATCGTACTGCTAATTGCGTTGTGGGCGAGAAATACATGTTTTACGGTATATGATATTATGTCTTGCATAATCGAATTATAGAAGCCTTTTGATGTATTCTCGGTCCTCATAATTCAGAGTCTCTTCTAGTGTTATACTATACAACCTGTAATGGTAATAGCCTCTTACAGTTTCCAACCTGAGTATTGCTGGTAAATTACAAGTCTTTATACACAATGTAAGCAGCAACATTACCCAGAGGTTAATAAACTTTCTTCCAGCATCTTTAGCTTCGAGAAGTGGACAGTATATATAAAACAGCTGGTCGTTTGGTAGGAATGTGTAATCCTTCCTAGTAAGAAACATCACTTAGAAACGACAGGATGAGATAACGATCTAAAGAGTGCATATAGTTGGATTTTCCCCTACTGTCACCTCCCCCATTCCCCCACTACTACTCAACCCTCACAATTTTACTACCATCAAACTCTTTCCTCCCTCCATCACTCTTACTTCCTTCCCTATCCCACACCACCTTTCCTCCGCCCCTCACCTCACTTCTCCCATTTAAACACAATGTGCCTGCGGTCTGCCCATTCCTGCTACCATCAGCCCTCTCCTATCAAAAACAAAAATCAAGGAAACAAAACTCACCCATCACATTTCAAACACACAGCAGACAATTTTAGGGCAGAGCCACCACTACATTTATGTAAGCCGTGGAACTCGCCGAGGTTCCAGTCAACCGCGTTGGAAATTAGCTTTTTATTCCGCCCAGAATGTTTGGAGAGGATGGAAGCTGGGAGGAGAGTATGATGAGGGATTTGAAAAGGGGAGGATGGTGTTAGATATACCTTAAACCCCTTCTCGATTTCATTACTGATGGACATCCGTCTTGTCGTGCCTCTCATCTCCCTTCCCGTTATGCTCAATTCTTTGCTTGTCAGCCGACACCATCACAACTCGGCGGCATTAAGGTCGCAACGACGCATCTCAGCTTGTAGTCGTTGAACTTGGTGACATCAAAAAAGGGAAGATGCGATGTTCATTTCCCTTGACTCTTTCCTTCATCGCAGTATCAAGGTATCCAGCATGGAGAGATTCGTCGCCTGGTGAGGTAGATAATAACCTAGGAGATTTGATTTTCTAGCTTGTTGAGGAAAGTTGCGGTTGAAGTATGCTTATATGTAGGGTTGCATCTTAGCTACTGGTCTTTGACACACGCTAAATGAGAAGGTGTTGTGGCTTGCGTTAACAGTGCGCTACAACTACCACAATTGTATTTTGAAAATTCACCAAGAAGACTTGATTAGCGGTGGCTTGCGCGAGCAAACCACCTTCTCCTTAAAATAACAATTCTGACAACTTGGTTCAATAAGAGGTGTATTTATTCGATGAACCCTGTGCTTGTTTTGAAGCTGAAATGACTAGCTGACCGCATTTCGCTTTGCGAGTGATCAACGACATCGAACATTACTACACATGTCCTGGAATCTTGATTCTAGTCTGAGGAGATCTTTTCGCAAATGCGGACGCTTGAAGACAACTTGTCTCCAAAGGTATGGCTGGCTTGAGGCGTTGCGGCGCTGACTGTACGCTTGCTTATAAGTTGTGTAGCGTTACATCAATTCAACTATCAATTTTGGGGTATGAACTGTACAACTGAGATTGTTTAGACGTAAAGTCAGCTATAAGGCAATCTTTCAAAGTGGTTTCGCCTGTAATTATTGTTCGAATTATCACTCGACCTCACTCACGACAAGTTTCCAAAATTTCCAGCTTGACGTTCAGTCTACCTTATGTAATTCGTCTTCTGTCTCCTACAAATACAAAACTATGTTTTCCCGCCATTGCCATTTTCCTTTCGAAACGACCAACCCCTTCCTATTCAGATTACCATTACCACCACCAAAGGAAGCTGGAAAAACGCGCAGGAAGGCAACAGTGGAATCCATAAATTCATAGCAGTTCAAGAAGAGGAAAAGAAATTGAGATCCTTGGGAATATCCACCACCAGTCCGAATGTGACTCCACCCCGTATTTCCTCCAAACCATTTTGAACCCTTTGAAACCCCGCAACAAACACCCTCAGATAACCAACCCGCGGACACCACACTTCACTTTTCAAATTTGGTGATCTATGCCTCAAGAGTCTCTTGTCTTCCCCTCGACTCTCCGTTCAGACCAGTCTCATGGACAGAAGAAGCACCAGCTTCGTCTTCTAGCTCACTGTTGTCATCGTACTCTTGCTCGCCCTTGTGTGCACTAGCCGGAATCCACATACCAGACTCGCGATCGTTTAATGGTTGATCTTGACCAGAAAGATCATGCCCCTCACCCGAACGCTGAGCGCGTCTACGTTGTGAAAGTGTGCGGGCACGAGTTGAGAGCTTAGATGAAACGGCAGCATTAGCGGTGACCCAGTTGGTGAGCGCATCCTCGCAATCCTGGATAATAGCCTTCGATGCCTCATAACCATCGTAAGCGGCGCGAGTCTCACCTGGAGTGACTGGAGTGTCATCAACAAGTTCGAGCAAGTGCTTTCCGAACCCAGCGATGATAGCAAGCTTCTCGCAGTGCTCACGTAGAGCATCGAATTGATAAGTATATGCAGCCTTTAGCTTCTCACGTGTAATGTTTGAGAGTTGTGCTTCTGCGACAAGCGACTCAGCTTCGGCGCGGACGAGCTCTTGCTCAAGAACGACGATCTTTGGGGAGTTTGGCTCCTTGTACTTGAGTTGAGCAATTTGGTCCGTGATCTTTTGCTTGCCTATTCACGTGATTAGCATACTAATTACCTAAATAGACACTTTGAACCTACGGTCTCTGCTTGGCTGGACTGATGCCTCAATGTTTCGGATACTCTTGATGGTGACACGGTATTGGTCATAGCGGTCGACGTACTGGTCCTCAAGTTCGCCAATCTCGTAGAGCAAGACACCAAGCTTGTCCGTGACATCCGAAACATCGTCGTCGCATGCTTCACCCCAGATAGAAAGTTGTTGCTAAAAAAAAAGGTTAGGCCAGCCTTAGAATACACCATATTGAACAACTTACGGCGACTTCCATGCGCTCACGTCCGACTAGCTCCATGCTGCGCATAACATTCTTCTCCATCTTCACAAGCTGGGTAAGCTTCTTAGCAAGGTCTGGGCCGAACTGGCCGGCGGCCTGTTTGCGGAGAGCATGACCTGAATAACGACATTAGCGAATGCACGTAATCAGGTAGAAACATATAGGAAGGTAAGCTCGGACGAAAGGTGGGAGAGTTGCATTTGAGTGGGAAATTAGTTGCACTATAGCAGCCTCGAGTCATCAGGAAAAAAAGACCAGCAGAGCCCCACGAGAGGGAGGGCATTCTTGCATGACCCCGTTAATCAGACTATACCTGTCATTGTCTTTGATTCTATAATTCTCACGAATGAATGATGCCAACATAGCCGCACAAAAAGGAAATATCCACTAACCAATTCCACCCTTTCCGAAGAGTCTTCCAGACTTTGTGCTCGAGGATGGTGGAGGAGGATTCTGGAGCTGCGAGGCCTAACAGGATCAGCTTTAATTATCTTGTGGTCTTCTCCTATCTCAAGCAGAGGAAGAGGAGACGGAAGAGTAACTTACAGTAGGAGCCCGCGACTGTCTCATAGAATACGTGCGATGCATGATTGCGTTGTGTGTTTCTCGAACTGCCTTTGATCGTGTGTCAAGATCTGCGAAGGGTGATCGATGAAGTGTTGGTAGGCTTGCGCTCGTTTATGTATGCGAAAAGCTGTTGCTTTGTTGTGATATAGAAGCAAGCTGAGAGTAATTTGGAGGAAGGGGAGATTTGTTGATAGCTTGCTCTGGTTAGAGCTCTGGCACGATGACGATCGCTCTTGCGCCCAACGTGAGGGAGGTGACGTAGTTGGTGCCGCGCTAAGCCCGAAACAGCCAACCGCGAACATTGAATTTCTCGAACCTGAGTTTCACCACAAACCTTTTTTTCTCTCTAGCAACCGGCAATTTCCTTGTTGACAAAGTGATCGTCTCATAGTGGGAATCATTTTTCTGATCATAATCCACTTCTCCGCACGTAAAAATCGTGATCTTCTCATGGATTCGAAGCTTCTTTGCTTGCAGATATGTGACAACAACAGATGTCTCACTATGTCGATTTCAGCTCTTTCAAGCCTCGCTTTGCACAGGGTAACAGATTTCATCATACCACCAATATCAACATTCATCATGTCATGCTAAGAAACTCGGAGCCTCAAACCCCTACCATCACGCCAATACGTCATCCAATAGCATCGACAATTGTATCAATTGTATCAATTACCCGTCCTCATGCCATCTTGCCATGGTTTCTTCGGCCTCTAAACTCCTTATGTGTTCAGGGGCAGTGCCAAGAGTATCCGTCGTCAAGAAACTTGCGGAGTTGCTGTGTTAAGTGTGGCTGTGCTTAAACTAGTACCTGACTAGGAAGTCTTTCAAAGTGGCTGCCACTACACATGCGATTGGAGTTCAAGATATTCTACGAAGGTACGATACTTCCTCGCCACCAAGAAGAATATATCAACAAGTCAACCTCACTTCGATTGTGTAAGAATAGGTCCGGCTACTCGGTCTGAACTGACGGCTAATCTTGATTGCCATTACGACACTGACCTGCTTACTTTCACCTTCAGGTTTGCTTTTTGCTTCTAGAACATTTCCGGCATTTAAAGCCAGATCTCACGGCAATAGGGCTGCATATATTGGGCGTTCTGGCGCTTCAGGGTCCCAAAAGATGTCTCCCTTGCCACAGCTTCAGTCAAATTTCGATACCACATTCTTGTTTTCCTTTTGTGTTCTGGAACATTTTCGGTTGAACGCATCAAAAGTGAGATCTCACGGGAAGAGAGACCTGCGTATCTGGCGTTTAGGCGCCCTTCTCCATACCACTAAAGTGAATCATTATTTCACGTCATGTTTCATTCTTATCTTGTAGAACATCTAGAAAAGCAACTAAACATTACGGTTAGATCCTCCAGGAGTAGACTTGCATATCTAGCGGGCATTTTAGTGCTGAAAGGTGATATTATTTCCCGCGCCTCTGAAATCTATCAAGATATCATAATTAGGTCTCACCCTCATCTTCTAGAACATCTGCAAAAGAAGCCTACCTCCATAAGCAAACTCCACAGGAGTACGCCCACATATCTGGCGTTCAGCCGCTATGGGGTCCTTCGAGTCAATTCGTTAATTTCTAAACCACCACTCACGGTCTCCCTACTAAGTTGATTCTCAGCTTCTTGACATCCATAAACAAATCTCACAGCAGCACGCCCGCATATTTGGCGTTCAGGCGGTTTGGGGGTCCCTCGATTCAATTCGTCATAGTCCCAACCCGCCACTGACAACCTCCCCGTCGACTTCCATTCTTACGTTCTCGAACCCACGCCTCTATTACAGGAATAATAGGGCCGCATAACTAATGTGGGGCCGCAATCCTCCCATCTCACACACCACGTTTTCCTCGCGAGACATCGCCTCCACAACCCCCAATCTCACGTTGTACAAGATCTATAAACACCACCAGCTTCTCATCCGCGTGGCAATAAGCCGCCATCATCGTGGTTCTAAAACACCAACAAATGTATATACTCATCATATATGAGTAATCAACTCTCGGCGTTTCTCCCATTCCCATATCCCCGACGCAAGGGATAAAGATAAAACAACGTGCTTCCCTTCAGGCTTGAAGGCACATATACATACTCTGCCACGTTTTATTTCAGCATGCACTGACTGAGACGAGACGCGCAAGGCTAAGTCAACCCATCCTTCCCATCTATCCGTCCGGCAGCGAAAGGAAAGCCACGTGGGAAACTGAACATGGCGTTTCTTACACCTCTGGATTTGACGTGATGTATCTGAGGTCATGAAAGGGGGTTGAAACGTCGTGGAGGCGTGGCTTATACACACGAGACTCGAGAGTTGAGACACAGCCTCACATTCACAATTCACATCGCGACAAACAATAACATCCTTTAGAGTAATTTCTAAGAACGAGGAAAGATTTTTCATTTCCTGTCGATTTGTGACATGATGTCGTATAGAGGGGTATCTGTACCCCAGCCTATCAATCATGTGGTATGTAGTTCATTCGTACAATTCATCCAATCCAATCCAATCCAATCCAACCCCCCATCTCGCGCTCCAAAACCCTAAGCCTCCTTCGCCCCGGAAGAAAATAAACACACAAGATTTTCACTCCTTCGTGTGAGATGTTATATATATATACAAGTAGAAAAGGAAGAGTCCTAGAATTACATTCTATAGATTAATGAAAATGAGAGAATGAAAAGCAAGACAAGTTTTTTGATGAGATGAAAAATGAGAACGTAACGCGCTTTTTGTATCCTCAAATGGAAAAGGAAAATTTGAGAAAAACAAGCCTCCCATCCCTTCTGTAAAATGCTAAGAAGTTATCTGAATTTATGCCGCCCAATCGCTCACTCGCTATTAATGATTATGAACCTGAAAACATGAACAAGAAACTGGAGGTTGATATTGCGCTAGCTGGTGAGGCGATGGTGAACCGAGGACGGGAAAGGAAAGGGTATCTAGACAAAGGGAAATGAAATGATGAACGTGGGCTTGAGCTGAATATGAAAAATTGAGGGTGATGATGAATACAGAGAGGGGTATCGTTGCGAAGCAAAATGTGTCGTGTACTGAAAATGAGGTGAGCGTGCAATGTGCTTGTATGTGGCGAGGCTCGAAAGTGAGGTCGAGAAGGCGTTTCAGAGGTGATGAGAGTCGAGACAATAAATCTACTGAGGCCAGCAAATCTGCCACCTCAGCGTAATTGACGGGTTCATCTCAGCCCCAGCCCTAAGCAATATATGCTTAACCTTAGTAAGACGATTACTCTTCTCAATCAGCCGATGCCTCAACCTATTCTCGCCCGTGACCTGTGTAACGCGGATCCTACTCATCGTGTCCTCGAACTTCGCCGTCACGGCCGCGAGTACGCTCCATTCTGGCCCCTTTGGACTCCGACTACACGAGTTCACCATGGCCCGCCGCCGTGATGGGTTCTCGAGATCGAGGGCGTATTGCAGGAGTTCGTCGAGGCCGCGGACGGCGATGTTGTGCGTTAGGGAGTTGCCGTCGCGGTCGAGGACGTGGAGGATCTCGCGGAGGGTGGGGTCATGTTGCGGGATGAGCACGCGGAGGAGCTCTGCGGTTTGAGAGGGCGATTCGGCGGATTGACGGTGGTCGTTGTTGCAGCGCTCTTGGGTGACAAGGGCGTGAGCGGCGGTCATACCGGTTTCGTCTGGGCCGTTGCGATCTCGACCGAATTTGCAGGCGCAGAGCATTTGGTCGAGGTATGAGTTGGTGTGAGCGTTTGTCTGGTTACAGATTCGACATTCGAAGTTGAAGGGCATACCGGCCATGGTGTATGATGTACCCCTTGCTCCTCGAGCGATATCGTGGAAGCCGTATACATTTGTGTTTGCGTGTTGAGTGTTGTCACCTGATGCTTGATATGATTTGGTTTCTGTGATTCCTGCTTGAATCCGGGCGTAGTCTCCAGGTGCTGTGGCCTTGATCCTCAATGCCGCTCTGTTCATCAACATGAGTGCTGTTCGACCTGCTGTGTCGAATGTCCGAAGTTGATGATGCTCGTATGGGAAGACCTTCAAAACTCGTTGGTACATTTGTCTCTCCATAGGTTTCTGTAGAAGGTAATGCATCGGGGTCCGTCCTTTCATATCTCGTTGCGTCAATAGCAAGCCCTCTGGATGCTCACGAGCCTTGAACCACTGCAAAAAGCTGATGAGTTCCTCCCCTAGGTCTTGAGGGTCGAGAGCGTGAAGTGGATTCTGACCGAAAGCGTTCTGGGCGCAGCTCAGGTCTAGGAGAGGTTGCGTGAAATATTCCATCCCAACACCAGCGGCCATCAAAAAGTGCGCCGTGTGATTACCTGCAAAATCTGGTCTACAAATGTCCATTAGACCGATCATGGCGGTGGCAAAAGTGTTAACATCGATGGTTCGAGCTTGGATCATAAGCGCATGCCATTGTGAGAACCCACAAATTCCACAAGAGACAAATGGTACGTTCCAGTGCAAAGTGCTATGATTCTTCCCGCATGGAATAACACGGAGCCCGTTCCACGACCCTCTCACTGGATCATGTTTAGGTGCTTCCGGTTGTCGAAGTCCAGGAAAATTTACCCCAGGTGGCAACCGGCTTCCAGAACTCAAAGATGAATTCGCTGTTGATATTGAAAATCTCGGGCTAGAAAACGTATCGTCAAAATAAGAAGAATAGGCTGATTGTGCACTTCCGGTTGACCACGTGGCTGTGGATGCTATAGACATCTGGTCCGAGTCCCGGATATTCTCTTGCTTGATTAAAACATTCGGTAAAGGATGGTTTGGAGGCGGGTAGCTGGGTGGAAGGGATGGAGGAGGGTGACTCGGTGGAGGATATCTAGGAGGATGTTGAGGAGGAGGTCGACTTGGTGGTGGGTAATTTGGGGGAGGATGTTGGGCTGGAAATAGAAAGTCTTGTGGTACGGTATAAGGTCGTTGAGACGACTGAGGTGATTCGTTATTCGGCTGTGGCTGTAAATTTCGAATGGGTAACCTGGAAGAGTTTATTGATGTCGACGAGCCGTTTTGATGATAATTTGTCGAATCTGATACCAGGGAAAAGAGTTCCCGGACGGTTTGCTCTCGCTCTGATCGGTCCACGGGTAGATGCCAATCTTTATACCGATTTGCATACGTTTTGTAGCTGTCAAGCAGCATAAGCTATTGTCTCGGGAGTTCTAGCATATTGTCTTACCAGTAGTCTAGTTTTTGCTTCATTGCATCCCTGATCTGCGGAAAGCTTATCATGGTCATGTACAGACGAACCAATTCTGGCTGGTGCACCAACTCCCAATTCTTGTTCGCTCTTCCATTATTTGGATCCCGATGCATCAGTATCTTGTGGCATTGCGCTTCTGATAAGGAGAAGCATTGTTCTCTTGTCGGCAATGGCGGACTACTTGTTGGACCTGGTGAAGCCATGTCGAATCACCGGTCAAGGCACACGGATTCCGAGCTGACAAGTCCACCCCAAGCGTTCCATTCGTCGGGATGGAATTGCCTGCACTACTGCAGTAAGGGCGTGAGCGCAATAGCTTCTACTATTGTTGGATAGGATGCGCGGTTTCTTGTGAAGATATCTCCAGCTAAGATTTGGTCGCGATGCGATCGTGCGCTCGACCTCGAGGGGTCTGGGCAGGCAGAGTGCGACTTGGGGATTGCGGGTAAGTTGCGGTTGTTTGGAGGCACAGGGCGCAAAGGGGCTGAATAGCGATCGTATGGTTTGTGGTCGCTGACACAAAAGCAAAGGGAGCGACGCAGTGCAAATGTAAGTGTAAATGCAAATGCAGATAGAGGACCAGATTGCGAAAGGACGAACAAGAGACGATGGTGTAGAAGCAACAGGCGAAGGCACAGATATGGCATGGGCGACGTTCGGGGAGGGGGGGGGGGTGGTCGAAAGCAGATAGCGAAGGACTAGGAAGGGGTTGCAAAGTGACTGGGGATAACTGATTAATGAAGAAATTTTGAATTCAGTGCTCACCATCCCGGCTGCCGCGAGGGCCTCGCGACAGACCCCTGATCACACCTTCTTGACTGGAAATGGTTCCTGTTCCTGCATAACATTTTAAGCCTTTAAGCCTTTGAGCCTACTCGAGTACCTAGCGAGTAGGGCGAGGAGACGAGGAGACGAGCAGGTGAGATGCGTGGAGGGTACAGTGCCTGCTGGAGGATGAGATGGCATAGCAGCCGGGCACAGGATGGCATAGATAGGAGCAGGAGGATAGGGACATGGAGAAAGGTATTCCGTCCCAGGTAGAGCTCTGCGTTGGCCGCGGGCAAAGGCCAAGGCCGCAGGGTGATGTGAGGAGAGGGGCCAAAGGAGGAGTTGTGCAGACTGACCGAGCAGAGGGGAGAAGAGAGCCTTGTTTAGCAACTCTAAACTTTGGAACGGCTAACAGCCTAGCAAACATCAGATGCCATAATGCTGAGAAGGCGCCGCCATCAGACGGCCAACGTAAACCTCCATTCTCACAACCGAAGGGGTTCCCTACGCTGGGCTACTGCCACTTCCTCTGGTTCTGTCTGCAACCGGCTGGTGGCGTATGCACTTGCTCCACTACAGAAGGGTCCGGAACAGCTTGAGCAAGAAGGAAACACGACCGCAGGGGTGCGAGCGTCGACTGGATACCGAAGCGATTCAAGGAGGTATGCTAGAGCGGCTCCTTAAGAAGGGAGTGGAATGTGGATGGGAGAAAGGGGGTACTCTAGACGCGAGGCAACGCACGATGGCGGCGTATGAGCATCAGTCTCAGAATCCGAAGCTACTTGGGCACTAGTGATTAGATGATGCAATTCTAAGGCAAAGTTGGATAGGTGATAATCGACGGCAGAAAGTGCGCGGACATCTATCTAAATCTGGGGACAAGAACAAAAGAGGGTCTGGTAATTGAGAAGACGTTGAAATAATGAACAACACTAGTTGCGTGCTTTTAGGGAGCTTAGAGGCCGCGACCCGAACCCGTAGTTAGTGTAAACCAAGCTTCCTCAAGGACGAAAAACCACATAAGAAACATTCGCGATGTGAGTTATTGACTGGGGAAGCCTCGTCGCATATAGCTGCTAGTGTACAATCAGGCTCGGTACCTCGAGTAAAGCAATAGTCTGTTGTACTCCGCACGTAGGCCCTGGTTGAACGAACGGAGCCCAGGCTGGTACCCGCTGTCATTGCAGTCTCCCTGTCAAAATGAGACAACGATAGGGATGTTTCTCTTCCGAAGTCGCATCCAACTGTGCCTTATGCTGGTCGGTCCGCAACCAGTGAAATACTCGAGTACATCTTCCAAGTGCCCGGCAAGAGCGTCAACTTAATAATATCATTCTGCCTGCGCCGCTACAGTACCGCACGTTTCCTGTGCAGCCAACTTTGACTGCAACAGATGAGGGACAACTTCCAACACAATTCCGGCACTGCAACTTTGACACGAGTTCCTCTGCACGAGATCCGAGTTGGTGGGTTTTCGCCCCGCCAGTTGGCGCGACGTTGGGACGAACAAGAAACTTGGAGCGGAGAAGGATCGAAGTTTCAGGGGCAACTTTGTGCGAGCAGCACAGGAAGCCTCGGGGCATTCTAGATCATAAATGTCCCTAGTAGATGTCGCTTATTGTGCCTACTCTTGGTCCGAAGGCACAGTGGTTTACCATGTGAATACAGTACGCAAATATAATATCAATGAGTAAGGACACTGAAAACGATAATTTGATAGAGCTATGTAAGCAAGCCTCCTTGAAGACGCAGTACTAGCATTTGCGAATATGCTGCAGCAACTAATTTTGTTGCTGTAGGACAATCTATTTTGTGGTGTCACTGCCTGGCCAAACTCGTCTGGCATGCAAAAGAATCTTATTCTTCGCACGCGCTGCTTGGCTCTCTGCAAACAATAACCAAGACTGTTGCGTATATTTCAACGGTTATCCATCGCAATCGCAATCTTGGCGGACGATCCGATGCGAATCAACTATTGTGATCATGGCCTCACTTTCCAGATCTCAGATTGAATATAGATCTCCAAATCAAGTGCTAGCAAGACGGAGTACTTGCCTCCTTCCGTGCCCAGAAAATATCCATGCCACCCCTCCTGAACCAGGATTAGAGGCCCGATCAAGGCACTCTCTGCAGGGTCTGACGGGAGATGCTCATTGCTCACTCGGCACCTCTTCTCTCATCTGAAAATAAGTTTTGAGATGGTCACACGAAGTTGAGATGATGTTGGATGGCAGAGTCTCTCACCCCCAATGGAACTCCCTATTACGGTCTGACTTTCAAGCCAGGTCCGGACCTTCCACGTTTTCTGGAACATGTGCAGCTACTTGCTTGCAGGTCTGCAGGACGACGCCGCTCCGGCCGCAGAAGAAGGCTCTCCCGTCCTTCCATTCAGCTTCCATGGCCGAGACCGCCCTTGCAGTTTGCTCGCCCGTCGTCGTTCCTAACACGAGATCTGTGGTGGGCTCGGTTGTAACCGACATTCGCCCCTCCATCGTGACATACAGGATGGGCGAAGCAGAAAGACAACACAAGATAACACCGAAGCAATCGACATAACTTGAAACAAGAGAAATACCATCGACCGGTGCAAGGCCATACAAGAGTCGGGGGCGACCAAACGGTCCCAATAGTATGCATAAATTCGGCTCTTTGGAAGTCGGTCTGCAAAGCCTTGTAATTGAAACAATATCACAGTATTACCAAACTTCATCGCAAATCCTTTGGATATATGCTTAATGTATGCATAAACAAGATTATCCGTCCAATGTGCTGCGGTCGCACTTGCTGTGTCCAAATTCGACCCTCCACGTTTACAACCACTGAGATCATGAGGTTTCGGAAACGAAGATCAGGTCGCATTCAATGGAACACGTCGATGTTCTGAAACGGTTCACGAGTGAATCATCAACCCCTGAGGCTTGCATCGGCCTTTGAAGAATGCCCGAACTGTTCATATAGAAATCTTCGTCTCAGAGACGAGTGGTCCTCGGATATCTCAGGTAGGAAATACATAATTATTCGAAAGGGAAGGCATGTTGAAGCCTAACATCCCAGCCTCGACTTGAGATTAAGCTTTGTGATGTGTACCAAGAATGGACGCGACCACGCTCGGGACTTGACGGCGAGACCGAGCATGAGAGACAATACTTCAAGACAGTGAAAACAAGCAGAACAGGCCAGGGAATATAGCTTCAAATTTTATATAAGACAAAGCTAAAAGGACTTGGGGGAGAAAAGGAATCGAAATTCTCTTATGTAAATATTTCAGTCAGGTTGAATGAAGGTCTGCCCAAAATGATTGAGCCGAGCCTTGTAGCCTTGACCTAGAGAGGGGTTGCTTTCAGGGCCCTCAATGACACTTCAGACATACATTTGATGGAAAAACACATGGAAAGATATAAATCAACGATAAAATTTTCGCTTCTTTTGTCTCAAAGAAAATTTGACTACTTCCAATGTGCCCTGCCATTGAAAGGCTGTGATAACTCATGAGTGTGTGGTTCACCTAGTGGTCTCGGCACGAAGTACTCCCGACCCAAAACGCGTTGTTCAGCTTCGCGGCTTCAATAACAGAATCATCTATATGCCCCTGCCATATTTGTTAACAACATGAGAGCTTGGCCACTAGTGACGCGCCTCCTTCTACTAAATGATGTCATCTCGACCAATCATTTTTCTCCATCTGAAGCGCCATAATACATGTCCGCTTAGTATAACTCGCCTTGCGGAGTTCTCACTTCACAAAGTCTGACCGGAGAAGCAAACGGCTTCTCAGGTAAAATCTCACCTTCAACCAGTCGTCGCGTTCACTTTCAACACAACTTGGCAACTTTCTCACCTTGCGATTTCCGCTTCGTCAGATCCATGGATGCCACTACAATTTCATACTAGCACAAATCCCGATTTCCGTTTCACCTGATCCATTGACACTACTACAAACTCATATCGACATAAATATCGCAACAGCTCAGGATATGAGAGGCTAGTGGACACTAAGTATCGCCTTCTGATACCATAACGATCGTCACCCTAATCATTGATCTTGCCGGAGACTCGACCGGTGAAGATTCTACAACTCCAGCCGAGAGTCTTGCACGTGCTGGACAAATTATGCTCCCTTTGGAATATTCTGCTTCTGTTCCTAGCACATCTAGGGAACGCAGAAAGACTGGTCATTTGTGGGAGAGTCCGACTACGGCATTGACCACTTTAAACCGTCCACAAACGAGCATTGCTTCCTACAATGTCAAGAAAATGAGTAGCACAACCGTTCATACGCCGAAGAAGTACATACAGAATTCTGATGACTCACGAATTATGGCACGAGCCTCCGTCGAGGGGATGGGCTCCTCCCTAGTACCGATCACGAAAAGCGCCATAGATAGGCGTAGGCCAAGTATCACATCTACAAATACCACATTGATTTCTCATCTCTCGGTTTCGAGATCAACGACCGTTGGGTTTAACAGAGAAATGAGCTCATCAGGTTCGGAGATCCAAGTGTTATCGGTCGCTAGAGCACCCAGTGTATCTTCTTCCCGGTCTTTGACATCGCGAGATAGTAACTCCACTGTCTCGCACATATCTCAAAAGGCTGTACTCTCAGGGCGTGAGGCCATGCAAAAGAATCACCTGATGTGGAAAAAATCGACTGAAAAAAGGCATAGGCCTATGCAAAAGATATATTCCAAGGCACCAATGAAGTCCTCCCTAGCTGAACAGAAGAAAGTATCTCCGCCCTCCCATCCGGGTACGCAGCCGTTCAGTTTTAAGGAAGCCGAGAGATTCATTGCTAATACACCGGAGACTAAGCAAGAACCGTCACTAGATAAAGACTCGGTCATAGAGAATCTCAGTCCTCGTTATGGCACGACAGGAGCGTCGAGCCACTGTCCGGCTGTCCTCAATGTTAGATCCCACACGGAGAAGAGCCGTAAGCACAATCTGCCCTTGTCACCAGTGCATGATACTATATTGGACAAAAACTACATCCTAGATGAGACACATAAGTCAAATGGAGAATTGCAGAGAGCTGAGGTCGAAGAAACCCCTGAGCCTGAGCTCAATCTCAACAAAGTCTTCGGTCTAAGGTCGGAGCTGAGACAGGATCGAGGATTGAGGAAAGAGGCCAGTATAAGCATGCTCTCTGCACCATGTTTGAGTGGCCATTCTAACTTAGTTTTTGTAGCTTACCACTAAGGGCATTGAAAATTCTCCCCGAGAATTTAGTAGTCTAATTCAGGATAGAGGGCCATGGGAAAAGGTCAGTATAAGCTTCCTATCTAAATTATTTTTCAGTGGCCATTTTAACTTGGTATTTTTTAGCTTACTGTCCAGGAAATTGAGAGTTCTCTCCGTGAATTTGATAAGACGATGAGAGATGATCACGCTGCTACTCTTAATATTCTACTACAAGATTCTAGGATTGCAAGCGGTGGAACCAGCCTTTTTGTTGACACGAATGATGCATTTGCGTCTATGCCGAGCTTGCAAAGAGAAACACAGAGTGGAAGTGCTACTAAAGAAGCCTACCAGTTGATCGAGACTACCCTTCCCCAGAATGGTGCCAATGCTAAAGGTGCGCAACTAAGCACAATCGCCGCCACATCTTATGAGACAGATTTGGAAGACTGCCGTACTCCTGTGCACAGAGCCTATGTCAATATCAAGCAGAACTTCCTAGTTGAGGACAATAACAAACTTGACTTCATTCCATTCTTCTTAGCTGATGAAGACGATAAGAAACAGGAAATATTACTATACAAAAACTTAAGAGAAAGCTATCCTGATTACGACGATTATGTGCATAAGTCGCACATTCCACATGAACGGCAAAATCGATTATTTGCGCGACTCCCCCATTGGCTAGCCGTACTTCGAGTACAGTGTACTCAGCGAGATCTCGAGCAGTTCATCTTGTCTAAAGATACAAGTTTGTGCCAAATGCTCTTACACAAAAAGAACCAGCAGAGTTTTGGAAAGCGCTTCGGGATCCCCCTAGACCGGGATGTAGAAAAGGCTGCCGAAGACTTCTCAACAGCCTTTGAGCAGGTTTTCATGCCTCTGAAGGATGTTGTTTTTACTCGGCTGAGACGAGATCAGCTAGCGGTGCCTGACAAAAAAACAGATCGCAAGAGCTTGCATTGCCCAGCAAAGGGAGGAGACCTTCTCGGTTCGATATCAACCTACACGAGCACATGTCTCATATGCTCCGCCATCATGTGTCCAACACACGGAGAATACGAGTACTACGATCACTACACTAATGACATGAACATGATTGGAGACTACGCACCACATCGACCGGAAGCACATCTGAGAAGCATAGAGATATACTCCGATGAGCTACTCCGGAGCTATTATAAGAGGCTCGCAGATAGTGATCGTGAGCCTGATAATAAGACCGATGATGTTGCAACACCTCAAGAGGCGTGCTCCTCAGAATGTCGACTTCAGCCCAGAGCTAGAAGTGAAGATGAGATCATGCTATCTACCAAAGACATTAAAGATATCCACTGCTGCCTCATCGCTATAAGAAGCGTCCAACGTCGCTCATGTGATATCGCTCGGGGGCTTCAAATCCCATGCTGGAAAGTCTTCGAAGAAATCAAACGTTATATAGAGCAAGGCGGCGATGAGGTACCCGCGAATCTATCAGAGGCAAACGACGGTCATGGGGTGCCATGCTCTTGGTACGATAACAAAAGGCATCGAATCTTAAAAGAGCCATGGGGACGCTATAGTAATATGGAACCTGAGAAAAGAGGCCAATTTGAACCGGTAAGTTTCCTAAAGCTTTTGGTTGGTACTTACTGATAATCCTAGTGTGATCACCCCGGATCTTGTACAGCGGAGTGTATCTGTGTACGGAATGGGGTCCTCTGCGAAGACGCATGCCTCTGTCCAGTGAATTGTCCTCATAGGTACACAGGATGTGCCTGTAAATATCTAAAGGGCAAATGCTGCACGACAGAGTCATGTCTCTGTAAGCAACTCGTGCGAGAGTGCGGCCCACAATGCGGATCTTGCGGTGCCCATGAGCGCTTGAATCATTCAAACAGCCACAGATACGAGCTCCATACTCAAGGCTGCCAGAATGTAAAGATTCAAAGTGAGGCTGAAAAACGACTCGTCGTAGGTCAGAGCGAGATCGATGTCAGCCCTCCTTTCCTAGGATGTTTCGCCGCGGAACCAATAACGAAGGGTTCATACATCGCCGAATATAAAGGCGAGGTAAGCAATACTACGCTTTTTCTATCGTCCCGTGTCTCTCATATTGACCATACTAGATTGTCTCACACGACGAATCAGAGCGTCGGGCGGCCATCTACGATTTCAAAAGGTACTCCTTCCTCTTTCAACTTAACGAATACTTTACTGTGGATGCCATCAATTTCGGCAACAAGACCCGCTACATCAACCACGCCTTCCACGATACAGGACGGGTCAATTGCCAACAAACGGTTTGGTGGGTTAATGGCGAAATGCGTATCACGTTCACAGCTGTCAAGGACATTGCAGCGGGCGAAGAGCTGTATTTTGATTATGGCGAGGACTTCGCAAAGGCACATGGTTTCTCACGATTACCGGGCGGCAAGGCGGGTTCGAGTAAGGGGAAGAGGAGGAAGGGATACACAGCGAAGAAAACAATCACAGCCACAAAGCCGAAATCCCTAAAGAAGCGGAAACTAGTTCTTGAGGAAAAGCCTGAGGAAATGGAAAAGAGGGCGGAAATCCTCGAGCTCGATACTTCCCTAACTCCCTTCATGCTTGATCATTACGAGGACGAAGACTACGATGGTGAGGAAGCTGAAGTCTCAGAATTAGATGATGATGAAAAGGTGCGGCATGATGGAAGATCGGTGTCGAAGGAATTGGGGATCTTGGAAGAGACGTTGAGAGGGAATGTTGAGAATGGGGGGAGAGGGAAGAGGAATATAAGGAAAGTTGTAAAGTATACGAGATGACGCTGAGCTCTTCAACCGAGACTGTGAATATGGGGGTGAAGGGTGAAGATGAATGTTGAGGGTGTAAAAAATATAGAATATGGACTATTGCTTAGCAACGAAGCCTTCGGAAAAGAGTAAGAGGATTGATGGGAGGTGTATAATCACTGTAGGAAAAGGAAGGGATCATACATTGTGTGTAACAGTGCGTTACCGAGAGGCCTTTGAGTGTTGAGGTGACTACCAGGTCCCCAGATAATTCTTAATACAATGTGGATTTATAATTAAGTTGACTGAAATAGGTAGCAAGGTTTAAGGTGAAGAAAACGCCGGATTCTCGTGGTATATGTTCTTGACACCAACTTCACTTGGGAATATTAGTAAGAACTACTACCATCGTTGCAACACCACCACATTATATTTAAATGGTAGTAGGGCTATGGAAAGGCACCTAATGCTCATAAATATGTCTTATAAAATGCTCAGTTCAAACGTAATTCTAAGAGTTACCTTTCATCTCCTGGGTAGATTAAGTATTCCCAAAAATCTAGGCGAAATGAGAATATATCAGAAAAATACTACTTTAGTGCACATTTGTGGTACGGAGACACGGAAAGCTTCTTCTTAGATATCCTTATAAATGGTCAATCGAAGTGAAAAGAAACCAGAGGATAGGATAGAAATGTCGTAGTGCTTATGCTTTTCGTATCTTAATATAAGTTCTATCCAATAAATCTAGACTTCCCCAACCCTCCTCCGATCCTGATCCCCCACACTAAAATTCATACTTAAACTCCTTCGCATACCCCTCTCCCTCTCCTCTCCCTGCCCCAGCACCCACTTCCCCTTGCCCTTAGCTTTACTCCTCCCCCTACCTCCATCCTCACCTTCAATATCACCAGGTGCCACCCTGTCACCCGGCAACCTCACCGCCCTATCCAAACTAACCGGCAAGCCCCTATGCCTCCCTCTCACCATAACCGCACACAGTACCACCTTACTACTCGTACTCCACGCGCCCGAAAAACTATACGCCTCATCACTCAACCCGGTGCTTATCCCCACGCAGCCATACGCACTCACGGCTTCAAATATGATGTTGAAGACACTGAAGGTGACGGGATCGCGCTCGAAGGCAGAGACCTCGATGCAGGTTATGGTGAGGACGGCGAGGACAAGCCACCAGATGTCGTGGGACAGTTGCGAGCGGATCTGTGTGCGGATGAAAGTTTGCGTGTTGACGCCAACGCCAGAGTGGTGATTGGGGGTTGTGAGGGTGCGCTTGAGGGTTGGGATGAGGGCTGGAATGGAGGGGTTAGTATGTATGTGTAAGTTTGTTTTGAAGCTACTTTGGGAATCCATCTGAAGTCTTTTTTGTGTTTGAAAGTTGGTTCAAGCTCTCATGGAGAAAGTCGGCAGGTGGAAGCATAGGGGAGCACTTACTGGTTGAAATTGGGTGTTCCGAGTCAGGGGTGTCGGACGATGTATAAATCCCCAGTGATCTTTCCTCATAGACATTCGAATGCCGCATCGTGATCACAACCGGGTAGACCGAGATATACATCATAATCACATACAGCAATTGCAACCCAATCCTCAAGCTTGGAATCGCGATAATCTGTTTTTCCATTAGCCCCTTCCGTCCCAACAACCTAATTCTTTTTTCAACTTACATAAAACCCACCACTCCTCACCGCAAACGCCTGGAACAGACCATCCAAAACTCGATACTGATGCGGGATCGCTTCTACGGCGGCATTGCCGATGTTGAGGAGCTCGAAGGCAGCCCAATCGATGCCGTTAAGAACACAAACCATAAAGAGGAGCCACCAGGTCTGCGTGCTGGGGAAGAGGTTGGTGTAGACACGTCGAGGATAGCGGAGGATGAAGAGGAGAGTTGATTTTAGAGCGGGATGGGAGGAGGGTGAGGGGTAGAAGTACTAATTAGGATGGGTTAGTTTGGAACTTGAATTGTGTGAGGAGTGGATGTGGTGACTTACGCAGAGACTGCGGTGAAATGCCCATAGTATAAGACGGAGAAAGAGGGGATATCTACAATGAGGATCAGCACACTAGCAACTCTACGGCTGGGAGGGTTAGCACGAACGCTGTATTCCCTGCAAGAATTAGAAAACCCATCGTCATTAACGTATACACACTCGTCTGAAAAGGAATCTACCTCCCATTAGCATGCTTTCCTCCTTTTCCCTCTCATAACACATACCAAATTCGCATCCAACAAACTCATCCCACTATTATTAAACGCGGAAACGCCATTGAAAAGCCCTAACCACCTAAATGGACTATTAGCACTTGTCCCTTTTAAAATCCTTCTCATCCGCAGCACCAAAAGACGACGAAGAAAGGGAAGATGGGGAAGGGGATACATACCAAGCATTGACCCCATTCATCTCCGCCACACTCCTCTTATTCAAGCTCATATACGCCCCCAATCCAAGACATCCACAGAGCTGAAAGAGTACAAAGTACACCGGGATCAACCACGCCAGCAAACTTATGGCGCGGTACTCCACACCACCCAAATGCTCCCTCTCCTCCCTGGACAAATTGAAAAACGTGGCGTTGCGCCCGATGGTTTGAGGAGAGAGGTAGGTTGGATAGTGGCTATCATGTAGATTTCCCGCTGTAGGGTTAGAATCTGGGTCCTGGGAGCTGGCTGTGGGACGATGGGTAAGTCGAGATTGCCCGTGTGGGAGGGCGTAGGCTGAAGATGATGATTGCGGGTTTGTTGGCGGAATGGAGAATAGGATGTGGGAGGGTGGTTTCTCTAGGATAGGGAGGGAACCTCTCCTGTTATGGATACCCTCTTCTAGAGCTTCGTCCTGGCTCCTGGGATTGACTGGCGTGATATCATCCGTGGAATCTAGTATCGCATTTTCATTCTCGTCATTCATGGCCATCCCGCCATCGCTTCTCTTACGTTCATCTGTTTCCCTCTTCTCCTCTCTTAATCTCGTAACATCTTCAGGTACACCTCTCCTTACACTCCAACTCCTCCTCCCATCCCTTCCCTCCCTCGCCTCCCTTTCCATCCTAACCCGTTCCTTCTCCTTCTCCACAATCCCCATAAATCTCCTCTCAAAGGCCCTCTTCCGCGCTCCCACCGTGCCTATACTAACGAAAATTGCACTCCCCACTACAATTAACCACCACAGAATAACCTGCTGCGCCGTCGTCAACTGGCTCAAATTCACGGTATTCAACCCCGCCTCCGTCATCGCGGAGGTCACCAGGAAGAGACAATCGATGTAGGATACAGCGTGATGCGGTGAGGAAAGCGAGTAGAAGATGCCGGAGAAGAAGAGGATAGTGACAAGGAAGTAGGTGTAGTGGAGCGTAATGAAGTTGAGAGGGGGGAAGTGGGTAATAACGGTTTGGACGCGGGGATTGGCCGTTAGGGAGTGATAGCGTTGTTTGATGGTTTTGGTGGCCATCATGCTGGATTCTTCGTTTTTGGTGATGTGGGAGAAGTGGCAGACAGGAGACTTCGTGGCGTTCCTCTTGTCACAACGACATAAGCTCGACCACTTTTGTATCGATCTTTTGTGGTCCAAGAAATAGTCGTAAGACCTCCTGCCTTTCCCTGCCCTCTCCTTTCCCTTCTCTCAGAAAATCCCAAAGACCAAAAACACCAGAACCCAACCACCAATTCTCTCTCACAAAAAAATCTCCGCACCAAACTTCAATACCTCTATTTTCACTTCTTCGAAGGGATCTGTCTTTCAAACACCCACCTCTTTTCTCCTTTTCCCCTTTCGTCTTCTCCAATTCCAAGATGTGAAGTCTCCAAAAACCGACTCTTAGGCACCAAACACTACCCAGAAAAATACTCCCTAATATTCTTTCTTTGAAAATCCCCACCGTCTTCACCGCCACTTACTGCGCAAGTTAGTCCCCACACTCGACCCTTTCTTACAACAACGATAACAATACCAGATAGAGAACAACAGAAGTCAAAATCACATATAAAGCCTCCCTCCACATCACAAAGTTTCCTGACAGACAGACAGCGTGGTAGACGAAACAACTATGCCGGTCCTAAGACCTGCAGTTCCAGTCCTGCGGTTCGGCCCGAGAGAGTTTTTCCCTCCCTCTCACAGCCACAACTACAACCAACTACCGGGTCTCCTCTTCTCTTCTCTTCTCTTCTCTTCGCACTAAACACCTTTGAAAACCCTCAAGTCATAAAAAGCATGCAGTAATAAATAATCACAGTAGAGTAGCTCTTCAAAACAGAAGAAAAGAGTAAAAAATTCCTATGTGTATGACATAACAGGGATCATCAGCCTTATGTGAGAGTGTTCCGGGCGTCGAATCACAGGGCACGTGGCGCGACTAGATGATAAAGAACAGGAAAGAACCCTAGTTTTTGTCAAAAAGCCTTGATCAGATCCACTCTATAATTGTAGAGAAATTGAATGACCGATTTCAAAATTTCTTTCAGCACAGCAGATTCGTGTACACCCTTTTCGCAATCACAAAGCCAGGCAGAATAGGATGTGTGTTTTATCATCAGCCAACATGCTTATATATCATCTCATCTACCAACCATCTACTTTGTATATATATGTAAATGCCCTGGATTTTATGGGACCACTACTTCTTCGAGTCGATATCACATCAACCCAATTCATCCGAAACATGACCATATATCATATTGAATGACCATCACACCCAGCACCTGCAATGCATTCATATCCTCCCAGCCAAATCCACTTTCCAACCATGATACTAGTATAGTAAAAGCACAAACGAGGGTTCAGAAGTAAGATCCCCTCTCAATCCTAAAAACGCCGCTGCGTATCCACGCTCCGGCATCCCAACCGGAGCATACAGCATGATACCTTGAAACCCCCATTTCTGACATATAAAAATTAAATGATAGTTCACCACCGTACGCCGGTTCTGACAAAGTAAAAATTCCCTAACGTGATGATGCAGCCGCCAAAATGCAAATAGCTTACAGGCCCGTCAAAGCAGGTGGTGTGTTTGTTGGTATCAACATCTGTGTTGATAAATGGTATTCCCAATATTGATGGGTATTAGAATTGAATTGACCGGGGTGAAGGTCCTTGTATGTGTCGTGTACATATGGATGTATCTCTCGGTTCGTGAAGGTTGAGGTTAGGCTCGTCGATCCGTCTCGGCGCTTTCGGTCGCTCGAAGCGTTACCATCTTAGCGTACTCGTAGAGGTCGTGGAACCCAACTCGGCTCTCAAGGTGGCGGGTATTTGAAGCTCGTTTCGCTGCTCCCTTCAATGTCCACGTTGATGTGGATCTCTTGGTGGCATGTATCCTCCGTGGCCATTCTCTCCTCTCGCATTGACCCACTCTTGTGCACCGCTCTGTCGACCAGCAGGTTGCTCTGCTGGCAACTTGACGTCCTGTCCATGTTGATGTGGACGAGAATTCATGGACTGTGGTTCTCCGGGTCGGAGGTTGGTGACAACTTGTTGAGTGATCGATGAGATAACATAGCCTCGGAGCTCCTTGTCTTCTCTCGCGTCTTCCTTTTCTAATTGAAATCGTTGATCCTTGGCCATATCCGACCGTCGAAGGTTCCGAATCTCGTTGATGATGTAAAGCATGACCTCTTCAGGACATCTCGTTCGTTCTTTTGATTGCTCGGCCTTGCGGACATATCGTCGAGTGACATCTGTTGCTCCATCCATAGAGAATGCAACACAGTATGACATCTTCTTTCCCCATCCATCGGCATACAATCGCGGATTGTCCCAGGCTTCCTCGCAGGCATCGACGTGAATCCATCGCTTCTGCTGCTCAGAATAGACCTCCGTCCAGACATGATCCTCTGCGTTCCAGACCCATCGCACTCTTCCTCCTACTGCCCGACAAAGCATACTGAAGACGTTGGCCCACTCTCCGCATCGGCCTTGGCGAGTTTGCAGTAAGCGCCAGACATCGGCGTATCGTGGAAATCTCTCGTATGCACCGCAGCCATTTCCAGAACATCTATATAGTTCTACTCGAAGTGCTCCGTATGCAGACTCCTCGGGTGTGGGTGGAGTCATTCCTTGTGCAATTGTTGGCGACAGGCAGACCGAGCACGGCGGATTGTTGACCCAAGAGAAGAACGATCGCTTGAACCATCTAGATCCGAGTCAATATCATTCCCATTATTCATTGATAGGATAACATACCTCAGTAATGCGCGAATGACACAGTCTTGGTAACCCCATTCTGGTTGCCGACCGTCGCCCATACTCTCGGCCTGCGCTTGAAGCACTTGGCTCTCTTCTTCAGCCTCGCCATAGATTCGATCCAGTGGGATAACCTGCAATGCCTCATCTAGCAGACCGGGATTCTCATACTTGGTTGGTGTTTGTGATAATGATATTAAGAGGTTTCGAAACTTTTGCGACTGGGGATCAGCTGGTGGTGATGGCACTTTTGGTTGACTTCGAAGCGACGAATACGACGGGAGAGTTGAGCCATATGCAGGACCCTGTCCACTCGAAGTCGATGGTCGATATCCCGATGGTGGTTGTGAGGAAGTCGAAGAAGCTGAAGCTCGAAGGTTGTTGGAAGATGCTCGTTCTCGTGGTGATGGCGAGGTCGTTCGCGATCGCGTATCGAGTTCATTCAGTCTCTTCGTCCGTAGCAGCCCCTCGAATTGTTGCGTGAGTCCTTTCGCCCATTGCTCATCGTAATCCCCATTCTGTGACGACCCGTGGCCGTTTGATCGATCCATCTCGTACTCGAGGAAGATGTCGAGACTCCCGACAATGGCTCCCACTTCTCCCTGATCGCACCGTCGTTCGACTCGTTGCTGACCTATGATGAAAGTTGTTCGTCGTCTCAGCTCCTTCGTGCGTCCTGTCACGCCTGAATTGGAGGTTGTAGATTGAAGGTGTTGGAACGAGTGTGGTCACTGTCACTTGGTGTGGTGAGAGTAATGCTCAGAGTCCTTGCCTGGGATGCACAGCCTAGCAAGTCGAGCAGTCGTAATCGCCACCCCTCGCTTAAGTGTTTTAGGCTAGTCGCAAGGCACCGAAATAGACCGGTTTCGTGGCTTTGTGAGGAGGGGAAACCGCAGCAATTATCACCACTTTCAACGATGTTGAAGTTGATATTTATGTTAGGATACGCAGATGTGAACAAAGGGTCGACGACAAGGTGTGCGAGCAATGTAGTGTATAACGAGGGGGGTTAAGATTAATTGGGTGTGTGAAGGCGAAGAAGGTGTTGGCGTAGGCGTAGGCGTAGGTGTAGGGTCGGCATAGGATTGCGTGTCTAGCTCGAGTACGTGGTAAGTGGTGAGAGAAGTGCTGGTCCCTTCCCGGCGGCGATGGCTCTTTGGAGGGCGACTTGACTACTGGACGCGTGTTGACAGCTTTGCAGCAAAAGGCGGGACGATGACTAGCGTCGTCCACAGCGAAGAAGGAGTCCGAGAAGGGATATGATTGGCTTAAAGGGGCGATTTACAGATTCCTCGCAGTGGTCCGTGGCTGCCCTGCCAAAAGCTGACGACGCTCTCTAAATGAGGTTGGAATGATGGAGTCTCCAGTTTTGAGGACTGTGAGTTGCGTTGTGATTGGCCCATCCGTAGCCAAGCCAAGAATGTGGTTTTCTGACTAATGCGATACTGTATACCCTTTCAGTTCAGAGACCGAGATCTTCGCTCACGCTTCACACGGTGATGAACACAAATTGAAGCAGATAGAGCGGGTTTAAATGTGGTCTTGGCAGAGAGTACGGAGATAGGTACAAGTGACTGCAGATGATGATTTGGTCTTCTCGTGGAACGTCAAAATCCCCGCGGCTTCCGCACCAGTGGCTGTACCAGAACGGATTAACGATCATCCCTTGAATAGCTTGATAATGGCTATTTCACTTTTTCTGTTTGGCTAGCTCGGCTGGAATCTTCGGACCTCGAAGCTGACACTTCCCTCCTGGTTTTCCTGAGTTCCTCGAAAAAATTTCACCTTGTCAGTCGCCTCCTTCTAGATGGCTTCCAGAATCACCTGTGCAAAGATCGTATTCTGATCACGTGTTTAACCCATTCTCGGGTTCCCCGTCTTTTTTCCAATTGTGATGCCCAGACTTTATCAACCGCATCCCGTTCAACATGGAAAACCTGCGACAAATGTTGTTTGATCTCCCTAATGAGCCGCACTGGCAACGAAGCAAAAATGTTTGGCCCAGCCAAACGATGACGAGTGATTGCTTTCGGAAATCATCACAGCCGTGAAGCTTTAAAGCATTGCGCCCAGCAACCTCCAAGTTGTTCCAGATGTCTTTTCCAATACGATATACGGCCAGAACCAAGCATTACAACATTACCGACTGTTGTCCGTCTGACTGGCCTCATATCCAAACTTCCTGTTGAGGTTCAAAAGACAGAAAGTTGCCTCTCTGAGGCAGGAATTGAACACGCAAGCAGAGGCAACCGAGAGACATCTGCGGTGTCTGACAGATGTTACCGCCGAAGTCTACGCAATCATCGGGAGGAAGGACTTCGGATTACTGTACGAATTCTCGACATAGAGTTTGCCTTCGATGATCACGCCCCCGGATGTCACGTACTCTGCGACTTCTTTCCCTAATAGGAATGTTGGAAGGTCACTGGATTCGCGGTCCAAAACTGCCATGCATCCATACATTATTGCGGTGGTGCTACTGTACGCAATATGGAACATTGATGAGCCAAGAACTCGATATTGCTTGTTCGTCGCCGTCCTCGGGAGATCTCTCAACAAGATTCATACTTAGTGACTTTACCAAGGACGCCGCCATGTGGTTGAAGGTTTGGTCCGGCTGTTCAAGATGCACAGTCCATGAGTTCAACAACTTCAAAATTTAATCTCGAGAATCGGACTTCATTTTTGCCAACTTCCATATTTGTCAAGACTTCAAAGCTTCGTTCTGAAAATAATTGTATTCAGACCTCTCGTATGCCGTATTATTCGTTCTTTCTTCTCATCCTCTCTTTGTCCACCAGTCAAATCTCGTCGCTTTTCATGTCCTACAAAAAGGCCGCGTACTCCAATGTCTTGGCGGCGGGCCCCTTGACCACGCGGCTGTTCCTTTGCAAGGATGGTCAAGCGAGTTATAAGCATCAACTATCAAACAACCGATTTTCTCACTTCTGCAGCAAAGATGCAGTCAATACATGCTTTAGAAAAGAGTGCATGGGTGGCATAGCATGCAAGAGCGGTTCCTAGATGAGATACACTATATCGGTAACGGCTCTTTACATTTGGATATCAGGATTCCAAATTCTTTCAAGCTCTGGTAACGGCAGTGCCTTGCGGCCTTCATGAAATAGAGAAGGATAATGAGGTTTTGTTGTTTGCGTTCGGTATATTTCAACTGCAAGGGATATTCAGCTTCAACCGACTCCTCCACTGTTTCTTCGGCTACAGAGTCCTGATTCTCCATTCGTCCTCCTCTCCACGTCTCCATTGATCAGCCCTCCTTCCAATCCCCGAGAAATCTCAAAGGTCGTATGACAGGCCCTCTCTCTCACCCGCAGAATAAGGATCTGCTCCGCCATCCGCCAATAACACAATAAGTGGACAATTGTCAGTGGATTCGTGGCACGTAAGATCTCAATACAATCCGTGTAACAGTACTTGTTGAACTTCAGAGTCGTATTGCCTATCGCGCTCTGTCTTCCTGCGAACCGCAAGGTGGTCAGAAATTTGCTTCAAGTTCGTCAGCTTTATCGACATATTCGATAGCTCTGCTGTCTTTTCAATAGTTCGCATGTATGTCTGCTCCTTCTCTAGCTACAAGTACGAATCCTCTTAAACGCGTCGTCTCACTCATGGCAAACCCGAACCCGCCTCTGTCAATGCAAGTGCCAAAGGAAACTTCTCTTCCCCTATCATCTTCCGTATTCTGTCTCATGGCAAAATCCGAACCCGAATCCTCCCAGAAGCCTTTGTCAACGTAAGTGCCAAGAACGCCATTGCTCACACTAATTCGTATATTCTTATTTTGCACATCCAGATGTGGCCAAGCGAGTTCTTTCCTATCTGGCTTCTTATTTGAGGTTGTCAACGCAATCGTCAAGACTAATCTCATAGGATGAAAATGTTTTCAAGTGACTCTTTGCGTGCCGCAAGTGGCCGCGTATGCTTTCGGATTGTGTGTCGTGCCGGGTAGATTTGGGTTGAGCCGCTGTAGTGGGTCAGGCTTAATAAACGGTATAATATGTATCCCTATCTGGTCCTCATTTAGAGAGTACCATGTAATTTCTACTATCAGGTTTTTTGAAGCTATGATTTATATCGTCTTCTGTGATACTCTTTACAGGGGTTTCGACCTGAACAAGCTTGAGGTATATATAATAAGTACAATCTAAGATGATATGCTAGATTATCCTAGATAGAATAGGAGAATAAATTGTATTCCATATTCTTTACTGTGAAAGTCATAGTTTGTAGAGTGGTGTCTGGGTATATTTAGGGCTTTACCTCACAGTTTTAAACATAAATGTAACAAGATCCTAGTAATCTTATATAAATCATGTAAACTTACTCCGTTTGCCGTAGGCGGGATACCTTGACTTCGAAGAGGCAAGTCACAAGTCAAAGATTTTCCCACTCCCCCCCCCAAATATTCACGAAAGTCTTAGTAGAAAGTAGATATACGTAATGGTACTAATGGACTCGTTTGCTCTTTTACGGTGAAGCAGTTGGTCGTTGGAGGGGGATGCTTGTACTTTTATTTTGTATATTTAGAAGAAAGAGCTATAATTTATTACGTATACTCCCCTATTCTTCTATCTATCAATATCATAGTGTGCATATTACCATGATCCCATTCTATGCATGCACTGTGTAATTTCTTTTTAACTAATCCTAATATGTACTCATATAACTAACGACCGACGAGTCATTCAATTTAACGCATTTCTTACACTAGGTGTAGAGTTTCTGGCAAAATTCATATCAAAATTATACCTTCATCTTCACTCAACCAAGCATCCTCTGGTAGCCATCTTGCAGACCTCATCGACGAGTCTCATTAAAAAGCAGCCTTGTAATAAGTAACTGCGCCCCATCAACAAATCTCGAAGATAACGCTTCCCCTCCTTGATATCCCTACCCTCCACAATCTATCTCTGCCAATAAGGCCCAGAACTTCACTCAGGGTCAGCTCTCAGCTCCGCGAGTTTGTCGTTAGCCGATGCTTCACGACACCTCGCTATTGCCTCCGTCCGACGGTCCCACTCCCCGCCACCCTTCCGGCCGACTAGGAACGCTAAATCTTTTGATGGTCGCCTCGAGAATTTCATCCTCCACTGGGAAGTACATAAGAGTTCCGTGAAAGGTTCCTCATCCGTGACGAGGTTATAGATTACAATCCCAAACGCCCAGGTGCCCAAGCCGGTTGATGGGACTTTGGTGATGATCAACACGAGTGATGCATACTTGATAGGGATCGTACTTCAGTTGATGTCTACTCATTTCTGGTTTGCGAGTAGTGAGCTGGACGCGGGACCTAGTAGGGAGTAGACGACATCTGTGAGGAAGATTTTGAAGGTGCTATGATACCTGTACAACGGATACAATTCGGCCAACGACACTGTGTATCGCGGATAATTGTTGTTAGCGTCTTCGTTGTCCTTTGGTGGGGACGGGATATAAGCTGTGCCTTCTGGATCGCTGGTTTTACGAGGGTCTGCAGATCGATGTTGATCATATTTAACCTCTGGTAGGCATTTCTGTGGCGGGCCAAGTATTTCATATAATTCGTCAAGCGTTCGGCTGTGGACGTCTTTGTCGAGACGAAAAAGGAATTTTGCACTATATAGATCTATGTGCTGGGTTAGAAAGTGTAGAATAAAAGTCAATAGAGGATGAAGACATTTCCCATGTATGATTCCAATCTCATGAATCAAAGCCACCTCGGGAATTTGTTGAGAAACATCTCTATTAAACTATAGGCGGACCATGACACTTTCAACTCCTCATTGTCTGTTGGAATTCCTTGTTTTATTTGACCTTCTGTGACCTCAACTCAATCAAGTAACTGATAGATTCGATCAGGATCTCTCGGCACCTCTATTGTTTAGTCCGTTACTAAGTTCCTGCAATACTCCTTCGCTTTCCGAGCCATCACTAATCCACTAATTCTCTTTCCGCCCTCGGATCTCCAACTCGAAACAATTTAAACGCAACATAACGAGCGAGCCGTCGGTCACGACATAGCCAGACGGTGGCCTGTCCCCCGAGCCCGATTTTGTGGACAGCTTGATAGTGCGAGTCTCCGTACGCCTCTCCGCGCTAGATGGAACAAATGGGATAAGCCCTAACTCTGGGGTCGTATTTCTTGAAGGCCTCGGCTTCGAGCTTGAAGAGGGTTTATGGAATTGGGGTAGCTCCCCATGAGAAGTGGGAGAAAAGAGGCGAAAGGGAGGATTCATGTTGTGGACATTTTCTTTGATTTGTTAGTACCACTGAATGCTGAGGTTGGGTGTTAAGTGGCGAAATGTTTATCGCTGTGGTCGCGTTCGCGTTGGCAGCATTATCCATTCTAATGGAAGTCTGGGACCATTGCAGAGTATTACAATTGCTTCCCGAAGGAGTGGTAATCTCGACTTTGCTTTTTGAGGACAAATGCCATCTTTCTGGAGTTCCAGGTCTATTATTGACATTAGTGATTCCATCACGTTCTGTATTGTGTCGAGTGTTTTGGCGCGATATTCTACCAGATACACTGTGGGTCTTTAAAAATTGAAAGCGAGAAGACAGTGTTGCGGCTAACGCTATTGAGGTTGCTCAGGATTCGTCCGGTACCATTGTATTCTGGTTCTCGTACCTGCCTTGACCAGTAGTGTAGTAAGAACTCTGTTTAGAGATCTAGAAAATAGGGAATCGAATGTAAGAAGCAGAACAATTGACAGCCACTAGGAAGAGTATACTCTTGAGAGAGATTAATTTTGTTGAGCTTGGTTTGTTATGACATGTATTGATAAAAAGGGTGCTCTTTATATCAGCTCTTTTCTGCCTCTACTTAACAGTGAATTATTTGGCCAACAAGTTCACTATCTAGAAAGCGTTAGGGCCACTTTACCTTTGTGCTACGATTCTAGGCACAATTGGGAAGAGTGGCTTGACAGCTGGTACATATTGGTCAATTAACCAAAACCACCTACACAAGTTCAGAACTCAGGTGTTTGTGAAAGCAAGTAGTACTTCAGAACAAGGCTTTATTTGACAACTGGATACTGTTTTGTCGATAGTGACAAGTTCAAAGTCATCCTGACCAGAGCCACAAATATGCTTACATGGTAGTGGTACTTTGCTTGATTGTTTAATCAAGCGAGTCGTGATTTAAAAAGTCTTTGTTTGCAGACAGGAGCTTAGATAAATAAACGCAAAACTTAATTGTGTATAAGGCTCAAATGGTAAAAATTTCGTTCAAAGATTACAGTAAATTTTACTTTACGTTACATTTAGTAATAGTCTGGGTTGTGGTGAATTACGCCTAAGTTATACATTCACCCAAGTTAATGATTTATCTAGTATAATACCATCATGTGATATAGCTGTAAATACATTCTGCAATCAAAGGAGTTTCTTTCTGTTGACCTGTTCTAGACAGGCTTTCAGGGTTTCATTGAATATATAGCCAGTCAGCCACAAAGACTGAGATAGTAGATTTGCACCTCTAGATATACATGAGTCAAAGTCGAAAAAGCTAGAAAATTATAACAGTAATGAAATTAGGGGTATGAACATCTTTAAAGACAGGTTGTAAGCACCTGATAAGGCCATGGCGTTCTAAGTAGAATGTGTCTCTATTGTTTCAATAGATGATATTAAAAGCTGAGGTGTTTAGTCTAAATTTAGTGGATTATCATATGGTCTCTATGACAATTAAAGAGTGACATACGTAAAGTTTTGACATTTGCTCTTATGAAATAAACGAAGTTTGTATGAATGGTTTTACGTATATTTAACAGTAGGTGATATGCCAAAGTGACATGATCCTCATCACGATTTCTCCTTTGTATTCCACTCGCATGCGTGACTCCATCGATATAAGTATTTCCTCCCTGGGTATCCCCATTACCAAAATTTCACATAAAACGCCACCCAATCTCAAAATAACGTCCGCTTTATATCCTGTAGCTCCTCCATATATCCTCCCTTTGCTCTTCTGCATCCCAGTCAATTATCTCCGGCTTATGATCACTGGATGTGTCCTCGATAGGCTCTTCTGAGATATATTCTAACTTTCCGGCGCGGATGTATGCGCGTTTCATGGGCACCACCACATTGTCTTTTGGTGGTACGGGTGGTGGGAGGAACATTGCTCGACGTCGTTCTTCGACGGGCATGAGTTTTTTCTCGAGAGCGTGTTTGGTTGGTTCGTGCTCGTATAAGCCTGGTGATGAGTTTCCGCTATCGGATGAATTAAGGCTGCTATTGCGAGTCGTTTCAGTCCATCCTGAATCCATGGTTCCCTTTTCAACCTCCGTGGACTTTTGTGGGAGCGCTTTGCGGAGGGTGTATAAGGTTGGAACGTTTGCGACGAAAGCTGCGGTGAAGGATTCGACGCTCGCCCAGGTTGTGCGGTTGACTTGCAGGCTTGATTCTTTGATGTTTATGGGGAGGCGGATTATGGTTATAATGACGAGGAAGACGCCGAGGGAGAAAAGAAACATGACGCGGAGTTTCCTGAGTGTTGTTAGTGATGGTCTCTTATAAGAGGGGGGAAATGAGCTTACGCGCCGCCTGAACGCTTGATTTTGAAGAGAGTTGGCATGGGGAGGATTATGAGGATGACGTCGGTGAAGATGTTTAGAGCGCCAACTGTGACCAGTTGACCGACAGCTTGTGAACAAGTCCCTGTTTGCCATATTAGAAAAAGGCATGTTTTGAGCAAAGAGATGATAACATACCTGGGTCAGGCACCACTTGCCAGTACAGTTTTAGTGGTTTGCAATCCGTGAAAGTTACCACTTGAATGATGAGGTATGTTATGGCTAGAGTCGCCCAGTATGTATTCATGATGATCTTGTTGTGCTTCATGCCGGAGAGAATGCGCTGGTAGAGAATCATCACAACGGCCTTCTGGAGCCAGAGACTGTAATACGTATTAGATAACCCTGATAGCAACGCGATGGTTGTAACTTACTATGTATTGTACCATGTACGACTGGTTATGATCAATTTACTTCCAGTCTCCCGTTGATATATCTCCTTGCTAGAAAACACTTTGCCTGCCCGGATTCTGGCTGGAATATTGTTTGTCCCCCATATGAGAACCACGTGGATAAATGCTAATCGCGCCAGAAGACACACCATACAGACCATGGTAATCTTGTCGCTGAGATCCCACATTTGTCCACGTATCTTCCTCATAAGTAACCTTGCAGCCATGAGAAACATGGCCAGCCATGTGAATACCCATAGCATAGCCAAAGTCTGAACAGTATCTGCCGACAACGCCATATTAAAAATATAATGAAGCCCAAAAATAAAACAGAAAAGAATGATGAGCTGCCCAAGAATTCTTTGAAGCTTGTAGCTAGAAAGAATATAATGGGATGTAGAGTGATATAAGAACTGTTCCGGGTTCCGGGTTTCGAACCTTGGAGGCTCTCTCGAGGTTATTGCATACCCCGCGGGACGAGAACGCGAGGATCTCCATCAGGGTTGGGGATATGATACATGAGATATCTTCAGGGTGTTACCGAAGATTATAGATCTCCATGAAGCTGTATCAGCCACCATGCCACGAGACTTGCGCTCAAGTAGATTGCTCCGCAAGAAGATTTCCTGGTTTTGTGACAATGCCGATACTTCGACATTCATCCTGATTTTCACAAAACTCTCTCATTACACTTGCCCTCATGGTGGCAAATTTTCCGTACTACTGAGCCCGTGGAAAATTGGGAGGCTAGCTGCAATTGGCAAATCGTGAAGAAAAGTTGAATCGGTTGATTTCCGAGTTTCATGAGGAGACGTTGAAGATGCGATTGTGCACGGACTTTATGCATCTCTCATTTCATCTCGTTTAGCGGGATAAAAATATGGAGGTCAGTGCATAAAGTTTCCACCGGTCTTACTTCTCCAACCCTTCAACACCAGAAAGCGTGGTAACGATGACGATCTTTATGACAAGAGAACCACATAGCACCCAGAGGGACCTGAATGCATTACTCTGAATATAGAAATGCTTCGAGAACTTGGAGACGAGTCTTCACAGCACCCCACGATCGCAATGCGATAGCCAAAACGCAGGTACCACGCTCTGCAAACAGTTCCGAGAAGCAAAAAGCTGGTTGACGCATAGTTTGGTGAGCAGGAATGGTTTATTCAGGCTGCATCCCGAGTGGTCAGTAGTTACCATTAGTTTTTCTTGGGAGGATATGATCGTCGAGACATGTAAGCCCTTACAGTTATATCACTACTGTGGATTTTCCAAACACAAACATTCGTACCTTGTACTCGACAACCAGCTAGCATCTTTATCCACATCCTCGCTCCCATCAGTTTGGTTTCTGTTTCACTGTGATCAGTAACCATTCTTTAGTTTTTGATGCGCATTATGCTTCTCTCCTCGTTCAAGCTCGTGTTTGTCATTGCGGGGTCGTTGCTTGTTGAAGCTGCACCAACGAGGCGACCGCCACATCTTCCAGATCAAGAATCTCTCGCTTCGCGCGAATACTTTTATGTTGGCGGCGCATATGAGCAGTTGCAAGGTGGAAGTTTCTTCACAGATCAAATGTACGTGGAGAAATTGTCTCCATTGAAGCCTTACCAATCGTACCCTCTGGTTTTGATTCATGGCAATGCTCAATCTGGGACGGTAATACGTTAACCAATTATCGCAGCGGGTATCATGTTGACATGTTGGCAGAATTGGCTGAACAAGCCAGATGGCGGACGTGGATGGGCCTCCCACTTTTTGGACCAAGGCTATATAGTATACATCATTGATCAAACGGAGCGAGCCCGAAGTCCGTGGAACCCCTTTGGTGACACAAACTTGACAGCATATTCAGCAGAGTATATTGAGCAGCGATTTACAGCGATTCAAGACTTCAACCTCTGGCCTCAAGCGGCATTGCACACTCAGTGGCCGGGCGTAAGTCTACCTTGCTCCTTATCACTGAGAGCTAAGAGTTGTCTAGTCCGGCCGCATAGGTGACCCTATATTCGATGCTTTCTATTCATCACAAGTCCAATTTCAGGTCAGCAACACTATTCAAGAGACCAAAATGCAGTCAGCAGGTGCAGCTCTTCTCCGCAAAATTGGCCCTGCTGTCCTCATTGCACATTCTCAAGGGGGTCTTATGCCATGGGTCATCGCCGATGTTGTGCCAGACCTAGTCAAGGCAATAGTCGCTATTGAGCCAACAGGTCCCCCTTTTATGGATATAGTATTGACCACAACTGCAGCAAGAAAATATGGCTTGACGGATATTCCTTTGACTTACTCTCCGGCTATTGCAAACGAGACCGCGCCTTTGCAGACTCAAATGATCGCTAGTAGCGCCCCTGGTCTAGCCAATTGCATGATACAAGCCCCGCCAGCTCGTCAACTGGTCAACTTCATGAACATCCCAGTTCTAGTGGAAACTGCTGAAGCAAGTTTCCATGCTGTTTATGATGGCTGCAGCTACGAGTTCTTGAAGCAAGCTGGTGTTCCTGCTGAATTCATCCGGCTTGAAGATTTGGGTATTCATGGAAACGGCCATATGCAATTCTTGGAAAAGAACTCGGATCAAATAGCAGATATTATTTTGGGCTGGATCAAGAGAAAGGTCACGTGAATTGACACCAGACGACATTTCTCACTGGTCAATTGAGCTAGTTTACTGAAGAAAATATACTGCTTGGTAAATATCTACCCAACTAAGTGTCATTCTTCATGCTGAGGACGGAGAGTTGCAATCGCTCCAGGCTATGATAGATTGATTCTAGTCACATGATCAGTGCTCCACCTATGGAAACCGACTTGGAATTTGGAAATTTACTGTCCTCTCATGCATCACATCTTCATCAAATCTTCATCATCTCAAATAGTCGATTACGAGAGTCCCATGCCGAGAATCCTTGATAGCACGGACAATATGTTCTACCAAGCTTGCCAGAGGCAGGTCCGCATGACTGTCGTGGTTCCCAAGGTCACGTTTGTACTAGCGCCTTATTCGTCGAGGTGTCGCCAAATAGATGTGGCTTGGCTGCTGAAACTCAGATCGTGAAATATCGTCAGCAACAACGAAATCTTCCCAGATCTTCATCGTTTCAGCGTCCAAACTCACGACAAAGCGCTCCCCACGCACCAGGAAGTCTTGCCTTCCATTCGGCTTGAGCCGACGATCCCCAAGCAGCCGGGGCTATCCAATCAAGTGTCAACACTCAACCTTTTATGAGTTTTGATCTTCCGCAGGTGACCTCATTTGCTAAATTTGGCCTCGAAGGGAGGTTTCATGCACTGTTCACCTGTTCCTCAGTATCAGGAGCGCTTCAACTGCTTTAAATTCCGAGTCGTCTTCATAGGCCAACTTCTCGTAGGCCTTCCCCGAGAAGGGTTTGACAGAAAAGAATCACAATACGAGCGCCCGCCATCTCATGGAAGATTCAGACACAGCATCAACTGCAATAACACCTCCGGATTGTAGTTCTACCGGGTCTCCAGCCGGGTATTCTCCCGGGAATAACTAAGATGAGGAGATTTTAGAAGGGTGGCGTACACCAAGCCCTCGGCCTGGCAGAGAAGACATAGTCAACTATTTTCCCTTCAAATACGAACCACTTGATCCCTCCAAAAGAGAGATTCGCTTGATTGAGTTACTATCCATAGATCAAACCCGGAGCTTAGGACGCTTCTGGGGGCGAGGTCGCCAGCTCCTGTGTAGTCTCCGCACCATCAGCCTTGACAATGCTGAAGAGGTCGGTAATCAATATAATGCCCTGTCTCATAATTGGGGGGATCCTTCAGACCCAAGAACAATATGGATCAACAATGAACTATTAGTGTTGAGGCAAATATCTTCTTCTATCTATGCCTTAGCTCATGTCCAAAGCAAAACTCGAAATATATTACTCTGGGTCGATGCTATCTGCACATAAGTCGATTGGTACCGAACAAAACACCTCGGAAACTTGAGGATTTGACCTCTGTTTTCTGAGGGGTTCGTTTTTGCGCTAATCGGTTTAACTCTCTTCTGCTTTCGCTCTCTAAATGCATATTTAGACCCCTTTTAATACTAAGGCACGTTAGACAAGACGGAAATAAATATAGAATGCTTTATTATATAAGAAGTCGAAAGGAGGTGCGAAGGCTCCGTTCATTTTGAGGACTTGCGATGATGGTCACTACCATCTTGTGGGAGAAGCTTACGTTCACGGATTTATGGATGGAGATATCATGAAAATGGATAGGCCTGTTCTCAATTTCGATATCTGCTAAGTCTGAACAACAAAATAAAAGAAGGCGTCGTATATGGCTCTCTCGATCACTCTATATGTGGATCTTCGTTTGTCGCTTCCGTGGCCATCTTAGCCCAGCTATCGCCAAACCCAGCAGAGATACCAGCATCAAATCACCAAAACCTATTACCACAAGCACGATAATGGAAACACCTCTCGGAAATCCTCACATATTACGCTCAGTTGCTTTTCTAGCTTGTGGAGTATTTGTGGGAGTGTTCTCTGGAGTCTATACAGCATTAGTAGAGCTTAGGGAGTCAAAGGTATTTTCTTACTGCATGCCCCTGATCTACCTGGCTTGAGGCCAATTTGGTAGTCAAAAGATCGATTGCGCCGACAGTATTCTGGAATTTGCGTTCTTGCATGATGTAAGAGGTTTAGTTCTCTTTTCCGAAGACATGAAGACCGGTCGCAGGTGCAGATGTTTGGATCGCTGCTACGCTTACAGAAGCGCCAATGGCTAACAGGGAAATAATGCAGGTGTCTGGCTTCATTTTGCAATCAATTGGTGAACAATTTTGCTGGTATCATTTTTTGCAAGTGCTTGGTCACAAGATTAAATTGATTTTTGAAAATAGAGCTTGAAGTGGTGGTTGCTTGCTTCTGCCATGAAACTGCTCTCGTATGCTTGTTATCTAATGATTTAGATCGCAAGAGCACTTCATACATTATTCACTTGGAATTTGGAATCTTGACTCACAAATGAATTCACTCTGTGTTGAGTCTGAATTCCATTGTCTCATAAATGGTCGTAGATGCGCTTTGTAGCATGAAGTTATGATATGCTGGGCGCCAAAGGAAAAGCCCGTTCTTGCAGATTCCAGACAATTTCAAGTTTCACATAGTAAATGATTGTGATTGGTGAAGGAAAAGCCCTTTGTTATTGCATGCTGTGGTTTGAGGTTATCGCAAAAATTAAAGCAGAGTATAAGTTTAGACGTGTACAGTCAACGGAATGCATACATTGACACCTGCATATCTAGAGATTTTTCATTAAAAATTCAATCTATTAGTCATGCCTATGTTTCACCAAGTCATCAAAAGACTTAGTACTCAGAATGTGTCCTAGTTGAACAAGAGCATACCAGCACCAAAGCCCAAAGGGCCCGCAAGAACAGCGAATATCGAACTTCCTTAACCCATTTATCCTTCTGCTCCATTAGCCTTCGTCGCTATCGTGGATGAAGGCGTAGACATGGCAGAGTTCACATAGCTCGTAGCGCTGCTCATGATACCAGATGCCTTGCTGGATGGTATCGATGATAGCACTTGTGTCGGCGCTAGCAGTAGTTGCTGAATTGATCGAAACCATTGTAGTGGCAGGATTGAAAACGCTATCAATAATGGTTGTAACAACATTTGTGACCATAGTTGCTCTGTCAGTAATGAGAGTTGTAGTATGGCTTGGCATGGGAGAGCTAAGGCTGATACCGTTTTGTCGACGAAAAGTTGTATTTGACGGCAATCTCAAATGTTGTGGCGCCAGTGCTTGGGTGATTCTTCTTCTTTGGGAGGGCTAGCAAGGGGTTAGCAATATGGGAGGTGCTAAGGATATGCGTATAAGCTCCCGAGATAATGATTGAAGAGAAGAGTGGGACTTATGGTTACTGGAGAGATCGCAGAGGCTGCCATTGTCGGTGTTGACTCAGTGGAGATAGTTGCTGGTGGTTTCGGAGGCTTGATCATTGGCTGCCGCGAGGACGGTCGAGGTGAATAGCACAAGGATCATCGTGAGGAGCTGGAAGTACTTCACGATTGATGGTGAAATTGGGATTAATGTGGTGTTTTAAAAATCGATGATCTCCTTACGACAAATTGTTTAAGATGGAACGACAGAGATTATGAGATAGGAAAGTCCGGATGATTTGATAAGTTTGTGGGAGAAAGCTTTGGGTGATGGCAGAACTTGAAACACATGATAGCAAAATCACCAAGTGGAGTGCCACTTCAGGACGGCTCTAAAGTGAATGAAGCTCACAATAATTCGGTCACATTAAGATTGCGGTGTGCTAGCGTGGAAGTTCAATCTCAACTTTCCAGTAAAGAACACCCACTGATGTAGTCTTTGAGCATAGTTTTCTGACAAAATGTTCCACCGCCTGCGAGCGTCAGCTACCATAAAGGATAGAGGTATGTCCCTAGAAAGTTACCTACCTCTGCTTGAGCACAGATGGAGTACACTCTTCGTTTATTTCACGAAAGTATGAGAAGGCTCATATACTGCTTCTAACCTGTATATATTGTATAAAGAGAGAACTAATGTTCCACTTAGACATCGACTTCGCGCACCATCTCAAAATCTCCATCAGTACAAATACTTCGGAAATCACCCATCAAAGCTGTGAAACATCCTCCAGTTTACAATCCACCAATCTAATCAACGAATGTGCCGGCGAAATTAGCGGCTCAATACCAGACTCGTGCTCTATTAACAACATCCAGCTTACATGGCCATATTCATGGGCATAGTAATACCTGGTAGCTCGGTGAGCCCTACCAAAGTGTTAGTATCACTACCATATATTAGGTTTCTAATTGACTTACATCCTTCGGTATCCTCGGGAACGATCGGCTTGACAATACACTTCTTTGCTGGGTCGAGAGTCTGCGACTTGGCAATACCGCACTTAGCACCAAAGCAACCCTTGGTGTCCATCGCCTTCTGGAGAGAATCTCCCTTCCATCCGAAAACGTAATCAGCGTGCTGACCAAGACCGGTTGGGTCACCAGTGCTGAGAACGAAAGGTTGGCTTCCATCAGCGGGCCAGTCGGCCTTGTTGTTGAATTTTGTGGTGTCCCAGACGACCTCGAGCATGAGTTGTGGGATTCTGATCGGGTGGGTGGTTGGGCAGGTACCTCCCAAGCTCAAGAACGTAGCGGGACCACTTGTGGGGTAGGCGACGTGGTCCTTGTGGTTGGGGCTGTCGAGATTCTTTCCGTCCCAGCAACTATTTTATTGTCAGTGCTGCCGATATAAATATCTTCTGTTGAAGACTTACGTTGGGAAGTGAATGTTGGATCTAATACCGCCCAAGCATGGCTTAGGAGGGAGGGCCTCAGTATCGATCCTGTTTCAATCGTCAGCACACGTGCATATAACATAGTTGCGGATAAGGAACGAACTTGGCATCTTGGCAAGGAGCAGAGGTGTCTCCTCCGAAGTTTGGTCCAGTATAGCATCGATAGCAGTTTTGTCTCTTTAGCTTGGTATCAGGTCTTGAGCGTTGGTTGGGATCGCCAACAAGCATGCGGAATCCCTAGAAGATAATGGTTATCACTATGTCTACAAAATCAAAATTTATTGCCGGATTGCTTACTGGCTTGAAAGCAGTGATTTTTCCTGGGTCAGCTGAGACATAGTAAACGAGAATACCATTCTTCATCTGATTGCTGAAAGTGTCGCTAAATTGGAGTCTAGACAACGAGTCAGTTACGGCAACATATTTGAAACCACAACATGAGAAAAGTGATGGAATGCTCTTTCCCAGGGCTTCCTGGGTGTATTTCATCACGTTTCCCAACACATCCAAACACAACAGAAGAACCTCTTCAGACGTACGCAGCACCTCCTTGTGGGACACGCTTATATGTTCCGTTCCTTGCCTTGAAATATAAGTTCGCCGTCCAGTAGTTGGAGAAATCTTCAGATGGGGAGCAAGTCGTGCAGGAAGCAAGTGCTGATACATCGCTACCGGGCATCGAAGCATTGAAGGCATTTCCTCCCACAATTTGATGAACATGCGTGGAGGGAACTTGGCCCGGGTTGACGAGGGGATCAAGTCTATCGATGAGGAGTTGAGGACATCCAAATCTCAACATAGTAGTGCTACCACCCTGCCGGGACTCCAAAACTGGCTCGTACATAGATGGGATCGCTTCAGCAACCGCCGCGAAGGCGATGAGAGACTTCAAAAACATCGTGAGAGAAGGTATCGCAAAACTTCGAAATGGGGTACCGAGAAAAAGGAGGCGAGCAGTAGTGCCAGAGGGTACACACCCTTATGAACAAAAGCTCGACACATACATACGGATGGATGAATACTGCCTCCATCCTTCTGGTACTTTTCCATACAACTGCCGTCGAAAATTGGCACAGCTTGTTGCCGAGTCATGGGGACACTGTCGTATATTGACACTATCGCGAGATATCCCCAGAGCCAATGTCCGTAACCTCGCACGCGTGCACATCCTATCATATATCTGCCGCCCATACACACCCTAGTTGGAGGCGGCCGGTCAATTTAAGCAACCTTATATCCCCACATATTAACCATTTTACCCCACAAAACCTTAATCAAGCGCACCCCTGTTGTATACTTTGATATAGGCCCGAATTTTTCTTCTTCGAGGGTTTTGATTGCGACGGCTCTGATCTTTTACTGTTGTGGGATTTGGGGTTCGTTTATTTGAGCCATCCATTCGGCCTGCTTTGAGGCTTCGCCACATGTTTGGATAACCCCGCTGTGTTTAACCGTGAAGTTCAGACGACTATAAATAGTGTCAGCCTTCTGTCCAGGACACGAATAGATTTTTTGCATTAAGAAATGATACATGTGAGTTACAAGAGTGTACTGATGCTTTTAAGGAACCAATCTTGATCAAGTGAATGGCATTAGTATGTCTGATAAGCGATGTTGTAAGTCGGAAGAGATAGAACCTCCGTAGATCTTTCCTTTTATGTATGCGAACTTTGTCTCTTTCAGAGAGCAAGATAGGGCCTGAGAAATGTACTGGCCAATGCGAACATCTAGCTGTGCGACTCTTTTAAGAGAAGAGACACATGCCTTTTTTACTGTACTTTCCAGGACACGCCGGTGCCGATAAACGAGGAGTACTAGGAACTCCGCGATCACTTGCAAAAATACATTATTTGAATATGCCTGTCCAATCAAGAGCGAGATATGACCATCGAGATCTTCAAACATCTATGGTGACTTGGTCTTGCCACTGACGGCGGCTCCTAAGCCTCAGATCCCGAGGCGGCAAGTGAGAGGCAAGATGACGAATTGATGGTAATGCACTATTTGCATGTCATCTGCCTTGACGGCTTGTGCCGGAGAAGCGGATGGTCCAGGCGTTCCAACAACGAAGTTGGAAGGAATTATGTGATTGGAAAGTGAGAAATTACGTTCTGTATTTAGGTACGGCATTTGGTACTTCACTGATCGGGAAAGAGTATTCCGACTTGGTATTATGAAAAGCGCAAGGAAATTTCCAGCGAGAATTATGGTCATCGATAGGAATGTTCGCCATGCTGAGAGGTGCCTGATGTGGAGTCTAAACTACAATTTATACCATCAAAATTATTGAATTCAGTAACTTTGAATTTTTGAAATTAATCGAGAATGACATTCTATAATGGTACACAAAAACCGGCCTAATTTGAAAGTTTGTAATGAGAGTGTTGGGTGGAATCTTAAGCTAGTCACCAAGGAGATGGACGTATGTGACAAGACTAAACCCTAATGATTCTTCTCAGACACAATTTTCAGGAGGTATTCCTAATCAATTTTTATACCCAACCTATCTATTGTTAACTCTTATATCAACGAGCATAGAATGATATTCTCAGTTTAGCCATTAAGTTATTATAATTTAAGCGTTCTGGTGCCATTATTGAAGCTGACAACGACACACATCCACTCTCACCACGGAATAAACTCTGAGGATGCATCTTCGCTGACATCCACCAATAGACGGCCAAAGGTTACTCTATGAGGAGTACTCGTATTAAAATATAGTACAACTGTTCTCTTGAATTCGGCATGAAGTCGTGGCTTATTTTTGTCAAATCTCTCGGGGTATGTACTTCTGATTGTGTCGAGGCTCAGAAAAGACTCAGAGCCCGGTATACCTCCGAAAGTAGGTCGGTAAATGCCCTTGCTCCTATCTCGGCATATGAGTTGCGGGACACGATAATACAACGCCATTTGTGGAATTCATAGAACCCAGAGTTGGAAGTCTTGACATTCAATCTGTCAGAGGATTGTACAACGAGAGACTAGATCGCTGTGCTGTTGAACTAACTCTTAAATCAATAAAGCGCTCCCGATCATGGCCAAATGAACTGCAGGAATGATTATATGACTCATGGGATGTTCATGCCCGCTGTGGTGGCGCCCAGTTTACCTGCAAACAGTGCGCGAAAATTCGAACTGACATGAGACGCCACAGCTTTTCTATCTCCCTTTTCACCAATGTCACACCATCCTGCCATCACCCAAAATCACTCGGCCTCACCGCTCCCACCAGTCATCAGCATCGGCGTGGCAATTACCCCCTTTTCTCTCCCTCTGCCTCTTGTGGCAGCGGGAATTGTAGTCTGAGCCCTGCCGGTTCTTGTGGGATGTGTCGACGCAGAATTTACTGCATTCACCTTCTTTTACTGTTCAATTGCCTTTGACTTCTGTAGCAGGGTTTACAGTTTCCTAGCCACTTGCATCAGCAACTTTACTTTTAGCTGCGGTCGTCTTCTTGCCCTTCGGCGGAGGTATACTGTCTTCTCGGGAAAAGTCAAAGAGTCTGGCACGACCTCGTTGTTGGGAATGGGGATGTCGGGAAGGAGAGGGACGGCCTTGAAAGTCGGATCAGAGCCCTTCTTGAGGCAACGCGGTGTTTTTTGTTTTCGACCATCTGTGAACAACCTGACTGGAGAAGGTAGGCTCCTTTCCTCGGCGCCATCTTCGCTCATGTTTTCCTCGCTGCTGTCCTCTTCGGTGTCTTGAAATTTATCTTCATCAGGAATGCACGTCATAAAGGTCGGCATCGGTCCCTAGTCCCTGATATGGTGTACCTGAAGTTGACTTAGAGAGTGATTGTCCATCATCTGAAAAATCCACGGAAATTTCACTCTTCGAAGAGGGCCGAGAGAATCCTAACTCGTTAGACGGCACATGTTTGAGTACATGATTCAGAATTTCACCTGGAGTCATTCAAAAGAGAGATTGCCTACATCCTGATACGGGGCTGGTCCCAGTTTTCGCACTTCAACAATCGCTTGGTTCGTTTGCAATATGCATTCTCTATCATTTTGCTCTGTGATTCTGGCGACATCAACTCGTTTTTGAGCTACTTGTGAGTTATACCGCGCAATAATTTCGGCGTGTGTGCCTGGATGAGGATTTTCAATTCTGGTTGCAGTTGGTTTTGCTTGGGATCGTTGTATTCAAATTTGAAAATACTCCGACTGTAGCTTCCTCATCATCGGCATAGTGGGGAGGAAGGACGATAGCACATTCTTCTGTGTGCTCTTCTTTCTCGTCCTCATCCATCTTGGCGAAATTGCAACCACATCGTTTTTTATGTATCCAAGCATCCTCTAATGACAGATCTTTAAAGTTCAAGCCGCAAAGTTTACAGACCTCTCCGTTTCCTGCGTGGCAATGTCTTCTGTGCTCCTCGAGACCTTCCTCGTCTTCATTGGTGCAATTCTTGCCGCACACATCGGAGGAGATGAGATCACTACCTCTCTTATCAGGCCATCAAGACAGATTTCCTCATGTCGGTGAAGTTCTGCCGTTTCAAAGGCAAGTAGATCAACGCATTGTTTTGCGTGAGCTTTGTAATGCGCTGTTATGTCATGATTGAAACCATCAAATGTGTTGTCACAGAAGTGGCAGAAGTTTGTTCGATCAAGGACTTGATTTCGCAATTTCCGGTTCTCTTCAAAGATCTGGGAAATATTCGTAGATTCAAGACGTCTGATGTATATTATTGGCGTGCCATAATCACCACTAATTATGAGTTCCCGCGAGTCTCCGAAGGTGTGAGGCTCGGGATTTTGTCCCTGAACAAAAACATTGTGTGCACTGCGGTATGAATCTCGCTAGAGACGATCTAGTCGACTCTGTTCGGTTATCCGGGTCTTGAGCTTATCAAACTTAACAGTTTCCGCTAAAACATTGAGATATGTTTTTATTTATACGGACTTGTTTCGGTCGAGGAGCGCTCGGCAATGTGTTTGGTTCAATTGGCCCAAATTATATTCTTGGCTTTTTCAGCGTCGTTACTGAAAACAGAGTTGCTTCTACTGTTTACGGCATAGCTTCTGATGCCATTCTCTTTGCATTCGTTTTTATCAATGGCGATACAAGTTCTTGTCTTGGGGATCTCCTCGGGGTACTTGCCATTATTTCTTCTGCCAATGATGAATTCGAAGGTGAGCCATCACAACCTCTCCATCCAATATTGACACGTTTTCTGTCCGGAAAGATTGGTTGGGAATTATCTTCGCTTCCAAAACTTGGTTTCTAATGCTTTGGTGCCAATTCTGAAACTGTGAAGGGTCGAGCTGACGACATTGAGTCTGAAGGGACACCGAATTTAGATTTTGGACCTAAGTTTGTGAATCATTACATTGAAACACTTACCTCGTAGTGTTGGATACCCATAACTCCCGTCGTTATGGCCGTCTGAGGACTATAGTGGCTTCTCGCTACAGTATATATTCCAGCCACTAGGGGCCAATATTTCCTCGTCCTCAGGATTGTCTACATTATTTAGCGACGCCGGTTCAATTGGTAGACCAAAGTGCAACATAGTCAATTTTGTCGCGAGGCTGTCCCCACACCCATAAAGTTTGCCGCCTGTAGCTGGATCTACTTTGTACTCTTTTATTGCTTGCTGTTGATGGTGTGGATAGTGCCCTCGGGTCCAGCTGGGTCCAGAATCAAAGCGTGAGCTTCTTCGAAATACTTATGGAGGATATCCACTAAAGGGTCTTTAGCAACCTCGCGATGGAAAAGGGTCCCAGCTTTGATCCGCTCTTTTTAAGTCGGTTTTGATATTTAGATTCCATTTGAGCTTTCGCTTCAGATCAAGAAGCTTCTTTTTTTCTTCCCCTGGTAATCACAACACCCTCGTCGATCTTGGTTGCGATATATTGGGTTCTTTCTTGAGGTGAGAGGTTTTTCTGTCGCTTGAGCATGAGTTCTTTCCTGAGGCCCTCCTCCAATTCAAAATCTCTGGTTGCGGAAGGGGGAAAGTTGCTCGAAAGATAGGGGGATCTGCAACCTGAAGAATGATTTCTTGGCTTCAGGTGTCTCGATATCTCCATCTGCTAATCCATTTCTGCTCTTCGCTGCCATTTTGCTGGGAGCTACTGTGGTCATGTTGAATAGAAGCTAAGTATATTTAAATTGATGGAATATTGGGATAAAGGATGTCAGAGCCCTCTTGAACAAAGCTCGTGACGAACAAAGAAAAAACACCGCATTCTTCACATCAGACGGTTTGCTGCGAAAAATGAGCTACATTCTTTTAATGGACTTCAGGCCCAGCTGAACGCCACTAGGCTTCTTACAACCTTCGAGCTGCTAGTGACGAGTAAGATACAGAGGGCCATGGCAATATCAATGAAAGCTTGAAATGACTCAATATACTTAGACCGACTCAAGGTCATGCTTATCCAATAAATCATGTCATATAGACACCACAACTCTATTGCACTTGGCCTTTCCGTGTTCCCAGGGCTGTCTTTGTTGCCCCTGAGAGGTAGAAAGGGAAAACTTGAAAAATCTTGCGCACAAAGGAAATTGAAGGTAGATAAAGTGATACTGTTTTCCGGCGAGATAGTCACTTAAAGTTCAGCTACCAAATTAAAACCTTTCGGATTGATCCCTGCCTGATTTGAAAAATAGGCGCTATTCAAGAGATTTTGTATTTCGTACTTGTATCGAAGTTGTATCTTTCGTGGCCCTGTTCGGAAATTTTGCTGTTATGCCAGCCACTAGAAGTGCCAATGAGACTACCTCCAAACAGGCTGAGCTCACGTTTCGGTATCAAAACCCATATTCTTGTCAATGTTGTTTTACTCGTTTCAAACCTACCTGGGTTACCTTCGCGTAATATAGATTGGCTCCCCATGCATTTTGTCTTCCTCAATACGAGCCATTCTTCCTCGTCCTTCTCACTTATTCCTCCTTAATCTCGCTATGAACCCCATTTTCACCCTTCTCATAAACATCAACTTGTCCACTTCCATTTCCACTACCCCTAGCAATTCTCTCTAGTCCAATTTCCTTATTGATCTCCTCCATCCTCTCGATATCAGCCTGTGCCGTACCCTCAGAACCAAAAATGACATCCATCTCCTCGAGAGTGAGTCGCTTAGTCTCGGGGACGAACCACCAGATGAACGCAGCACCGCCGAAGGTGAGAATACCAAAGATAAGGTAGGTACCGTAAGAGATGTCGGCGATCATGTTGGGTGTGACCTCTTTGATCTGTTAGTGTGATCACTTAGGGTTTGGAGTAGGGGAGGTGACTTACGTCCCACAATGAAGTTGTTCATCCAATTGGACGAGCTCCCTGGAAGAGGTTAGCGTGATTGCTACGATTCCTGCGTAGCCTTTGGTGTTGAGGGGATATCGTGAAAAGGACAATCGGGAATCACATGTGTGGCACAAGCAGACAAGTGCTAGTACAAGGAACTGGAAGTCGCAATGTGAAAAGCGAGAACAACATACCTAAGGCAATTCCATATGGTCGGTTCGAAATAGGCCAGATCTCTGCAACGATGATCCAAGCACAAGGCCCCCAACTGTATCCAAAATGAATCACGAATAGCCAAACCATAGCCACTGCTCCCCAACCCGCGCCAGGATGTTCGGTCCACGAATCTCGGTACTTGGCAACAATACCAGCAATGACGATATGGCAAGATGCCATGCCAATCGCGCCGATTGTGAGGATTGGTTTGCGACCAAGTTTGTCGATGTAAAGGACAGACGGAATGGTGGCGATGAACATAACAATGCCGACTACGCCAGTAGCCAGGAGAGAAGTAGTGTTAGATCCCATGCCAAGAGACTTGAAGATAGTAGGGGCATCTGTTCAACAAATCAGTATGTACTCTTGCTGCCAATTAAATTCAGGTGGGGTCCCTAGTTCTTTGCTCCCAAGATAGCTCCAAGCTTTGGAGACTCCTTTACAAGAAGCAATTATTGGGTGTAAATCAATACGTACAATACAAGACGGCATTGATCCCGGTCCATTGCTGAAAGAACATAGTCACTGTAGCCACAATAACGCGCTTGAACATAGCTTTTGTCCTGAATAAAGAGCCAATGGCGACAAATTGCAATTTAAAAACAACCCAAGCGCTGGTACCTGTCAGATGAGGGAAGTGCTCAGCAACAGTACGCTTCTCGAAGAGAGATTGGGCTTTGATTTCGAGGAATTCGAGTTCAACGAGTTCGTGGTCTTGAGGAAGATCTCGGAGCCGGGCAAGAACGCGGCGCGCTTCGACTTCACGGCCGTGATGAACGAGCCAACGAGGAGAGAAGGGCATGAACAGAATACCACCAAAAAGGACAAGGGCCGGGAACAATTGGAGACAAACAGGGACAAGCCATGCCGCATCTGACTGAGTCTTGCCTGTACCGCCGATGTAATTCGTGCCATAATCAATCCAGAAAGATACCATAATCCCAAAGCAGATGGCGAGTTGTTGGAGGGCAATTAGCGATCCGCGAACTTCTGGAGGGGCCACCTCTGCGTTGTACATAGGCACAATCATAGATAGAGAGCCAACACCCATGCCTCTATAGTATTTGATTAGCACATATCTTTTGTAGTTCCAATTATGAGACCCACGTGATGAAACGACCTGCAAGAATATTGTTGTGTGCAGCACTACCAGCGATTGCGGTTGCTTGGATGACCACGCCAACGATAAAGACGCCCGTCGCGAAGAGGATACCACGTTTTCGAGAGAACACCTCAGCAATAAATCCTGACAATAGACAGCCCAGCCAAGCACCAAGTTCGAGAATTGAAGTCAACCATCCTTTCCGTGCTTGATTCTCTGGTAGATCACCAGCATAGTTTCCCATGTGTTGTTCAAAAGAATGCATTACTAACACTCCTGAGAAGACTCCCTGGTTGTAACCTGTACATTATCAATATCATGAAGCCACCAGACTATCGGAGACTGTACCATAAAGCAAACCACCTATACATGCGAACATGGCGATACTGAACACCCGAAAATTTTTCACCAAGGCAGCTGGGCCGCTTGCGCCCATCAAAGCCTGACGTCTCTCCAAAGCAGCATCGTAGATACCGGGAGCTGCAGCCCCTGCGACCATCTTGACGGTTTTGTTATGAGCTTCTCAAAATGAGGCATCAGTTGGAGAAAATCTTCAAGAAACACCCTCCTCAATAATGTAGACCAATGTAGTGAAAGGACAAGCGGAAACCATTGAGATGGATGGGAAAGCTTGTTTTTATTGAGTAACTAATATCAGACATCCGAGCACCAGCATCAACTGCTGTAGATGCACATACGAAGCTCCGGCTAAATGGAATTGCAGTATTACTGGATAAATCATTGTTTAGGGGAGATGGTACCCGAGGAGAAAAGAAGGTTTACTGAGTTTGCAGTACTTCCACCCGATCAAAGATCCAAAGAAGTATAGAGTGCCATTGACCAACGGTCATGCTTCACCGATAGTGGTGTATGCGTTGCAATGAAGAGGGCCTGTGGGAACGCCACCAGACCACTCAGGAGGCGGACGGGTAATAAAATTCTGCATGCGGCACTCGCCCGGCTTATGTTTATACATTGAGGCCACCTTCGGGGGATCGACACTCGCTACACCACGTTATCAAATCCCCAAAGAACTAGAGAGGCGAATCATTGTTGGTCTGGCCGTAAGATATCCACTCCCTTATGTGCGGGGAACAAGTGGGGAGGGTAGCAGAGAATAGCAAAATTCAGGCTGAATTGTTTGGTATCCATTTCTTTCCACTGATCAGAAAGGTGGATTGGACGAAACTTAGTGGGAAGACAAACATGGCCTTCATCTCGCCGAGAGTTGATCCGAACGTGGATCTAGGTGAGGCTTGGTTGTTGGTGTTGCAAGATTCTGACGATTGTTGTTATTGAGAAGTTGGAAAAGCAGGAGATGGGAGAGGCGCGTAGTTTTGGATGGAGATCTTTGGCGCTTTCATGGGCGGCTGTGTTGTTTGCCTGGAATTCAGGGACTCAAAACTATTGCTTCCAGGCACATGATGTGATCGTCTGCTCCGCCACTCAGGGGTACCTAAACGCCGAAAGATCACCAAAGGGCAGAGGAACAAACTTAGTGCTATAATTTTCACACACTGACATCGAAAAGTCAGAAATAGGTAAGGGGCAATGATCAATAGTGTGCGTTGAATTAAATGTTAGTGGCAATCTGAGAAGAGAGTTATTTCAGAACTTCTATTCCGTTGTGGCTATGAAGTAGGTGAGAACGCGAGGTGAGACGGGTTTTCGAGTTCCGTATAGCATAGAAGTATATAAGAACTTCGAATCCTCTCTGATATTTACAGGACGGTTGGAGCTTGTCCGGTCATCTGCTTATGTCACCTTTCAACCAGTATGCAATTTCCTGGCCGTCCAAGAAGGGGCGTGCGGGCTCGATCAAGGACTGGTGTTGAAGAAGCCAAGCGTTGGCTTGCACCGAACGAAGAACTCTCCGATCCGAAACTCGCTAAAGCCTGTTTGTCACAGGCCTTATTTATAGCCCATAGCCGCGCTCTTGACCACGCCTCTTCCACCCCTCGCTTCTCTCACCACTCGACATTGACATTTCATAAACAACAACTTTGTTTCAAGTTTCAACACGCGATTGAAGATCGCGATAGGGCTGAGTGGCCCTGTCTTATGATCGTGATGGCTGCCGAAGTACGGGTAGCCCCCAGCTCTACGAGGGTGACCTATTTTTGGTGGCTAGACGCCTTCCCCTGATCGTCCGGCAAGACTCACTAGCCGCCGACAACCTCCCTTCAGACCCTTGCATACCCCTGTTCTCCATCTATTGTTCCTCTGTCGTTAAAATCGTCTTTTGGAATTCCTTCATCTCAAATCGAGCTTGCTTGCCTTTATTGGGAACTCAAAGCACCTGAAGAGCCACCTCGACGCCATATTAAGCACAAACCTAGCACGTGCTTAGCAGATAATATCACTTGCATCGATTAGTATCACATGGATGCTCTCATGCTCTCAGCAGTTCTTGAAGCTACCCCTGCCTGCTGTTGCTCTCTGCCCCATTCTGCCCCAGGTCAGCCTTGAGGTCGCAAATGAGACAGGCGCCCACCCACCACCACAGCCAATCCTACACCCGGCATGTCTCCGAACCGCGATCTTTGGAGACTGCTAGGAGCCTCTTCCGAATCATCCCAGGACTGCGCGGCTACTCTGTCAAGGCTGGGGGGTTTCATTTTCCGCCATGTCGGTCTTCTGTAGGGACAACCAGACTGTTGGGTTGGATTTCCACGTTCATTTGTCCAGTTACACACTCTAGAAGCTACCCTGGTACGTTTCATGGTCTGTATTTAGGACATTCTGCGTCTTTTGGAGTAAACAATTTTCTAGCCAGTTATCTTTGGCGCTGTCGCCCCCAGATTTGTTAGTTCATGTCGATATCTTCAAAGCAATACCACTAGATCCAACATCGACTGCACATTCTCTTTCCATATAAAGTTCGGCCGAGCAACCCAGAGACCCTCCCTGATTTGACTCTATTCTCCAGATCCGGCAGCCTGTTTTGTCTTCGTTCATATCCATTCGATTCAATTGATACCCCTCGATGCGATTTCCTTGTTGATAGTTCATAACAATTTTCCTATCTCTTCGTTCTGCCTTCTTTGCTTCCGATCCACATCGCTCGTTTGATACGCAGTCTACCACCCTCCAGGAGAGGCGTCTAATCCTCTAATAACTTACTCGACCGCAACCAACCACTTGGTTGTACACAACTCGTTCACAAACTTTCTCACTCGTTCAGCCGCATCCACACCTTCGCTCGCACTCTACATCCTTCCAACACTGTCGCTTTACTCATATACAATGCCTAAAGGCGACCGTCAACACCGCAACTCGCTGCGTTCTTCAGGTTACTACAACCTTTCTCCCGTCAATGCCCCACAGCCATATACCGACCTCTCCAGCTCTCGAATCTCAGAAAGTTACTACTCAGTCCCATTAACGAATAATATGACTGCTCAGTCTTACGGCTCCACTACCCCTCAACACACGTCTTATTCCACAGGTGGGCCCGTTCAGCCAATATCTCACCAGGTTCAACCTCAATACAACACCATGCCAACCCACACACCACATGCAACACAGGCCGCGCCCCTCACCTCACTTCGGCCTTCCTCTGGAGCTTGGAACCCAACCGACGATCAGACCCTTATGGCCGCTCGATCATCAGGTATGAACTGGGCACCTATTCAACAAACCTACTTCCCTTCCAAGACACCCAACGCGTGTCGAAAGCGTCATGAACGTCTCATGGAGCGGAGAAGTGCTGATGACTGGGATGGTATGAAGCTCGAAACTCTGGCAAAGAACTACATGAGCATGCGTCGAGAGATCTGGGCTGGTCTAGCTGACGCAACTGGCGAGAAATGGAGCGTGGTTGAGCAAAAGGTAAGCCTACTCCACTCCATACCTTTTACATTCATGTGCTAATTTACCTCCAGTGCATGTCCCAAGGTCTCAAGAACCTCCAAACATCTGCCCGCTCCCATGCTCGTCGTGAGCGCCTCCTCTCCCCCTCCCACACCGCATCATCCTTCCCACCGTATTCATCCTCGACCTCATCTGCTAATTACATCCGCGACGATAGCGGTATCGGAATTGACGACCTTCAAGAAGGAGAATACAATGACGGCTCCAGTGAACGAATGAGTTCCTCGAGCTCACCATACGGTGGCAATGGCCAGGTCTATGGCCACAGCCACAGTCAAAGTGGTGGAAGCGGTGTTGGTAGCGTAAACGGCTATGGAGTTGTGAATGGTCATGGAGGTCATGGTGGACGTTTGCCTAGTATGGACATGAACATTGACGCGATCATCAATCGACCTCGACAGTAGCTTACTTTATCCTTTATACTCACTTCCTCTTCGGATAGCGAAGACGGCGCGCGGCGGATGTTCCTCGTGGCGTTTTGGGACTTCTTCATCATTACGATTTCTGCATTTTTGGCTCATCCTTCCACTAATAACCAACTTTCGGGAGAAGTCATGACATTCATTCAATGACTACAAAATCTTGCATTTGGATCAAGCGTTGGATCAACATCATACCTCATGGGCTGGCAAAATTTAAGGCGCCGGCACTTTACATTCATTCCTGGAGAAGACATCCAATAGAGACAGGGGGTGAGAGCTCAGGGGAAGCTGAGGATTAACGAATCTTTTATGACGAATCCAAGTGTAGAAGTAGCTGCTTACGCGCTCTTTGAAATTTTCAGTTTTGTATGATTATAGCCTCAATGGCAAGCCTCGACGGCAAACAAGCAAGCGGAGAGATAGAAGGGTGCAGATGAACTGAAATTAAATTAAAAGAATGAATGCGCTTTGTGACGAGCTTCAAAGTGAGGACCGATATAAATATTACTATGTCAAATTTGACCACATTGTCCCAAGTATTGTCATTCCATTTTATCCTCCTAAAATATCTAGCACATTCAAACTTTCATCGAACAAAGACCAGAAGATAATCCTAAATACACATGCTACATAACTTCGCTCGATCACAACTCTTTTCAAGCCATTTAAATGTTGCAAGTCTCTTGGTACACTCTATTTTTCAACAAGAGAAGATGACACAGGAGACACCCCATGCGACATGTAACAATATCTTCTACAATCATCCGATCTCCACGTATTATTCCATGATCTAATAGCTTTTACTCGGTTCTTGGTTTCTGATAGAATATGTAATAATCTGGTCAATTTGTGACATGCAACAAGACCCCAACATCCCCAACTCAATCCTCGCTTCAATTTCCTTCCACAATATCACCAACCGAACTTTCTTACACCTCTCCACAGTCTTTCTTAACCCAGTAGTCCCAAAATCTGTGTAAACCTCGGAGTATTCTATAGTCCCTCTGAAACTTCCATTAAATCTCACCTGTACAGAATAAGTCGCCACAACCCTCCGAACAAAAGCCTCAACTTCAATTACCCACGAGGTCAACGGTGCCATATCTGCACCGTTAAATGCGGCTTGTGTTTAACTCTGAAACATAAAGTAGCGTTACATAAAGCATCGCTCCAATTTCACACCACCCAACCATTCGGAAAGACATTCCAAAGCTTGAAACGATGAAGCCTTCAAGATCTCGTGAACAGCCTCCAAATCTGATGTCGTTTGTTGAAAAACATTCGGGGAATTCGAGATCCTGAGGAACACATGCAAGCCATGATAGAAGAATACTCCTACAATAAGTGGCAAGGGAAAGGTGAGGACGAACATGGCATTGTCAGGTTACACAAGCGCAGAACCCATTTTAAGACTGGCCCAAGGCCTCCATTTTGAAAAGAACATTCTCATATAAACGCCAAACCCCATATTCCTACAGGTTTATCTCCGAGATCTATGCACGCAATAGAAGGTAAGTAATCGATACGAGAGATAGCACGCCACTATGCATGTGCAAACACTTCCATCATCACCCCTCAATCCTCTATCGGCCCCCCGCAGCGCCAGCCGGCAGTGCATCTTTCACCAACTCCGCCTCTTCTTCCTCCCAATCCTCCTCCTCACCATCGGGATCCGGTTCGCCAGCCACAGCCCTCCATACACGCTGCCACATGCCTTTCTTTTCTACCATCGCTAGAATCATCATAACTGGCAGATGCCACACGGAAGCCCAGAAAAGACCCCGCGCCGATCCTTTATGTCCCTCGAGTTTCCAAAATCGAACAGCTTCTTTCACCAGCCAGGCATTGATAGGTATACTTGCAACTGCGAAACTCCACTCTGTGATTCCATAGTAGCACAGCCCTACGCAAATCGGGAAGAACGCGAGACTGTAACGCAATGCCACCCGTCCGTTCCGAGCCGGGTTGGTCCAGCTGAGCATCCTGTATCCAGCATTTTTATATTCCTCACGGATACTCCAACTCAATGACATAAAGTGTGGAAACTGCCATGCTACCAACAATGCTGCTATCAGCCAGCCTCCAACATTCTGTGAGCCAAGAAGGAGCTCCTTCCAGTCACTATCTGATGTTGATGTAGCAGATTGTCCTGCCGCAGCGGCCCAGCCCATCAAAGGTGGAATACCACCAACAACCGCACCAACCCATGTATTTATGACCGAAACACGCTTAAGTGGTGTATACATTCCAGCGTAGATGAAAATGTTTAGCGCACCTAGTGCCGAAACGGTAGGGTTGACGCCAAAATACAAAGCTGTTGTCCCCGCCAATCCACTAAGAATCGCAAATGCTGCAGCCCCTCTTGTAGATATCAATTTTCGTACTAGAGGTCGATTTCGAGTTCTGCTCATCATAGCATCCCATTTTGGTTCGTATAACATATTAAAAGCGTTCGCAGACGCAGCGCAGAAGGCTGTGCCGGTTGTGAGGAAAAGAAGAGTGAGTGGTGAGAGCGATGGTGTATCTGTTGCAGATGGTGAGAGCATCTCGGGGACTGGATAAAGAGAGTAGGTCGCACATGCTGTGAGAACGACGAGGACCGAAAGGCGGGGTTTCGAAAGGGAGAGAAGGATTGGCAGCAAACGACGAATGGAATTCGCAGGAGCGGCGGAGGCACTCTCTGTGAGAGTCGAGGAGGAATTGGGAGGTAGAACAAGATCTGATTGTGCGGCAGCGCGCCTGGCGGCTTGTCGTCTTCGATGAGGGAGAAGTTCTGCAGATTCTGGTGGAGGGGTAGTGGTTTGAGGAAGCTTAGAAGCTACATTCGGATCAGGACTGAAAGCCACATTGGCATTCGTTGGCGATATGGCTCCCCTCCCTCCCTTAGCTCTTTCTAGAAGTCCATTGGCCGAAAAGTATTCAGATCGTAATCGTGGCGTGCTTCCAGCAAATGTAGATTTGAGGTTCGATGCACTGGAGAAATTTCTCGCTATGGATCGCAATGAAGCTTTTGGCGTCTGTAGCAAGCATGGTTGATATACGGTAGTGAGGCCATGACATCGAAAAGCACTTGCGACGGGGTACCGTACAATCATTTCTTGTCAGTCATTGGGGGTTGATCGCGACGGAACATTGAGAGTTGTGGTGTTGAAGCTTTGAAAGGGTATCAGATCATTTCCTGCGGAACTTGCCGCGCCTACCTTTCATCAGCCAATAAGACGTTTCCAATTGCTTGTCGCATTTTAGCTGCTTTGGACCACAAATTTAAATCCCTATACGCGGTTTGAAGACTACTTACATTCCTTTTCCATAAATTACTAAGCATCATAAGATTGTATTGAAAAAGTGCAATAAAGGGGCGTCTTAGAATTTCCGAATTCACATGATCCATTGATTGCCACGTGACACGCCACATTATTCTCTGCTCTAGTCCTGCCCTGAAGTAATTTCCAAATCTTTCGTGACCAACAAGCTTTGTAAATAGGCCAAACCCAACAACAAAAGAATCATATCTTGCCATCATATCATCACCTAATTATTGGAGAGATGGGTTACTCGGTTTCAGGAGCGATGTTTTAACCGATTTGCTCCAGCGCATCCATTCTTTCGTCCGTACGCGGCGACACCTGGTCGTGTCTCATTGACACCCACAATTTGCCCTTCCGCCATCAAGTGAAGAGGCTCAAATGATAGGGACATGCCGAATTCAAGTTTTTTTGACAGGGACGTGCGTGCCGAGGTCCTGACTTCGCTCTCGCGTATCTTGCCTGTTCTGTGTTTACTGATCGTGTCAACGCCATGCAGAAAAAGGAAATCAAGACCAGTTATTGGTCGGGAATTGGCCGACTGTCTAATATATCTCGAAAGCCTGCATATTGACTTGTATTCTCCGGTGTTTACTCATCTGTGAACTGAGATTCCGTTGAATATGTCCTTGGCTCAAGAGGGACAGGGACCGGACGTGGAGTAGAGTCGAGCCTCGTTGCATGCTAGTATCTGGTAGGTAGTTCATCTGATTATCTATTCTCAATTGTTTTTCATTGCTCTATATATCCTTTCATTGCTGTACGTTAAAGTACGTTTTCATATCATACATCAAATCACACAGCAGATAGCTCGAAAGTACTACACTCCCAGCATATCATCAACCATCTCCGATATGAATCGAGGTCTAGCAGAGATTATACTAGAAAAGGAGGCCGCCAATTTGGAGGCTGGACAGTCCCCTTCGGTGGTGTCAACCAACAAGGAGACAGGTGGAGAAGAATCACCAACACCAAGTGTGAGCAGTAATGAGGGAAAGTCAACAGTGGTACCACTAGATTGGGAATCACCAGATGACTCTGGAAACCCTAAAAATTGGCCACGATGGAAACGGATATACCATACCGCCATTCCTGCTTTGTATGGCTTCGTGATGTGAGTAAAGCTCTTCGCTACAAAATCTGCCTTTACTGACTACCTTGTAGAACGGTAGGAACATCATCTTACGTCCCTGCGATCCCATTCATCATGGCAAAGTTTCAAGTGGAAAGGACAATTGCTGTTCTACCACTATCATTATATACCCTTGGCTTCACTATTGGTCCGGTCCTCGCTGCACCACTAAGTGAGCTCTACGGCCGACGCATTGTCTACTGGACATCCCTACCTCTCTTAGTTATATTCATCGCCATCGCGGGAACCTCAAACGATATTACAGAATTAATAATCACTCGATTCATCGCCGCAGTCTGTGGTTCTGGTGCTTTGGCAGTCGGAGCAGGCACAATTGCAGACCTGTGGTCACCTCAAGCCGCTGGTCGAGCAGCAGTCTTTTACATTCTCTCTCCCTTCCTCGGTCCTGCCCTTGGCCCTCTCACCGGTTCATACATCATCCATCAATATAATGACAACTGGAGATGGAGTCAATGGGTTGTGATAATCATCGCAGCACCGATGCTCATCCTCGCAGCCTTCATGAAGGAGACCAGTAAAGTACAAATACTCCGACTGCGTCAAAAATCGAGTGGCTACCAAAAGCCCGCTCATCAAGCAGGCGACACGAGAATTCTACTCCGCAAGCTGCGTCTCGCAATCACTCGACCGATGCATATGATGCTCTTCGAGCCCACCGTAGCTCTTTTATCACTCTACACCGGCTTCGCATTCGCGATGATGTTTTCTTTCTTCGGCTCCTACTCCTACGTCTTCCAAAGCGTCTACCACTTCAACTCCCGCGAGGTCGGCCTCACATTTCTCGGCATACTCGTCGGGTTCATCTTCGCAGTGGGTACATTCGGCTTCTTCGATGCCACCCTCTTCCGTAAAGAGACCGCGAAGGCTGCTGCTAAAGGCGAGAGACCAGCACCTGAACATAGGCTTTACACCGCGATGCTTGGTTCCGTTATGCTTCCGATCGGTCTGTTTTGGTTTGCCTACGCACCGAGAGAAGGGGTCCACTGGATCGTACCTGTACTTGCAGGCGTACCATTTGGCTGGGGTTGTCTTGGGATCTTCGTCTCCGTGACAACATATCTGGTAGATGTCTACCAAGCCGCTAATGGCGCTTCAGCTGTTGCTGCCAATGGAATTTTACGATATCTCTTCGGAGCAATATTCCCACTCTTCACAATACAGATGTACGAAGCGATGGGTGTTCATAACGCAGGTGTGGTGTTTGCTGCTGTAGCATTGGTATTGACACCTCTGCCTTGGTGGTTTTATTGGAAAGGGGAGACGTTGAGAAAGAGGAGTACATATACGCAGTAGAGGGGGTTGTGGGTTCTAAGAGTCTCATGTCTGTGTGGAACTGCATTTCTCTTTTTTGCAGCGTTGGCGTTGGCTTTGGTCCTTGTTTTCTTCCTCTCATAGAATAGACTATATAATGACAACTACTTAAGCATTGACATTAACACTTTGTCTTGCTCGTCTGTAGATGCAAACTTTAACCTAGTTGTCCTTTCTAGTCTTTGATCCTTGTCGTAGATCCAATCAATAAGACACTCCTCTTGTTACAACTCCCGATGTACACAAACCATGCCTATTGTCATATCAGGACCTTCGGAAACTTCACTAGTTCGACACTCTTTATCGGGCCTCCCTGGCTGCCCAGAACCAGAAAGCAAATGACCGTACTACACTTCGTTGCAAGTCGACCATGCACGGTCTGCGGTTCCCTTGCTATCTATGCTTATCGCTAAACATAAGGGGGGGGGGGATAGACAACTTTCGTCATATAGCGATGTCAATAATGGTCTAGCCTTCTGACCTAATGACCATAAGGGAGAGTGCCTCGACATTCGCCGCACATGGCGGTTGGGCTGTGCTTATCTCTATTTGTCAATCTTAAAATAAACTTTCGCTGCATGTAGATACTGTTCTGTGCTTCTCGCTCCCGTTTGCACAACAGAAAAGGGATAATTGTTGCAAGTCGACGTTGGTCTGAGCTTCTTGGTTCATTCCTAAATAGAAAGCAAACCATTTTCGTTGCATGTCGATGCCATGGTCTAAGCTTCTTGCATGGAAATCGTATAAGAGGGTTGGTTAGGCGCACCTTCTCCCTACAGCAATGTGGAATTTGACCTGTAGTTTGAACATGGCTAGTTAGAAGTTAATGTGTTATCTTATCTTGCTCGGCTTGAGGCAAACTGTTGTTTGCCAAGCACGGTGGCAAAATCCTTCTACAAGACTTAAAAGCAGGTATCTAGTAATCATATTATCACCTGTTCTTGCCTATAAAATTTGTAAGAAAACGAACTTAAAACTCCATACTCAAAGGGCTTCAAATCTTTGATTTATAAAATTCTATGAATGCTTTCTAATACATGCTACAAGTCTACAATTCCAAATAACCAATACACCGAAATATACTGCATGAAAGAAAGTATGCAAAAAGTCCTAATGGATTCAGTTGCATATCCCCAATGCATACAACGATGCTATTCATATATTTCTAGGACTTTACCGCAGAGTTTACTAATCCTTTGAGTCATCCAATCATCAGACTCACATCACACCATAGGCAAATGCAAGCGCCGCCCCACCAACAGCTAAGTACGGAGCTTGAGTAATCATTGTAGCACCAGCCGCCGATGCTGTGGCTGGTGCTATTGTTGGGGCAGCTGTCCTGCTTGTAGGGCTCCCCGTCTCTGGTACAGCACCTGGAATGATTAGTTGTCACCTTCGACCTCGGCTTTTTCCGGTACTTACTAGCAAGAAGAGTATTCCCACTGACAACCATCACTGCAGCCGAAGCTGGTGGGGTGAAGGTACCACTAGCAGCATTTGTCGCGCTAGCAATGATCGACGATGCATTCTTAACGGTCACGGTAATAGCCATTAGACCATTGCATATCAGTCCATCCGAGATTGTTGTTGTAATAGCAGTTCGAGGTATGACAGCACGACCGGTGAAAGGGGCGAGCTCGGATTCCACAGCAGATCTGATAAAGGATGCTTGAGCATCTGCTGCTGTGCGTATATCATCAGTGATGTTGTATTCGGATGCAACTCTGGAGGCAATAGAGGAATATAGAGATTCGGCGGGACGATATAGACTTTGGTATTCGCTGATGAACGACGAGATAACTGGACCAGCCCATACTCCTTCTACACAGCAAACATAGTTCCATAATGATCCTGGACAGTATATATCATCCAAATCGATCTCGACGCTCGTGGCACACGTTCCGTTCTCGGCGGCAAGCACAGCTAGAAGATTTGTGAACGAGTGGCAATATCTGGAAGTGGAAACCTCCTTACCTGCTGAAAATGCGAGGGCGCAAAGCGTGTTAAAAGTGTGCATTGCGAGAAGATGGGGTTGAGCTCGTAGAGTGTATAGGAACTAGAGTCGTATATTTCTGGATTGAACTGAAGAACGACGAGCTTTGAAGAAATTGTTATATATACTGACACTTATCGGTCACCAAAACTGCACTACGGTATTGGCATAAATTTTAAATACTTGTATACTTACTTTCAGCCTCGTATTTCTTCTCTTGTGCCATGTGATGACTTCGGGCTTGTCAAATAAACTTAGTGCTCTGTGGATAGAATAGTGCTTTTCAGGTGAATCCTCCATAATCTAAGCGAAAAAGCCACTAGCTGATACAGTTTTTGCACAGGGCTATAGTATATGAATTCTCTGAAACGAAGACAATGGTCTCTAGTGTTAATAAAGTACGGCGTCTGGGCATCTCGAAGCCCCGAGAGCAATTTCTGTCGGGAACTCCTTGAGTAATTGCTGATTGGTTTGACGAGACCATATTTGATTCGGGCCTCCAGATTTCCAGGATTTTATTTGCGTGGAGGAGCGGAGCATTGGCAATAATGACATACGGCCAAGGCGGATCGTAACGCGGTTGTTGACGTTGGTAACTTTTCAAAATTACTTAGTCAGCTCAGCGCGGCAAGTGACGTTTTAAAACACGCTAACTTTTCATCGAAGCGCACCCCCGGAGTTGATGCAGTAGTTAACATCATCACTTCCGGGATGGCCGGCAGGGATTGCCATCATCAAACTTGAGCTTACTCAGTTCTGCAGCTGGAACGGAAACAAAATTATTACGTTTGTTTGAAGTAAATATCATAAATACTATTATCGACAAAGAAATAGTTTTAAGTTAGTTCAACCAGGCTTCAGCAGATTGTCGATGCTTCCTAGTGCCCCGAAAACCTCTACACTCAGCTAGAATTAAGCTTGTGTCTAACTACTTAACCTCCACAGAAGAATTCACATTGTGCAATTCGGCATTATGGCAGATATTTCCTTACGCAAACCCAGTCTCACTGAGCGTTTAGCTCGTGCTCTGAAGCCGAAGGCCTCCGGGGAGAAATTGAGAAAGAAATCTTGGGCTGGGTCCGAAGCAAGAAAGCCGTCTTCGGTCGGAGGTAGTAGTCTTGGACGTCGAAGCGTTGGAAGCAGGACTCAGTACTCTGTTGACGACAACTTTGATCAAATCGACATTCAAACTGGTGAACGTCGCGACGACACTGAGTTGTTACACAATTTAGCTCACACAGGGTCGTTCGATTCTCTCCACAATCCTTTACATGACCCCAGCCAGCACAACAGTTCTATATCTGGCAACGAGGTATTTGCGAAGTTGCCAGATAGAGTGTGGGAGAACTTGGTAGTCTATCTGCCTCTTTCAAGTACTGCAACTCTGGCATTCTCGTGTAGGGCCCTCAGAACAAGACTTGATAACGATGTTTGGTCGATCTTAAACCTTCCGGACAACCACGACGAAAAGGTTGCATTTCTCGTTATGCTGGACGGCTCACTCCCTGATTACCTCTTGTGTTATCAATGTGCAATTTATCATCGTCGAACCAAGAAAGGGGCCGAGAGATTGAAAGCAGCTAATGTTCTCAATCCGCTCTTCAATTGTCCTTGGGCCAATGAACCCACCGAGATTCCTCTTAAATCATGGCTGGTACCTGGGCATAAACTTCCCTTCCCCTTTGTTCAGCTAGCACTTCGACGTGAGCGTTATGGGCCTCTGTATGGCATCCCCGTTCGCGATCTAGATAGACGCTGGACGGATACTAATAGCGGTTGGTCTCACCAGATTCGGTACTATTATCACCATGATCATCTCTTAATGAGAAACGTCAGCAAATCTTTCGCATCTGCCGGCCTACCTCCGAGTGGACTTCGTCATCTACTATACTCTGGAAATCACGATTACTTTCCCTACTTCTCTGTCTGCGCTCACTGGCGAGACGGAGAACTCATGAATATTTGCAAATGTGCGTTGGGTCATATTCCTATGCCCAGAGAGACAACAACACAGCAACTTCAAAAGGGGCCGATGATCAGTCGTGGACTTCTACATTCCAATCCAATTGTCACGCTATGTGGCAAATGTCGACCAATGAGGCGCTGTCCAGATTGTCCATCCGAGTATCTTATTGAGATAAAATTCGAGGAGGATAGGACTGATCCGAACCCTGTGACGAGATTCAAACAAGCTATCTCTGTGACAAGGTGGTCAGATCTCGGCGATGGATCTACCCCATTGTCATTAGAATGGGCCGCCTGCAACGGATGTGCCGAATATGACTCTTTCGCTCACATTGGGAAAAGAAGTATATCGGGAACATTCGAGTCACAATCTGGAGTCACAATGCCTGGTCAGAGAATGCTGTCCTTGAATCCGAAAAATGTGAAGCTTGGGGAAGAAGGACACGATTGGTATTGAGTCATAGACGAAGGGTGTTTTGACAAGAGTATTATGATTGTAGCAGGATTACTGGAAGAGATGTAAGTCAAACAGCCAAGTATACCACTATCCGTCATACATTGATAGCAAATATCCCTTTAACAGCCGACTAGAAAATGCTAATTATACTCCATGACAGCACACATAATAGTACAATGCTTTCCATAGGCCAATTCCTACATATCATCCTAGGTCATTAATCGTGCTACGTCGAAACTTGGCACAGAAATACATCAATGACCCTACGACCACTCGCTCAGGTCCTCCGCTCATCATCCGAACCTTTCTCTATCGGATCTATTTCAGTATAGCTATTCTTCACTATATACAGCTGCTTATAATTTCCCCACCTTCGAGACAACCTCTCCCGTATGCTGATTTGCCCGAGGTTAAAACGGCCATTCAACATTCTTGCCTTATTGTTCATAGCACCTGTGCCAACAGAAATCTCAGACTCGGATTTACTATCCAGGGAGATGATAATAGAGTTGGACTTGGATGGTATAGGCAAGTCATACAACCTGTCGGGTCTGTTTCGTGTCGAAAGATGTTAGTCCCTGCAATAATTTTATGATGTAACCACGGTGACTTGCCAACGCTCTTGAGCTTCCTAATCTTGAGAGATCGCTGCTATAGATCCCAAAAAATAACCTATCTCTTCCAAGAACCTGGCAAACTGGTAGCGACAGACTCAGCTATATGCTCTACTCTTTCTCCTATATCAAGCATGAATTATCGCAGTACCAACTCTCTTCCCACCTTAATCATATGACCTTCCGTAAGCTAATTATCAATAAAGGGAACAAGGTTGTCACCGCCATCCTTGTTGTAGGCACTTACGGCTTCTAGACCTGCTGAGCTTATAGCTTGAGCAGACACTACTTTCATCAATATCAGGGCTTCAACCATCGGGAGCTATGTGGAGCTCTCCTCCGCTAGCCGAGTAATGTATAGTCTTCTTCAAGAAGAATTTCGTCGTGGCGGTGCGTATTGTAATCTTACCATAATCGAGCTTGTTTATCTAACAGACTTTGGCTTGTTTTACATTCCGATTGTTGGAAGGATGCGAAATGTGTAGCGTTACTTGCTTGCATCCTCAAAAGTTGTGAGGTGCAGTACCCTTGTGTCTCAGTGGTTATCAAGCCAATTTACCTGAATGGCACCGCTTGAAGATTTGCATGCTGTATTGCATTACCATTGGTCATGTATGTCGCTTGATACTAACTGTTGGTTGCTGCCACCCTTCTCCTACAACCTTTGTTGACCTCACTTACCAAAGTCACTTGTTTCAATCATCGGTCACCTTGTCCTAACTCATCATGGGATTTAATGTGATCCGAATTCTCATACTCGCTGTCCTGACCTACAGTCCAAGAAAGCTCACATTGCATATCACCGCCCCCCCCCCCCCCCCCCAAATCATCGAAACACCCAACGCGCTTGTCACAGCACCTTTTTTTCGATCTTGTCTTCTCTTACAAAATTTTCGAAGCTGCGAGAGCCGCATTCGATATGCTGCACACAAGAGACTAGGCTCTGTAATTTGACTTTAACCATCGGAGGTGAGTATCAATTCAACCGAGGGCACGCAAACTGTGTACAACAACAGCGCCTTCGAAAGAACGGAGTGGTTCTTGAACATATTCCGAGGATGGGGGCTATTATACACTTTCCAATAGTCCTAAGATGTGTTGGGGAATAAATGAGGAGAGATAACGAGAGGTAATAAGTGCGCTGTTCATGGTGTATATGCTTCAAACCAAAGAACATGCTCTTCGAAAATGTATCATCGATGTACCCAAAGTCGTATATCTACAATTTTATTATCGCGAAATCTCCACTGCTCAACATCCTCCAGAGGTCATTTAGAAGCGAAGTTTCTAAGTGGGCCAAATCGGGACAACGGTAGATATGATACTAGCATTCGAGGCCTGTGTGACTCATTTTACTACTGGGTGGTTATTTGGCCAGGATACACGAATTGATTGGCTCCACGATCATAGGGAAGGGAATCATTTCTACCGGAATGTGTAGTTCGGAGAAGACTCACGTATGGCGAAAAACCATATCTATTTGACCGTTTGCCATCTTGTGTTACCACAACCAATAGAGTATATTTATGGTCCTAACCAAGCTGCTGGATGCCGTATCGGATGAGGCTACGCCGCAACATCAATGCTTGTTTACAACTCTAACCTTATGATATCGTTGGGTTTAGGGGAAATAGAGAGCACTTTAGGTTCATCTTCGGTTATACCATGGTAATTATTCGGCTCGCTCATCCTAAGTACTGACCTCTTTTCAGAGTTCAAAATTCTCTAAACTAAACTACAGACAAAAATTCACGATTTCATCGCAAAGATTTTCGATTCGTGGAAGTTCATCAAAACAGGATAGTGGTTGGAGGCAAGCACTTATCTACTTCAGTCTCCGTAATGGTGACAACAATTACGACATTGCCCACTGAGATCCGACAAATGATCTACAATCTACTCATTCCCACCGAAACCACAATAGCCATCACATCTCCTCGACGAAAACACGCGTGCAAGGGGTGGTGTGACCGCTACGATGCGAATCGTATTATCGCAAATAAAGTCTCTCTCCTCTCATTCCCAACGTTGTCTCTCGCCTGCCACCAAATCCGTCGCGAGGTTCTCTCACTGTTCTACTCCAATAGGTTCCTGGTCGCCAATGGACGGACTGGCTGCCCGCACGAGTCCAATATCCAAGCTTTAAGACATTTCACAAAATTTACATCACCGGAAACTCTAGATATGATCAAGGATGTAACATTTCAATTGCATTTTGCATCGACAAGCGGCCCATTCGAGCATGGCGAGCTCCAAGCTGAGATGAAGACTATACACCAGATTTCCAGACTTCTTTTCAAACACTTCAGTGGTCTGGAAATTTTTGGCATAGATTTTCTCCACCTTGATCGGGGGGTGAAATTTAGCATGCATTCAGAGGTCCATATGAAGGACGAATTCAACAAGGGGATCAAGAAGATGATGCAAATTGTCATCAAAGAGGGGCTCCGAAAAGTGCAGTATCCTCAAACCCAGGCGGAAGATCATAGGTATTTGAACCTGAGAAGTTTATTCCAGGATTTGGTTACGCAAGAGCAGAAGGACGCTGGAGTGGAACTGCTTGAGTTTGAAAATGCCATCGAAAAACGTAGTGAAGAAGAGATGACAATATTTCAAACGACTATCTTTAGTACTTCTTAGTAGTACCGAATGATATAAGAACTTTCACAAGATTTTTTGCTGTGGAAGGCCTTGATAACATTAACCGATATATTTATTCCTCAAGGTACTATCACTCTCCTACCTTGTAATTAGAAGCAACCAACTGAAAACTTTGCATATCAATTTGGGTATTGGATATCCACTTATAGAGAAACACAATTTCTATGCCCCTTTGGAAAGATGTCACTAGTCATCCCCTAGCCGTTCTCGCGTGTAGAAGGACCCCATGAGAATAATCAGCGCCAATATATCTTTATCAGGACTTTCCCCGGATCCACTCCTTTCCCGATTTAGCCGAGGGTCTACTAGAACCACTCCTTCCCCGCGTTTTCATCCCCAAATTCTCTTTCAACAGAACCGCGCGATAGAGACCTCCATCTCCGCCAATTATTTATAGTCTATAATCTACTAAACTATATCTTTTAGCTATGCAGTCAATGGGACGTAGCAATTCCGAGTCCTCGAATCCTGTGTCGGCGGTGACAACTTCGTTCCGTGCCAAAGCGAGGAAGCGCACTGCACATGCATGCGAGGCATGTCGAATGCGGAAGTCCAGGTGAGATTTGTAGAATTATGTTGACGATTCAAGCTAAACCCCTTTCTTCAGATGCGACGGCCAGCAACCATGCGGCTGGTGCACGGAGAATGATGTAGACTGTGTCTATGGACGCCAACCGCCAATGGGAGCGTAAGTCTTCACTTTTAATGTTCAAAAATGAATAGTCCCTTTACATTATTCCTTTCATTTCGGGGTCCGGTGCTTCTGATCTTGAGATATATACAAATATGTAATTGTCATCAATCCAAACTCTTCTCACAATTCCACTGTATTCCCAATGCCATTCACCAACACGAGTTATCTAGTACCCAAGGACAAGGAAAGAGCGACAAAATATTAGAAACAGTCTTAAGGATGGATGCATTATTAATTTCAATCCACGAAAATCTAGTATGAGATGAACCATTCACCCCGGCACTCATGCTAATATTTACAAATAGCGAGACCCACAAAGCGTCCTATCAGATAGAAGTTCCTATTCCCCACGACTGCTGTCAGAAACTACACCAAGTGATCGAGACTTTGACCGAGTCGCCAATGCCAACCTGCCCTCCCACGTGAGTGCCACAGAGGACCTCCTCTCTTCAGCTCTCGCGCAGCCATTCCCATCATTACTGGAACAATTTCGACCAATTTTCCTCCTCGAGAGTAAACGTCAACCGCTACCTTTCCAAAGCAGATTTACTAGGAGTCCTTCCTTCACTAGAGATGAAACAAGCCGATTGCTTGCCTCTTATCAAGCGACGATGAACTTCTGGTATCCTGTACTAAGTAAAGCAACACTTGATATCGTGTTTGAGAGAGTACAAAGTGGCTTCAGTAATAACTCTTGTGAGGACTGCCTCGCGTTGTTGGTACTAGCTTTAGGAGCAGCTTCAGAATTAGTAAAGTATACAAGCTCAGAAGATGCTTATCGAAGCTTTGACTCCCGGCAACAACAGAGCGAGCTTAGTACGATGGCCAACGTGTGCTTTGACGAAGCGTTGAAGTTACTTTCCGTGGCGTATATGGAAGTGAGCACGATATCGGCACAATGTGTTTTCCTTTCTGCGTTCGTAATCCCCTAAGATATTAACAAATTACACGCTAATGAGTTGACAGTCTGTTTTGTTCCTTTCTCCAGCGACCTTTGCAAACTTGGACGTATCTAAGCATGGCAGCTACGAAATGCCGCTCGCTTATTGCTTATGAAACAGGATCCAGTGATTTTGAAGACGATGAATGTATACGACGTATATTTTGGTCTTGTTATATAATAGAAAGGTGAGTCACCAGCCCTTATTGACTTCTCGTCATTCGACTCTTGGACACATCTATCGTAACCAAGATGCTCTTCAAGCTTCACCAATAACAAGGCCCGGAATTTCACCTCATCCACCTATGACTAACTTTAAGCCCCTAGCGACCTAATATCCGAACTCTCCCACCTGCCCCAAACCGGCGTCGCTGAAGTCGAATCCCAAACCCCCCTTCCCGGCCCCCTCCTCACCCATACCTCGAACCCCGAAACCGAAACCTCCGCCCTCTTCTTCCTCTCCTGCATCTCGATCCGCCGTCTCTTAAACCGCGTCCACCACCTCCTCTATGCCCCGGAGACACACAAATCTCCACCCAGCGCCATCAGCGAGAGCATGGCCAACATGATCGCGGAGCTCGACCACCAGCTCGTCTTATGGCGGGAGACGCTGCCGGAATTTCTGCAATTCGAGGTGGACGAAAGAGCGATAGGACGGGGTTTGGGGGTAGGTGTGGTGGAATGTGGGAATCAACATGCGGCGTTTTTAAGACAGAGGTATTTGGCATGTAAGAGTGTGATTTACCGGCCGTATGTGGAGGTTGTGTTGAGGCATGGGGAGGTGGGGCATTCGAGGGAGACGATTGAGAATGCGGCGAAGTGTCTGAGTGCGAGTTGTTTTCATATTGTGTATTTGAGGTCGTTTAGTCAGGTATGCTTCTCCTTACCCCTGTATTCAATTAAGATTTACTAACAAAGAAATAGACAGTAATGATTGATACGTGGATCTGCTCCCTCTCCATGACATCTACGATGTTTATCCTCCTCGCCTCCCTCCAGAACCCATCACTCCGACAAGTCCTCGCTCAACATAACATTGTCGAATTCGGCATCCACCTACAGCGGCTTATCACAAGCTGGATCGGTATCGTACCAAACAAGAGTCCGAGTATTGAGCAGAGTGTACGGCTTATTGCGGAGATCGACGGGTTAATAAGGAGAAGCCTATAAGTAAGAGGATTTTCGAAATTTGAGCTTTCGAATTGAAGAGGCTATGAGACAAGTGGCGAGGAGGAAATTAGTGATAGCAGAGGGTACATCTAGCAACGCCACAGTTTCGAAGCAGAACAGAGTACCTACTACCTCGGACCGTCATGTGGTGTTGTGAGCTCCCCCATCCTACAGTTCTCGCGCTCCAATTGGTGCGGAAGTAGGAAGCATAACGATGCAACGAGGGATGGAGTGACAGCCAATCAATGTGGCCGAGAGTCTACCAGCGCTCAGTGGAAAAGAGCATTTGAGCTACATGTTGAGAAAAGTGCCCCGTTCCAGAGGGTGCTTAGCGTATTCAGGTGTTGGAGAAGCAGAAAGCTTCTCATTGAGTTGTTGGAGTAGTGGCGACGTAGAAGTTTACGAGGGCGAACTGTTTTAGGTAAGCCCGTGCTCATATTGAGAGCGTCGGATATCACCAATATGCTTCTGATATTGTAGATCACTGAAATTCCTGCAATTACCTCTCGGAGACTAGAAGACATTCTGTCTGGTGAAGAAGGTAAGAGGTCCAGTGCAACAGAGATGAATGTGATACTCCTGAAAAGACTCGCTTTGTTCTCTAATCACTGCTAGAAGCGCTATGGTATCCTAGATATTGAGTAAGACAGGTAGCCAGAAGGACTAAGCAAACACCTCAACACCGTTTCTTATGCTCCCCAATTCTCTCCATGCATCGATATGCGCCGTCCCATGCCCCGATATCCAGAGGTAAATGTATTTCCCGACATTCCCGTTCACTTCTTTATTTTTTCAGTGTGTCGTCCTCAGTACCCCAGCGTTTCGCCTCATCACCTTGCTCCCAAGCACGCTCAACATAGCCTAGGTCTTCCTTGACCTTTTGGACGGTCACCTTGTCGCCTGTGTTCTTGCCGATATTATCACTAATTTTGATAGCGGGTCTCCCTGCTGCTGAATCGAGCTTGATAACAATGTTGAGAGGGGTTGATTTGGCGCCTGTCTTCGTACGGACAAAGTCGTTCGTGAAAAATGTCCCAACTCCAAAAGTGGTGTTGAAGCCTGCTGCATCCGAAATCTTCTTGTACTCGAGACAAAGCTCAATGTTCAGAGAATCCGAAAAGACAATTGTCTTCTTGTCAGTGATACCCTGAGCATCGTAGAATTCTCGCATCATCTTGACGAAGTTTGCAGGATCACCAGAGTCTTGTCGAACGCCAATAAACACTTCTGCAAAAGTTTTGGCTTTACCATCCTTTTCTGCCACGAGCTTGCTTGAGGGCACTTCGTTCGTACCGGCAGCTTCTGTCAGGGAGTCTGACTTCGAAGTCTCAGTGCCCGTCATAGGCTCGCCGAAAGCCTTCAAGAATACAGGCGTGCCAAAGGTGTCTGTTAACGCAAGCCCTAGAACACCCTCTCCAAAGCACCCAACCCAATAGCTTAGAGCCGTACTTGTAGCTGTCTTGTAATCGCCAGTAATTGCTGCAACGCCCATAAACCATTCGTGGGCCACTGTTCCAATTGGAGGTATACCGAATCGCATGGCGAGGTGGACATTGCTGGTCCCAGATATCTTGCCTGGCAAACCAGTCTTCTCGCCCTCCTTTCTCGCCTTGACCAACCCTCTGAATACCAATGCTTGTGTATGATAATCTCTTCGTCTGCGAGTACCGAATTCTGAGACAACGCAGCCAGCCTCGAGAAGGCGCATACCTTTTTCGAAAGCCTTTTCTTCCTGCCCATCATATGTCCAGTCTGTATCCATAAAGCGGAAGTATGCCTCACTAGTCAGAGCAAGAAGAGGAATCTCGTACAGTATTGTTTCAACCCATAGCCCTTTGACGATCAGGTAGAACTCTCCAATATCTTCATCGCTACCAGTGTCGTTGTCGGGGGTGAAAGAAGCGGTAATTTGATCGCGAGGATTTAGGCGGAATTCCTTGAGGAAGTTGAGATATGGCTTGTTCAGGTATGTACACGTCGTTTGGAGAAAGCGAAGCTCATCGTTCGAGAGCGCGATATTGCCTAACTCTGCTGATTGTTAGTCATGGAAGCAAAGAGGACCAAAGAGGTGGGGTAAAAGAAGGCTCTGACTATTAATCTGCACCTGCAACCATTTGAAAGCTGCTCTCGATAACTTCTTCTCTGGCGTCCTATTGTGGAAGGCGTATGATACTTGAACGTCTGGGAAGTATTTCAGGACAGCGCATTGCATAGTCAACTTGTACAAGTCCGTGTCGAGGAAAGAAATGACCCCTTCAGGGAATGGTGAAGAGCCATTGAAGTCCATTGCGATTTCGTGAAAAAGTTGAAAAGCTCAAAGCATAGAAGCTCAAAGTAGTGGGAGGTGAGCCTTTTATTACTCCAGCTTGCAAACGCGTTTCGCGGTGCATGAAAGATGGAGGGGCAGGTTTGATTCTGAATGCAAGGTTAATTGAGAAAGCCTTATCCGTGCCGATTAGATAACCTTAGTGGGGGAGTTGGACCCTGACACTATTAATGCGCTAAGCTAGTGTCGCTAAAATATACTCTGTACTGCCTAACAAAGTTTAATTCACAATCTGCTTTACGAATTATTAACACGAAAGGAAATTCACCAAAGTGCTATTAGTGTTCTTCCTCTGAAACACTCTCTTGCCTGGTGAATGCCGAAATCGGCTTGAAAAGTGGGTCTATTACGAGTACAGCAGTTCGAGGTACTTGACCGTGCAGGTACGCTAAATCTAGCTCATAACTTCGGGATCCTGCATAGGCTAGAGAGTCATCATATTTGATACTGTCTGTACAACCTCTTAATGCTGCACAAGCAGGAATTTGAATTGGGAGTGCCCCATCTACTCGACAAAGACACAGGTAGTCTAGTATAGAAATAGGATGGAAACAGGATGGTTTTGACAACACACACCGAATCTCAGTCGCTATTTTATTCCTGACAGGAGAGGTTGCACACCTTTCATCATAAAGCCAAATGTGTACATGCACCTTTTTTTTCAGTGCTGTTGTGATAGAGATGGCACCTTGCTATCAAACACCAGAACACATCATATATTAGAAGAAACGTTCCAAACCTCCATCCCGTTGCCAGTAACTATAATTTTCCCTTTAAATCTAGTGTCCCCAGTTGCATGTTTTAGCACAGCAATATCTCCAACATCAGCCACAGGCGTGAAGACGTTGCCAGTCATTTTGATGTCCACTGTAAATACTCCCTCTCCAGATTGCTTAACACAAATTTGCCACTCCTTGACTCTTTGATCATTACCAGTTGATACCACACAAAACGTGTCATTAGCCTCCTTGATCAGTGGCGCAGGCACAATGCAAACACCGGTGATAGCAGCAGCATGTGCAGACCTAAGAATGAAGCTGCTTACTTTTTGGCTAAGTCTGTCCAGGGTGCGAATCGATATCGCGAGAGCATTGTCATCTCCGCCTGTGACAGCTACAATGAAGCCTTGGTCATTGATTCTTGAGGTAGTAGTCATGAAATCGAGAGATTTGATGGTATTCTGGTGAACTCTGGAGCTTGATATCATTTCCAAACGCGGAGGAGATGGGTGGAAACTGTTCTCCCCGCCTTCTTCCATCGATATGTCCTTTGGCCTGGGTCGAATTGGCAACTTCCAAATCGGTAAGTATCCGTCAGTTGACGCTGTCAGAAAAAACATGGCCTTATCCTTCATCTCGAGGTAATTAATCTGTGTGAGGCATGAGGAGGTATACTTTCCTGTTCCCATCAAAGTGTAGCCTAAAACTTTGGAGTAAGTGTATATCCGTATCGTAGAATCCGAGTAGGCTAGGCTTATTAACAGATTTATATGCCCTGGAGTACTCAAAGCAGCAGGAGCTTTAGTAACGTTAAAATTCATGATTCGCAAATCCCGGTCCTCGCTCTGGTCAGGACATGTAGCCTCACAAATCACCCCGATGCCATATCCAGGAATTTTTTGGATAGACCAGATGAAGAATTCTTCATTGCCACCACTGCTGAATAAATACTCAGAACCATGCCATTGAAGACGTTGAATGCCTGCAGTATGTTTCTGGATTGTAGCCTGGCAGGCAAAATTACGATCGAGAGTGGAACGGCCTTCATCGTGATATCGCCAAAATCTAAGGGCCGTGTCTTCTGCGCCAGTAGCAATAAGAGTCTTGTCCCATGAGACTGCACACGCTTTTATCTCCCTTCCATGGCCACCTGCTCTAGCCACTTTATGAGAAGGTTGAGCCTGAGAGTGAATATACAGCTTCGATGCTTTGGTGTAGATGAAGTGCCCAATGCCACTTACGTCCTGACATGGAGAATATGCATAGCTTCGGTGAGCACCACCACACTCGATGTTGGCAATTTCATATTGCTTGGTCTCATTCCAGACAACAAAGTCCTTGCTTTTGAACCCGTAAAGGATTAGATCAGGCCCATCGAACCAAGCAGACTCAATCATAGGTCCAAACGGTGGGGTCCCACGATGGACTGGGTGCAGGTCAATGAAGGTCTCTCCTTCATCATCTTTGTTATTGCTCATGAAAAAGATCGAGTACACACCGTTCCGACCAGTAGTTAGGAAGTGGGTGGTGTGGGAGCTTGTTCCTGGCTGGGCAGCAAGTGGTAAGATGGTTGTGATTGCATCGCCTCCACTGAAGCCTGTGTTTTCCCAAATATGCACTGGCTCATCAAGTACTGCAATGTCATAAACGGCCAATGAACCTTTTCGCGACCCAAGCACCATGTATCCACTGCACATGCTGCTACCTGTAACAACGAAATCGGGAGGAAGCCGGTAAGACACCTGCGAAAATCGCTCGGATGAACTTAAATTAGTCGTACTGATGGAGAAAATAATCGCCTCTCTTGTTGATAACGTTGTAGCCAGCAGCTTGAACATATTTTCCTTTTGGTCCCATATCTTGAACATATCTGCAACCTTCCCTGGAGCCTTTCCAATTTCGATAGTCACCCCATCAGCGCCGTAGGCGTATATCCTCCCTCCCGCTCCAGCTAGAAATGCGAGAGAGATTTCCGGGAATCCTTCGACAATAGCGTAAGATTTGAGATCATCTTTTCCAGCCTCTGGGAGCGAAATTTCATTCCAGGCGAGAGAAGGCCCAATGTGTCCGGTCAGGATGCGTCCAAAATTCGTTGTCATGAGAAACTTGTCTTGAGAAACGAAGGCGTATTTGTTGAAGGCATCTGTGGCTATCTTCTTCGGTCTTTTCCTTTTTTTGGGTTGTGCATCGTCGGATACTGAATCATTTGTTGTATGTACTGCAAATTTGGGCGGCTGATCACTCACCGGGGGACTGTTATCCAAGGGTAGGGGAAGACACTTCAATATTTCATCAAGGTCCCATGATGCGGAGGTTTCATTTTCACTGTAGCTCACGGACAAAGCTGGGCCTATAACATCATCGGAGATATCCTTATTGAATGCGGACTGCGAAGCTTGAGTGTTTGAGATATGGACGGGGTATCGTGATATCTTTCCATCTGATCCACCAGTCAAAAGGTCATAGCCGTTGTCTGAAAGATGCCGAAGTGCAGACGACCAGATGTGTTTTCCACTATGAAATGCAAAGGTTCTGATGTGATCGAGTGTATGTGTGGATTCTGATATTAATGACACTTTTGGATTTAATGAATCTTGTGTGATCGGAGCAATTTGATTGGAGGCGGACCTGAGATTCCATTGTTGCGTAGTTGAGTCTTCGCCGAAAGAGAGGACGTTGATATTCGAGTCTCCGACCCCTTCGTTTTCACTGGTGAGGAATCTAACGCTCCAGATCCGTGAAGCATGGCCCATTACCACTGCAATTCCCCTTTCTGCTGATTCGTTGGCTTCGGCTCCTCGTTCATTTTCTCCAAAGCCAGTTTCTCGTAAGAGAGAATCTGGTTGTGTTGGATCGTTCCCCTTGGGTACGGCGGATAAATCCCAAACACGAATAGTCCGATCGTCGCTACAGCTAGCGAGTAATCGAGTATTGCCCTTCCCACAAATACTCACTGGAGGAGAGAAATTGACACCAAAAATTGATCCCTCGTGGCCGGTGAAAGTGAAGAGTGTTCGGACGTTCCCAAATATGCCATCATCAGAAACAAGACCTTCCCATACGATGACTTCACCAAAAGCTGTCCCCGCCGCCACTAATATTCGCGAGGGAGTTTCCCACAATACCTGTGCGGAGTATAGTATAGACTCTGATGGTGATGGCAGACGCTCGACCCAAGGTTCCTGGCTCGCAGGGCAAAATGTTGCCTTAAGCAGAGTGTTGTGAGCAGTCACGATAATACAGCTATTGCTGTCATATTCTGATATTGCTGCATCAAAGATCCAATCAGTAACCGCTGTAGACTTGCTCGTAACACTTTTTAGACTCTGATCAAGAATTTGTTCAAGATCCTTCTGGCCGATCAAGACTAACTTGTAACCGCCCCATATTACGAGTCTCAGATAGTTGTCTCCGTTAGAGCTCTCATTGACTGTTATCCCGTGAACAGTCTGTTCTTGAAAAGCCTCACATTGAGAGATCAAAGTCGAGCTTCCTGCATCAAAAATTTTCAAGAATGAGCCCTCTCCGGCCAATAAAAGCTGTGTGCCATTGGTGGAGCAGTAACAAAGTGCTGTCACGGGATTGAGCGTATGATCATGCTATGGTTTTGTCAGAAATAAGACAATTGACAAAGTTCGTTATGTTGGGAAATTTGTCTTTGCTGGTCATTAGGAATCGGCCCTACGAGACTCCAGGGCGCGAGCACTTGCTCAAATTTGCTTGAAGACTAGCACCTGTCATGAAAAGAAATCAAGAGCCTAACTAATAGAATGAGAGATACGATACTGAGAGCAGGACGAACCTTGATCGACATTGGGAAACCTAGCTCGAGTTGAGCCTGGTCGTGATATCCACGGAAATTTTCCACGGCGGGTTTGTGAAACTCAATGCGATATGTCACAACTTTAAGCGAGCCTAGGTACGAAAGCGCGATACCTGTGCGGGGTCTTTTTCCATACTTCTGCTGTACAACGTCACAACATGGAATCTTATTTGTCTTCACTATTTGGCCTGCGTGGCAAGACGGCATTGGTCACTGGAGGAACGAGAGGTATTGGTAAGAGTCTTATAATTGCCCTGTAAATTCGCGTCCTCTTTCCCACCCAATTAGTATTGTACTGATCAAAATCTAGAGCTTCTGCTGGAGCGGATATCATCCTCCTCGTTCGAGATCCCACTTCGAAAGCAACCGCTGAAGCAACATCGGAAATTACATCGCTCGGTCGAGATTGCCATGTATATCAATGCGATCTGTCCGATCGGCCTAGGCTTCTATCAATAGTTCCTGAGATAACCCGCCATGGGCATGAGGTTGATATTTTTGTCCACTCAGGTGGCCTCCAGCATCGATGTGCTGCAGAGAATTTCCCAGACTCGAATTGGGATGAGATCCTGGCCGTGAATCTTACAGCTGGCTTTCAATTAAGTCGGGAGCTGGCAAAATATTGGCTTAACACCACGCTACAAGCTCCAGAAATACCTTCGAGGGTAGCAGGAAAGAAGAAGATTGTGTTCATAGCAAGCATGACCACGTATGTTGGTAGCGTTGAGATTCCTGCGTATACTGCGAGCAAAGGTGCTATTGGCCAGCTAACCAAGGCACTGAATAACGAGTGGATGAGCAAAGGTATAAATGTCAATGCAATTGCGCCAGGCTATATTGAGACGGAGTTGACAAGCGACCTCAAAAATGATTCTGATAAGGAAAGGAAGATATTTGAAAGGATACCTGCTTCAAGATGGGGACTACCGGAAGACCTTGCTGGCTCAGTCATTCACCTATGCTCCAAGAGTGGCGATTATATTGGAGGAGAATTACATGCTGTGGATGGAGGCTTCCTTGGAAGGTAGAGATAAGCATGTGCTAACTACCCTCTAGGTAGGAGTATATTTTTCCAGTCCAACTAATGCCAGAGTATCACTATATCACAACACTTATTGCTCATATAAATTTAGTTTAAGCTTGAATAAAACTTCATTCATTTTAGGGAAAATCCAAATTGGGAGGAAGTACCTAGGTAGCTGGTCAAAGTATAATTGCTGATCTTTGATTCCTCCTGTAAGCTGTACATTCAGCAGGTCCCTTTATGCAGGGACCTGCTGCAGCCCTGTGGCGTTTCTTCACGTGAAACATTTGCGCATCACCACATGTAAAACCGAAGTCAACCTCGCTCATGACGCGACACACCATCCAACAGCCAGATTCAGATTCAACGCTTTGCCTTGCCCTCCTGCGATTACGTGACCCACTATCCGACAACAAACTGTTGGGAGGATTTTCACGCGCGTCACTGCCTCTTTCGGGTACAATAAGAAGTCCTCGTTCATACCGCCAACCTGGCTTCAGCAAGTACCAACTTGATTATCATATTTCGAAGGCCGCCATGATCGGCACTTCTAAGCCAGAATACTATTTCATACTGGTGTGTATAGTGGGATTACATTACCTGGCTCCTCTCGCCCTCATTTATTGCGCCTTAAATATTATACTTCATGGCATCAAGGCAGCAACATATCGAGTTCCTCTGATCATTGAGATCATCGCAGTGGCCGAATCCCTCTTCTTCCTCTGCGTCTACTTGCCGTACCGAGCATACCTACAGCGCGAGACTGTCCATCCTTCTCCTCCGAATTATGAAGAGCGCAAAGAGCTGTTCCAATTATGCAACGATAATATCCCCAACCCAGAGGCATATTTGCGTAGGTGGTTCTTGGGGGCGGAGCTGTCTGAGATTAAGAGGGAGAACGTGAAGGAGTTTCTGTTGTGGGCATTTTTCAACCGCGGCGGTCCACCTGGAGATGATGACGAGGAATTGGAGGAATATGTATTCGAGACCGAGAAGCTACTTGGACAGCCAATAGAATCTGGATGGGGTAATGCAAAGTGCTTGCGGTTGACTCTGGACGAGGTCAAAATGCTGCACCGCAGTCTAGTTTGGTACTTGGTAAGATTGCTCCCTTTTCCCTCACTGGCCTCTTGCTAACATTAGAATAGTGTGTAGGATTTGTCGATTTCCTCACATACTTGACCTTACTCTTCCATGGCTTCCATTTCCATCGAACAAGACTCTCCCGATTCTTTACTCTCTTTCCATTTCGATTCCAATCTCTGTTCACGAGCTACCGCTCCTCAGCAAAGCATACCACATATTGGCATCGTCCACATACATCGAAGACGAAGCTTCCCGTTTTATTCATTCACGGAATCGGAATTGGATACTATCCGTATACACACTTCCTTAGCGAGCTGAACTCGACAGCTGGAATTGAGTCGTCTGATCCGGATGAGCAAGTTGGTATAATTGCCATTGAAATCATGCCTGTTTCATTCAGAATCACGCATCACGCTCTAGGGCGCGAGGAAATGTGCGCCGAGATTGATCAAATTTTGTTAGAGCATTTTGGGCCGGATCAAAAATTTGTGCTAGCAAGTCATTCTTATGGAACAGTTGTGACTACACACCTCTTGAAGATTCCTTCGATCGCAAAGAGAATTGGGCCAATTGTTCTTATAGACCCGGTATCGATTCTTCTTCATTTGCCCGACGTTGCCTATAATTTCACACGCCGGCTCCCGGTCGCAGCAAACGAGCACCAACTGTATTACTTCGCCAGCATGGACATGGGTGTCAGCCACACTCTTAGCAGGCACTTTTTCTGGAACCAAAATGTTCTATGGAAGAAAGACCTGGATGGCCGACGGATGACAGCCAGTCTCAGTGGAAAGGATCTCATTGTCGACACAGTCGCTGTCGGGCGATACTTGAGCGATCAACCAAAATCAGTCTTGAGCGGATATACCGATGAACCCGACCTAATCAGTATCGATGATCCTTCAGGAAGCGAAAGCTCTACTCTCAGATTACGAGGTGGTGAATTAGACTACGAGAACATTGACGAGGAGTGGAAATCGCGACCTTGGCAAGGCACTGGGATAGATGTGATATGGCACAAGGATCTCGATCATGCTCAAGTTTTTGACAGCCGCACATCTCGAGCGAAGCTTATTACGGTCATTCGAGCATATTGTGAGGAAGGATGAAGCACTCGAGAAATATACATCGGTTAATTTTGAATCATTTCCCACCAATCGAAAGCCTAGATATTGATCTAGCTTGTTTTGAAGCTACCAATGGCCAAGTCTGTTAAGTTCTAGACTAGTGGTTTCGGAAATGGTAAGGTTGCCGTTCATACTCCCTTCACAACGGATTAGCTCGGAACCATGAATTTAGAATATCATGAACATTTCTTGTCATACATTTCTTGTCATACATTTTCTCTTCTTTCTCTTTCCCTTGCTCCACGACTTTCCTTCTCCCACCTCACATTACTATTCTCTACGAACTTTCACTATTTTAAATCCTACTTTTTCCACAATCTTTTACCTCACTAATAATCACTTACAAGATGAAAAAGTACTCTCTCTCACACAATGCCAGTCTCAATGGTAGAATCGACCTGAGCAAAGTATGTCCTCACAAGATCGAGACCACTTCCCTCAATCCATCCCCATAATTATACTACTTCCCATTCAATTGTTGCCTCACAACTTCTCACAGAATCCATATAATGTTTTCATATACTTATCCTTCACATTATGGCTCTCTTGCTGCATCATCCTCTTGACGCTTCTCACCGCGCTCGTATTCTGTGCGTCCTATCCCCTCTCCTCCCTACTCCCTCCTCCCCATCATCACTTCTCCCAAACTGACTCCCTACCAGCATTTATCCGCAGTCTCTTCCTGTGCGCCGCTACCAACCAACGTACCAATATCCTCGTCAACCCACAATACCCACACACCTGCGCCCCAGGCACGTTTATCCGCCGTATGTATGACTATAATCGCGCACCATTTTTTCCGGGCAGCCAGAATGTGGAGGAGTTGAGGAGACAGTTTGCGATGGAGGAGAGGTATGAAGGCGATGTTAATGAGCGTGAGGAAATAGGTTTAGGACTTGGTGGGGAGGGGGATAAAGGGGGGGAAGGGATATAGAACCTTTGATGTTGGTATCAGGGGTAAGTCGGTTGAGGGGAAGGTAGTTTGAGGTTTTATGGATGGTGAGAGGGAATAAAGTAGGGATGTATTGTATTTGAGATCTCAGAAGGGGTTCCCAAGTTCAAAGTAAATTGCATCTTACTCTTATATTATCTATCTCAACTTTCATCCAAATAACGCACAATTCAAAGCAAGGCCTAACGATAGATTGCAAGAAAGAATTAAGTCTTTTAAAGAAAGATGCGATAAGAGATATTAAGGAGTTGTTGTGAAGTATAATCAAAATTTTGTTGTCGCCCGAACGACTTTCGTTGACCCCCAAAGCTTGGTGTAATTAGAAATTTGGAAGAAAGACGTAACAAGAGACGTCAGGAAGCTTCCGTGATGTGTGATAAAGCCCCTATCGAATGTCCGAGCTCCACTTATTAGATTGGGATGTCCTCGAAATTCTGGAACAGTTAGATGTCCGGAGGAAAGTGGTGACAAGAGCTGTCAAAAAGATAGTGCGGTGTGCAACGTGTTGCCCGTCTATCTCCCAGACTCCCCTCGTTACCCTCGGGTGTTCTTGAACTTAATGAATAGTCAAAATCTACGAAAGAAAGCGTGATAAGAGATATAAAGGCGCTACTGCGGTGTATAAGAAACCCCTCATTTACAGTCCGAACGCCGTCCACTAAATTTAGAGGTCCTTGAAGTTGGTAAGTAATTACTTTTTGGAGGCTGGCATGTTAAGAATTGTCAAATTCTTAATAATATTTCACCTTAACTACAATCGGGGTTTCATTTCCTCGGCAAAATCAATCTGCACAACGGCCTTTCCCCAGACTTTCCTCTCACTCAAATCCTTCATAGCAGAAACCACGCTTTCTAAACCTTTGTACTGTCTATCGAAGACTGCGGGTTTCACTTTACCTTCTCTCACCATGTTTTCTAGCCCTTTCCAGATCTCAACATTCTCCACTGGGTCTCGTCGTAGCGTTTCTCCAAATCGCTAGAACTATCAGTACTATACAACATTGGCGGGAGGGTGAACTAACATAACCAATCAATTTAGCTTGTCGCAATAAAACTCGGTTCATTGCAATTCTCTCGATATTCCCTTCCACGCCTGCAAATCCAACAATCAAGATCCTGCCCTTATGCTTTAAACACTTCAAGCTCTTATCCACCTGCCCTACAGGATCATAAACCACATCGACCCCTTTACCGTTGGTGAGTTTTAGCACCTCCTTCCACCACTCATCATTCTTAACATAATTCAGGCAATTATCCGCTCCAAACCCCCCTGCAACCCCACACTTCTCCTCGCTCCCTGCCGTCCCAATAACTCTACACCCCATTGCTTTTGCAATCTGGACAGCCATCAAGCCCAGTCCTCCCGCCGCAGCATGTACCAGCACTGTCTCGCCCTTCTCTATCCTCCCTCGAAATACCAGCGCTCCATAACTCACAGGCGCTGTAGCTGCGAGGCTAGCAGCGGAGATGAAGTCCCAGCCTGTAGGGATAGGGCGGAGGAGGGTTTCTTTGACAGCGATGAATTCGGCATAGCTGCCGAGGGAGCTGCCGAAGACTTTTGAGCCTTGGGGATAGGTGGTGGAGGTAGATGAGAGGACTGTGCCAGCGAATTCGAGGCCGAGGGTGAAGGGCGGTATGACGAGGGAGCGGTTGTTTTGGTGTTTGCCTCTGCACTGGGGAAAGTGTTATTGGATTTCATGAAACAAGAAGCTGGAGGACATAGATAGTAAAGGAATTTGTACGAACGTAATGAAAGACAAATTTGATTGCTTGAATAATACTGGCAGTCTGGTTTGGCTGGGGTGGCATAGAGACCATGGGTACTCAAATATGACTTTCAGTCAACCTCACAACTTAACAACGTTTACTGTATATAAAAAGCATATCCCACGAAAGATAGAAAGAAAAACTGTACGGTTTATCTTGGTGAAAATGTAACAATGCAATGCCACTGGGTATGACTGATTGTCGATTTCATGTTGGAATTAGACAAAACAGGTATAATGAACATGGCTGCAATCTCATGAGCAAATGAGAGTATATGCAATCTGAACCTACATATAATAAGTCTACAAAATTGACACCTGCTGCTGCAATTTGAACCAGCACTTCACCGGCTTTAGGTTGAGGTTTAGGAACATTTGAGATCATTATGTTATCGTAGGACTTAAATGTGATTAGCAGTCATACTCGATATTGGAAAAGTCGCTCACATCGACAAACTGTTGCATAAGAATAGCCTTCATCTTTGAAGTTATGACTTCTCATGATTTATGGAAAATACATCTTCACTGAAGGCGGGGTCCTTGTAGGTTAAGTACAGTACACTTCCGGGATCGAGTGATAGCTCGGTGCTCGGCTCGCTGTGGCATGGACCATAACGAGGCTCGACCTTACTACATTTGTACTAGCGTATCATTGCCTTTAGTTCCAATTGAGCTTCTGTCCAAAGTACAAAGCATTTATTTCTCGCGACCTTTCTCTCGTCTCTCAATCTCCCTGTCATCTCTTCGGCTTGATCGCGAAACTATCGCTCGCGGTTGCTGCCTAAATTAACACGATTTTGCGAGCACAAATAGAGGCGACTCTCCTTTCATTCCAGCGCATTACTTCACCAAGAATCACCATGTCTACCGCGAATCTTCTTAACGACAACTTCGACGAAAGTGAAGATGAAGATGACTTCAATCCCAAGCCTGCCGATTTATCTGATGTAGAAGATGCCGGCGAAGACGAAGATCCGAATGCCCAAATCCGTAATGAAGCCTCGAAACGTCGCGCAGAGGAGGATAATGGCTCAGAGGATGGCGATCACAGAAAGCGGCTATCGAACAACGAGCAAGATGAGGACGAAGACGATGAAGAAGGTGGCGGGGAGGATGATGAAGATGACGAGGAAGATGAGGATGATGAGGAGATAGCAGTATGTCCCCTTCAATTTACAGTATTCTAGCGTTAGGCAGCTTTTCGATATACACCCACACACTCTAGGCTGCAACATCCACTTGTAGAGGCGAACAATCAAGTACTGAAAAGACATAGGGCCCAAAGAGAAAACGTGTCAAGCGTGATCGCCGCAATGTATTCCTCGATGTCGAAGCCGAAGTCGACGAAGATGAAGACGAGGCCGACGAAGACGAGGAGGGCAACGAAATCGATGGCGGATTTATTGCGGACACGCATCCTGATGATCTTGCAGATCTTCCAGCTGGTGGAGAGACTGATGATCGAAGACACAGAGAACTGGATAGAAGGCGGGAAATGGAGGCAAGTCTCGATGCCGAGAAGCAAGCTGAAATTCTTCGACAACGATATGCCAACAAGAACCGTTCGGGCAGAGGCCTTGGAGAATCTGATATTGTGCCAAGACGACTTCTGCTTCCTAGTATCAATGACCCCAGCATCTGGGCTGTTCGGTGTAAGGAAGGCAAGGAAAGAGAGGTGGTATTCTCCATTATCAAGCGCATCGAGGAGAGAATGGGAACTCATGATGAACTGAAGATCACATCGGCATTCGAGAGGGGAGGCATAATGTCTGTCATGAAGGGCTTTATTTATGTGGAAGCACAGCGCTCTGCGGACATCATGACTGCACTGGATGGCCTGATGAATGTCTACCCACGAACGAAGATGCTCATGATTGAGATTAAAGACATGCCAGATTTGCTTCGGGTTACCAAGACTCCGCCTCTGGAACCCGGTGCTTATGTCCGACTAAAGCGACCACAAAAGTATGCTGGAGATCTTGCCCAAGTTATCGATGTCACAGATACTGGACTTGAACTCCGCGTTAGATACGTCCCTCGACTAGACTATGGTATGAATGAGGATGTGAATGCGCCATTAGATGGTTCAAAGCGAAAAAGAGCTGCAGCAGGACCTCGCCCTCCACAGCGGTTGTTCTCAGAAATAGATGCTAAGAAGAGACACGCAAAACACCTTACGGGAAATCCACAAACAAAATCATGGTCATACCTTGGGGATGATTATATCAACGGTTTCTGTGAAAAGGAAGTCAAACTTCAAGCACTTACGACCAAAGACATCAATCCATCTCTCGAAGAAGTGACGAGATTCGCATCGGGAGCAGACGATGGAACCGAGAACCTGGATCTCAATGCTTTGGCAGCAAGTCTAAAACAAAGCACAGCAAATGCATCCTACCTTCCTGGCGACATTATCGAAGTTTGGGAGGGAGAACAGAAAGGAGTAATGGGAAAGGCTGTATCTATCCACGGAGATATCGTCACCATGGCTGTATCGGAAGGTCCGTTGCAAGGTCAAAAGATTGAGGTGCCTGTAAAGGGGCTTCGAAAGCGCTTCAAGGAGGGTGATCACGTCAAGGTCATTGGTGGCAGCAGATATCGTGACGAAGTGGGAATGGTGGTGAAAATTGCCGAAGATCGAGTAACGTTGTTGAGCGATCAGGGAAACAACGAGATCACAGTGTTTAGCAAGGATCTTCGGGAAGCTAGTGACTCTGGTGGCAATGCATCTCTGGGCCAGTTCGAACTCTGGGACTTGATTCAACTTGATCCAGCGACTGTCGCCTGTGTGGTCAAAGTCGAACGAGAATCACTGGTTGTCTTGGACCAGAACAATCAGTCAAGAACAGTCCTACCATCTCAGATATCCAACAAGATTGACAAACAGCGAAGAAGTCTTGTCGCAACTGACCGCAATGGTGCTCAAATAAAGCTAGACGATAACGTTAAAGAACATGCTGGAGAGACGAGAACCGGCAAAGTTATTCACATTTTCCGAACTTACCTCTTCTTGCGAAGTACTTCACAGAGCTCAAACGCAGGCATCTTCGTTACTCGCACTAGTGCAGTCAACAGTGTCACTGCAAAGGCAACCGCTGCTTCTGCTTCACTTGATCTCATGTCTATGAACCCAGCTCTGAAGCTTCACCCAGGTGCCTCGAGCGGAGGAGATATGCCTCCACCTAAGTCTTTCACTAGAGATCGTTCCATTGGTCAAACAGTCACAATCCGAAAGGGGCCTTACAAGGGCTTACTAGGTATTGTGAAAGAGGCTACAGACTCAAGTGCACGTGTCGAACTTCATACTAAAAACAAAACCATCCAAGTACCAAAAGACGCATTATCATTCAAGGATAAGCTTACTGGAGCAAGCATCGATCCCAACGGCCGTGGTGGTAGAGGTGGGTTTTCTGGTCGTGGTGGAAGAGGTGGTTTTGGTGGAGCTACGCCTGGTGGATGGGAAGGGGGACGTACTCCAGCAGCTGGAGGTGACCTTGGTCGAACACCGGCCTGGGGATCAGGACGAAGTAAGTTATCAGCCCGATACTTGTATCTGTATGTCGATTTTACTGACCAAATTAGCACCTGCTGCAAATGGTGGACGTACACCCGCCTGGAAGCAAGATCATAATTCCGGTGGCCGAACACCTGGCTGGGCTGATGGCTCCCGAACAGTCAACCCATATGACGGAAGTCGAACATCATATGGCGGAGGCAATCGCACACCAGCATGGTCCTCGGGAGCCAAGACCCCAGCCTACGGAATATCAAGCAACGCATTCGACGCTGGCTCCAAAACACCTGGCTACAGTGGTGGTGGCGACGCTTGGGGCTCCAAAACACCAGCATATCAACCCACACCAGGCGCCTCCGACTCATGGTCCTCAAACAATCAATCCTCCTCTAATTCATGGGGTTCAAACGCATACGACGCTCCCACACCCGGCGCCCCAATGTCTGCACCCACTCCCGCGGCCGCTCCCACACCAGGTGACTATTCCGCTCCCACTCCCGCTCCGTACAATCCTCCTACGCCCGCTGCTGCGCCGACACCTGCACCAGGATGGGGCGGAGGCTGGGGAGCTCCAACACCGCAGGCTATGGATGCGCCGACGCCGGGTGGTCAGGGTGCGTATTATGCGGCGCCTACACCTGGTGCGTATGGAGGTGTGCCTGAGACGCCTGCGGCGAATTGGCAGGATGATGGACCGCGGTATGTTGATTAGGGGCGACGGTAATTGCATGGCGGGGGGGAAATGGAGAAGGGAAGCAGGAAGCGCGACAAAATTTTCACTATTTGATTGTCTTAAAAGGAATCCATGAGGTTTTAGTAAGGAGCGGGGTGGAGCGGAGCACAAGCATGAGCAGCATGAAGACGGCGATTCTTTGATATGGTACGATAGTGGGATTTCGCTGCTGCAGGCGTATTTTTGAGGGGACATAGAAAGCCTATTTGATCTTGACAGGTCTGCGAAATTGTGTTTATTGTTCAGTGGTGGTACAGCGATTGTGTATTATGCGTAAAACTCGGTAAGGAGTCCGGACCCCTTTAGAGTCCCCCTTTACCGTTGATTCTTATTCGCCATCTCACTCCCCCTTTTTGACTTCCCCGCCCCAACCTTCGAGGTTACAGACAAGAGGCTCACCGCCACTGCGCGTGATGACCCACTAGATTATGTCCATTAGCATTCAAGACCATCTATCGCGAGTTCAATCTCCCCAAAACGATCCTTCCTCACACACATGGACCTGTCCGATCGAGTGAAGAGGAACAGTGAGACAAGGAAGAACGGGATTAGTGAGACATACAGTAACCTCCTCATCCCCCTCGTTAGCCTCCTGATGTTCCGTCCATGCTGGGATGAGTGCAAAATCACCGGGTGCTATGGAGTGGCGTGTTTGTCCGTTGTTCGTGATGACTTGGTGACATTGTTAGATGGAGGGGAATAGGATAGGAACTTGAGGATAGGGGGGAAGGGAGGATAGAGGTACTCACTGGTGCCACGGCCGGAGACGGAGTATACTATGGTGTCTTGTTCGCTAAGGGAAGAGATTGTGTAAGTCGAGGTGATGGTGAGATCATGACGAAGTGGGAGAGGGGGGATGATGGTCCGAAGCTCTGCTTGGGGGAACAAAGTGCGCGACAAATGATTATCAAAACAAATGCTTGGTCCTCGCTGCGCTTGTAGAGCTCCGAGGCACAGCTCAGCCAAAGTGTTCATGCTCGATCTTAATTCTAAACGAGCTTGATGAGGAAGGTGCTGGCTTTACAAGAACGTGACGCACGCGTTGGTAGCCGAACAACTTTTTGACGCCGGAACACCTTCCGAGAAACCAAGCATTGTTCATCTTGAGAGCTCCCCCCAGACAACCGAGAGCGTAGAAAATGGATTGTGAAGTCCCCTAGCATGATCCTAGGAAATAACCTTTTCCCAAACACCAGGAGCATACTGTACACAATTCACTTTCGTATTCGCAAATATCATTCCAAAATTTGACTAGAGCCTGCCTTTACGAGAACTCTCGAAAGATCGAGTCTCCTCAGGGCCTCGTGGATTATACTTAGAAATGTGATTTACAAGTCAGATAAGATTTGAAGCTTGGAACGATGCGAACCAAAATGTCTGAAAAGAGCAACCGAAACCTTCACAAATCTCAAATTCGCAAATGTACGACGTACTTTCAGCAAGCCCTTGATGCCAAAATTCATCGTACACGAGCTTCAACGGGAAGGTGTATTCACAAACTCACACCCAGGACCCCGCGGATGGACATGAATGATTAGGATTGACGGTTCCTTCGACCTCAGATCCGAACCAACACTCGGAGGAACGCACGAACGAGGATCTCGTCGGAAAACGTGCTCTCAAGGATGAAAGTCTTCGATCTTCCCACCCAGTCGCTTGAGACCTCAAGGTTCAACATAGGGCTGAAATCTCAATCGTGCTCCTAGAAAACGATGTTCTGCCTTCAGGCTAAACAGAAAGCATACGCGTTGTATCCGAGAGAACGTACCCGTGATGATGAACCGCGGAGGAAGTATGAGGATGAGCTATCATCACTAAATGAAAAAAGAAGTGTGGCGTTAGCTTTCGACCAGGTGCTCGGATTTCTGAAAGAATCTTAACACATGCAATAATTGAAGGGATTTCTTCGTGCAGAATGGACCATGTGATATGCGAGGAGAAGAACGGATGGCTGCAGTGCAGGAAATCTCTGCCAACTCCTGGGACAAAGCTACGGTGCAGAGTTTGAGATGGAAGGACTTTGAGAATCCAATCTGGCGAACCACAGATGTTGACGACAAATCAGGCTTGACACAGCGAGAGCGTACGCACGGCAACCTGTGAAACGTGATTGCGGGAGAGGCAAGTACACGACATGTATACCTTCCAGACAAATCTAGATCAGACCCGCAGAATGAGGTGCAGGATCTGTACTCATGTACTCGTGTAACAGACGAAGTACATCGCAGAAAAGGTTCATGCTGTGGAAGATGTCTGTTCACCTGACGATGAGGCTAAGGGAAAGTTGTGTACCGCAGGAGCTCATGTACCGGTGAGAAGGAAAGTAGTACGCGGAAAGCCGGTGCGATGGTAAAACGTGAAGAGGCGACTCGCAACCACCAATGAGGAAGGAACAATATAAACTTCGAGTGAGAGGGACGCGGTACCTGATGCACAGAGTTTATCAGATTTGTTGACGATGGCCCCTTTCCTGATCATCCCTTCCGTCTGACCAGTGCCAGCATCGAGGTCCGTTGATCTTGTAACGTGTACGGCACCTGGCATGACGATTGGAATGATATCCTTGATGATTGGGAGGAGTGAAGTCATCAAGGCTGAGAGTCGTGAAGGTGCGCTGCTGTGCCATTCACCCGAAAGGGTGTATTAATATCAGGTTGACTCCTGATCGACGTGCGGATGAATTAAGCTTATGATATGTTGTGCCTCCGGTGGAGTGCATGCAAATCAACGTTGGTTGGACATGAAAAGTATATTCGGACGTTGTGTGTTGATGTCAATGAGGAGGTTCGTCTGAAAGAGGAGTTCCGTCTGAAAGAGGAATTTCGTCTGAAAGAGGAGGTGGTGCTGCTCTCGCTTCCCCTTTCCCCTCCACGAGTTAGGCCAGGGCCTTTCGGCTACAGTTGTCGAAGTCCTCACTAGCTTCCGATACTTCATTATTCAGCACCTTCAGGTCACTGGACCGAATTTTCTTCCCTGCAAGTGACGAAATGGTCAATTGGTAGTCAGTGGTCAGTGGTCAGTGGTCAGTGGTCAGTGGTTCGGGAGAAAGAAGACTTTTCTTGAACCTGGTTTACTGCAGTGAGCTTGATGGGAAGTGGGGTGCATAACAGTATGGGAAGCTAGCCAATAGGTGTTGTCTGAAATCTGCATTTCATATAATCATGTGGAGGACGAGTACACAGACAACTGATATTAAGCAGACTTTGACCTACGTCCTCATGCCATGTTTACCTCAAGACATGGTTTTGCCTCCCTTTGGGTCCCTTTGGGGGACCCTTTTCATTTGACATACCCCGAGAATTTGTTGCTTTTGGGGGCGATACGTATAGCTCGCAGAAGTCCTCGAGTCGGACCGGATATTCTTTCAATCCTTGGGGGAGGGGAAATCCTTGAAAAAAACGAAATGCTTCCCTTACAGCAGTGGAAAGAAAAGATAAGCTGCTTTCTGATATTTCTCCGATGTCTAGAAATAGCTTACAGTACGTCGGAATTATCATCAGATAGGACACGCATGATCCTCTCCTCCAGAGGCCTGTCTAATCGGTAAAACAATGGGAAAACTCATGGCCAAGTGATGACGAACGCGAGCATTTACCTAGGTGGACTAGGTGGACTAGGTGGACTAGGTAGACTAGGCAGACTAGGTAGACTAAGTCGACCAGGTAGACCAGGTAGACGAGTCGTAGAATTATATCCCAACAGTTACTGTACAGTACAGATCACCTGTATCCGTGCTTGATAAAGTCCCGATGCCCACGGGCTCCCGCTGCCACGGCATGGGCACACCACACCGCTGTTCTGCTTGGCACTCGGGGCCATGAGCCAAAGCAGAATAAATTGGTGGTTGTTGGCGCGCGGGGAGGATGGAAGATGTTGGGGGTAGGGGTCGGGGGAGGGGTCGGGTGGTGGTTAGCATTCCGCCAGTATTTCTATCTTGGGAGATCTTAGGGAATGGGGTTGGATGGTCTTGAATGGTCTTGAATGGTCTTGAATGGTCTTGAATGGTCCTGAATGGTCCTGAATGGTCTTGAATAGTCTTGAATGGTCATGGTCTTGGATGGTGTTGAAAGGTGTTGAAAGGTGTTGAAAGGTATTGAATGGTGTTAGATAGTCTTGGATGGTCTTGTTCGAAATACCCAGGTGAAGCTGGACCGGTTGCATGTCCGTGAGTCAATGCACCAACCGAAGCAGCGGCAGCAGCAGCAGCAGCAGCAGCAGCAACAGAGGGGATGTCGACGCGGGGCAGGGAGTCTGAGGTAGAGCTGTATTTTCACGGCACAGGAAGACGCCTCATGGACGTTATCCTTGCGATGCTTGCATGCCACGAGGGCCCCACGGGATCCGACACCTGGGGAGAGAGCTGGGTGAGCTGGGAGAGCTGGGAGGGACGGGAAGGAGTAGGAGTGACTGGGAGTGACTGTGAGTGACTGGGAATGACTGGAGTGACTGGGAGTGACTGGGAGTGACCGGGAGTGAATTGGCCATAGCTCCCTGCTGGCAATTCTTGCGTGCTCGCGCATCCAAGGTACGAAGATTCCCGTGAGATGAGCCGAGTGTAAAAACAGGAACACCGAGACACTTTCGGTCGTGGTGTTGAGACGGAGATAGGGTTGATGTCTAGATAGAGTCCACAGCCTTCGTGCCAAGGGGTGAAGCGACGGTTCAGGCAATCAGGGGCGATGTCGGATGCTTCAGTGGAGGACCAGCACTGAGCGTGAGTGGAGTGGTGGAGGCGTGCTTTGGTGATGTGATGCATAAGGTTACCACCATCAAGGTACGTACCTACGCCTTTTCTCACGAACTAGGCTCTTGTTGATGCACACATGGACGAGGCACCATTTCTTTCTCCGTCCAGCCTCTTCTCACGGCTGGCGGGTGTGGAGAGGGAGGAAACAATAATCAATAAAACGGCGGCGCTGCTGTCCTGCTGTCCTGCTGTCCTGCTGTCCTGCTGTCCTGCTGTCCTGCTGTCCTACTGTCCTGGTAATCTGCTGCTGTCCTGGTAATCTGCTGCTGTCCTGGATCTGCTGCTGTCCTGGTAATCTGCTACTTTCCTGGCACTCTACTGCTTTCCCGTAATCCCCTCTGGTGATTCTGATGATTCTGATGCCCTCTGATACTTCCTACGCCTCTTCCGCCTCTTCCGCCTCTGATGCTTCTTACCTAGTCTCATTCAGCGGCAAGCACCGTTCAGCAAGCAGCGAAGGACCCAGGAAAGAAAACGAGGGGAAACTAACTCTGACCTGACCTCACCCAGCCAAATTTACGGCGAAGACTCGAAGCCCCATCGTTGCAGCAGACGGCGACTATAACAAGGAGCGCGCCCCTCAGAACAACTCTCACCTGCCTCAATCGAATATTCAAGAAAAAAAGAATCGTCGGAAATTGTCTCCTTTGTGAGTAACGCCGACTAGTGTTGTGCCGATTGTGCGTCGACGGTTGATGACCATTGACCTTTGACCTTTGACCTTTGACCTTTGACCTTGTGGGCGTTGACGGTGGATCTGTTGCGCTTTGCCCTTGCGCGGAGTATCAGGACCGTGAGTCGACCGAGTCGAGTTGGCCGATGTTGTTAGAGAAGAAGAGGAAGGAGTCACAAACAGAAAGTGCACCATCAGCACCATCAACGATACTACTGCAGCAGAAAGAACAGGTCGAACGGGTCGAACAGGTCGGTCAGGTCGGCCAGGTCGGTCAGGTTGGTCAGGTCGATACAGGGACTATTATTTCTGCTGTTGCTACGACCACTTAATTCTGCCACTACCACCGGAGAACTCCAATCAACTCCCATTACCACGACTACTGCTTCGACTACCAATGCTCTACTGTTGGAACCACGGGTTGTTGCAACCACAAAGAAGAGCTCTAACCTTATAGTCTACAAAGGCCAAAGGCTCAAGGCTCAAGAATCCAGGCTTCAGACTCCAGACTCCAGACTCCAAACTCCAAGCTTCAAATTCCAAACTCCAAACTCAAGACAAGAAAATCCAACCTCGGTCGACTAGAAAGCACTGTGCAGCACGCCGATCATTGATTATTCTTCCTCCCAACCACACTCTGTCATAATCGTCACTCTCTCCGGATCGGCCACTAGCCCTCCGATAACAGCGGTTGATATTCCAGCTATTGCTCTTACATCAGATACACATAGGGAAACCGTCGAGCATACACCACCACTCCCGTAAAACACCACTCCCGTACACCACCAATTCCACCACTCCCACCAATTCCTCCACTCCCACCACTTCCATCCAGACTCCCAGTCCAGACCATTTCCAGTCTTCTACACGTTGTCTGCGGTCCTACAGTGCACACGCAGACACGCCTCGACCTCCCGCTCCCTCCACTCCACCCATCACCTATCCACCCATCCATCCATCCACCCAATTGATTCCACTTCCCAAGCGTAGCCGAAACATACTGGAACTGCCGCTGCGCATAAGTCATCCCCATCACCACATCCCAAACAGGAAGCTCACAACTGCATTTTCATCGTTACCCCAACCATCGTGCAATATCTACAGCTTGGGTCTGCTCGACACCCTTTACCCTAGTCGAATAAATCCCGTCCGCCAAGTCCACCTCTGCAACGCTGTCTACCCCCCCCCCTGGCTCACCCAGCACACTCAAAACACACCCAGCACTCTGAGATGTGGCGTTCTGCAGCCCAAGTATATCCGCTTACTTCCCAATCTTCATAGATTCGTAGAACGAGATTCGCGATCTTCCAATTATTCACCTTCAGGCGACAAAGGGAAGCTTTCCGGAGCCGTATGCACAACGGAGAGGCTGATCACTCGGGACCACCACCAAGGTACTTTGCCGATCTTAGGACCTGCCGAATCGGGCAAGTATCGTAACTATAGCAGAAGGAGACTCGGAAGGCTTTGTTGAAAAGAGAGACGACTTCAACCATTTGGGCAGCTCTTCAAAGCCATTACCAGCATGGATCCTTCCTCACATTCCAAACCGGTCGACATGTTTAAGCCAGAGCGCTTCGAGGAGTTTTTGCCAGAAGAGGCCTATCACATGGACAATCATGATCGATATCTACATGGACGTGTAGACCCTGGTGGTATGTATATCTCTGGTCTCTTTCAGCCCTCTTGTCTCCCATCTTCCCAAGCCCTTCCCCCCCCCCCGATCACTCAAAACCCCGATGCGTTCAAATCGTTCCTTTTCCCCACATCTCAACGACTTGTTTCATGTATCATGACCGCTGATCGACTGTTCAATAGTGGATTCAAACATATCTTTGGTGGAACAGGTTGAAAGACCCGAACGACCAAGACATCAGTTCCTATCACAGATAAGAGGGGAGAGTTCTGTGTCCTGCCAACCCGTAACGACAGAGAGTACGTGTCCCCCCCTTGTTCCCAGCTACGGTTCTGTCCTGGGGACCGCAAGTGTGCAAGAGCAAACACCAAAATTTAGAGACTATTTGTTTTTATCGAGTTGTCGCTAATATCTAATATTTAGATAAGCACGCTGCGCCCTTCGCCGCACATCCTTACAAAAGTCCATTCTTCTCGCTTCCATCCGAGCTTGTCCATCAAATCTTATCGTATCTTGGCCCCATCGATCTCGTCTCGGCTTCCTCGTCATGCAAATTATTAGATGGCCTAGCGAAATCGGACTTGTGCTGGCAAAAGCATGTTCAAGAGACCGTACCGGGCGTGGAGATCACATCTCCACATCCGTTCCAGAGCTACCGAGATCTTTACATCGCGCACGACCCCCACTGGTTTCTCGCCAAATACAAGATATGGTTTTGTGATTACTTTCTCACAGGCAAAATCATCATCTGTCGCTTCGATCCGAGACGAGGTTGCATCGAAGGGTATCGCTTAGTTGCAGAACGACCTCCACCCACGTTTGACCCCTGGGAAGCCGACGACGAGGTCCTCATTCACTCGTTCACACCGACATGTCAGCTACATCTAGATCAACCTGTGGTTCAGCTCGATGCTATGAACCTAGAATTGATGATGAACAGGACTCGGCCTAGTCCACCCAAGACGACCCGAAGGTTCAACGCCGAGAAACCCATGCGCATCCCCGATCATACACAGAACGGGGTCTTCTCCAACTTCCTGCTCGCTCGACCGGTAGAAGCACTCCCGAACATGGCTGTGTGGCCACCAGAGACGATCCCAGCCCGGTCACGAGTGAGGAACGCGAGCCAAGAAGCCTTTGTTGGTGCCGGCCACAAGCCAGATAAGAGGTCGCAGGTTTCAGAACAGCATTTCCGAATTCGACGATGGATGGAGATGGCAAATGGGCCCAGCATGCCCGGGGTGCATCTCGGAGAAGAGGTTCACACGTACGCGACTCTGGACCCGGTATTGTACACCCCGACGGAAGAGAAGCCTTACAGAGGCATCTGGGTGGGAGACTACAGTGGTCACGGGTGCGAGTTCTTGCTCATGAACCAACCTGATGACGAAGAGCCTTTCGACGAGAGCTCTGTGATCCAAAGGGAGGACGAAACTTCTCAAGAATGGCAGGCTAGAAGGAAGGAAGAACGAATATACCGGGGGAAACTGGAAGCAATCAAACTCACAGGCGACCCGAATGTTCCTCGTGGAGAATACACTTTTGTCGCTGATGACATATCAAGACGTGGCTATGTTCGGACTGCTACTGAAGAGAGGTTCAAGGGTGCTCGGGGTATGCAGACATCACTCGTTCACTCTGTAGGTTGACGTTTGACTAACAATAACAATAGTTGTACGCTCACGTGGACACATCGCAGCACGCATGTTCCGACACGATAAGTATATCGAAAGTCAGTTGATCATGATCTCACACGACCGGATGGCTCAATATTGGGTCGGCTTTGGCCACATCAGCTTCTACGAACGTGTCGATATTGAACAGTTCTTGTCGCCGACGAATGACCCTCCGCCTAAGCCGATCAAAATTGGGGACTCTGCTCATCTATGATACGGATCGCCGATCACCATGATCAAAGGCCAGGCCTTGTTCCAACACATGAGCGCTAAATAGAGGCTTCTAATCAAGCCCTAGCCTGTTCGTCGCCTACGACACTGGGCGAGAAACAGTAATTCTTCTTTTCATGTACCCTTTTTTTTACCTGGAGATGTGTGGCTGCCATTTATGGCTCTTATATAATGACCGAAGTGCCGTGGGATCAAGGATGTCTGTATATATGCTGGCAATCGAGAAGAAATATGTAATGCAAATAACAATTCACCGAGTCTGATCCTGTGCTAGAAGTGTACCATGACTTCGCAGCATTCCGCTTAGAGAAGAAGGTAGAGAGATCTACGCCACATCCGCGGAGGAGGAATGTAATCCGAGTGACGGTCACCGAAGCACAGATCCAAATCTTCGCCCCCTTTTCCCCCGAAAGCATCATTCTCGCTTAGAGCGAAGTGTGAGTTGAGTGATGTGTGGATGTACGTCGCTCTCGGGAGCACGAGATGCCGGGAGGTAGAGGTACAGCGAGTGGGCTTTTGCGTGTATGGGTTCTTCCGTGGAGGAAGGATTGCTGGATGGTTGGTGGAGGAACTTCCTATTCTGGTGTTCCTAGAAAGTGGACGTGAGGGAGAGAGAGAGAGCGAGAGAGAGAAAGAGTGAGGCTGGAGGATTTGAGGACGTGGACTGTGCATTCATGGCTTGATGGGGGAGGTGGTAGTTGATGGACTTTCTCGCTGTGAGTACAGTGAGGTTCTTCTTGAGGGTTGAGGGAGGAGTGTGTGGCGAGCTGGCCCGCGGTGTGAGGCGTGGTGATGTAGGTTCGGGATTGGGATGGAGAGATCTCTTGCGGCCTGGGGTGCTTTTAGGGGTGATGATATATATAGATGCTGGGACAGGTCTCTGGGAGAGGGGGAGGTGTTGGATCTACTCAACACATCTCCCCAAACCCTTTACATTCTTCGCATGTTCACTTCAAATGCCTTCTGAGTGTTTAATCTTCGTGTGGCAAGCCGATGGTAAACGCGGTGAGGTTGTGGCGTTTAATCTAGAGATTTTCTTGAGATCTGGGGGTTGATCAGGGGTATTAATATATATAGATTGTGGGCAGCCTTGGGAGGAGAGGGGATGGCGTTGAGACCTGCCCAATGGATTAAGGGAATATGCAGATCGTCATCTATTTTTGATTGTGGTGCTTTAAGCTTAAAGTGAGGCCATGGATGGAGGATCGGCCGCGGGACGGTGAGCTGATGGTGGTTGTGTGACTTGGTGTGCTGTTCAAAAGTATTTGTCTTGTTGAGGGCGATGTGGAAGTTTGGGGATTTGGAGGGAGGTGGTATGGTGATTTGGGAAAGGGGCTTGGTGGCGTCTGGGCTTGCACGAGATGCAGTGAGATGTGTTTTCATTAGAAGGAGAACTCGAGGACTTGGATGGTGATAGGATGGATGATTGTGGACTTTGTTCGTTTTAGAAGTGATGATCTCGAAATCACTTTGTACAGTTATTATAGAATGGTACGAAATGATGTGAGATTCTCTCACTTCAAATTCGAAAATTTTATCCGCAAAGGTTTCGAAGGTGCACAGATCTTTGAATTCGTGAGGAATCATTCGAAAGATGTCCTTTGTAAAGAATATGATGGAGAAAGTTAAGCATAAAGTCGTATCCTGAGTTCGACCCAGGAACAACACGGCGCACAGATCTCGCTTCCTAATTGCTGTCGTCACATGCTAGCCAGCTACGTCACCGCCTTTAACACTGAGCGCCGACAACCGGCAAAATCGAGGGAAAGATTTCTGGGATTGGAAACTTACGCCAACAGTGACTTCAATCTCTCACAGAAGAACTCCAACGCGAGTTTTTCGCGGTCGAATCTGGGAGTTACAGGATTGAGAGGCAAGATTGCCAGAGTTATAAGGTGAGGATGATGTTGAGATGCGGGCGAGAGTGTGAGCTAATAGTTGTTGGAGTTAGGAAAAGAAAGCACGGAGAGTAGAAGTTCAACATGGCGCATAATTACATCCTACGGGTCACGGCGGGTTCGGATTATGATATCGCGAAACATCAAGTCGTCCCAGTCAATGACGCGACACCGATTACCATAGACTCAGAGCACATCTCCGTAGATCTGAACGTCCGCATCCAATCCTACCGCGGCCTCCCCCTCTCGTCCCCTCCAACATCCCCCTAC